>CAHIKZ030001424.1:3180000-3273825 GCA_903632075.3 Acanthosepion pharaonis | reverse complement strand
CAAGATTATGAACTGCACCAATCAAAGTATTAGATATGACAGATAAGGAATACTGAAAAGGTGTAGTGAGTTCAATCTCGGCTGAGGCCGCAAGATGATGATAAGCAGAGAAGGACAGGAAGTCCAGCAGTGAGAGAAGTAGGTAGATGACTAAGGAGTAGCTGCCCACTGGCAGAGTAGGAAGCAACCAGTGGTAGTTAAGCAGTTCAGCCGAAGGAAAAATAGCTGGCTAGGAATCAGCAATGACCAAAGCAACAGGCAGAATGTGAATGTAAGGGTCCTTTTCCATGGCCTGAAGTTAGTAAGATAGCACTCTACTTCTCAAAGTTAAAGGAAGGATCCCACAGTTAAGTGAGAAATTATATTGTTGGTAACTCCCAACTAGTGTCTTTAAAAACAATTGTTGTTATTTTTTGTTGAATGCAATCATAGCCAAGAAGACAAAGCTGTCAATATAGCAAGTTGGGTGCATATTTTTTGTTTCAGTCCACTGAGAAGAAAATGTCTGAAAAGTGCCTTGATCACTAGTTCAGCCATGGTAAATTTGCATTCACACTCTTACAACAATTCACCATTCTTGGTAGATTTGATATTGTCACTGTGTGGGGTAGTCAGGGTCAAAGGTGACAGAAAGAAAAAGAATACAGATGAAATTGGCTAGATTGAAACAAAAAATATTCTTTTAAAAATATTTTGAAACTACCTGCATCTCTTGTTTCATGCACATGTGTACATGTGGTAACATCAACAAAGCCCAGTCTGATGAAACATGTCACAAGAAATTTTCCAGTTTGTCATATATATATATATATATATATATATATATATATAAACTTAAAGAGCCAGGTAAACCAACCTAGGTTTCACCTATACAGATCGTCAAGGTCGTAGTTACTTTTGCTTTACTCATTTTTAAGGTTTTTTTTCTTTGGACTCTGAGCTTGGATTCTGGACAATTGTTTTTGCCTCAATTTCATGATCTAAGAAATTTTTTTATCCCTTATTTTCCTTTGGGCATTGGTTTGTTCAATTACAAGCCAAAATACCTAAGGTTTTTCTAAACGAGTATAACTATATATATATATATATATATTTCATCCCAAGCAAGGCAATAAAACTACTAAGACATAATGGATTACTGAGTGTGAAATAAATATCAGAAAAGGAAAACTTTATTAAAGTGAGAGAACAATAAAAGAACAAGAATTAAGAAGACAGAAGATAACACTTGACATTACATTTAAATTTTTGAAGATCAAAGTTCACTGGAACACAAGAGACTAGATGAAAGAAAGTTCTACAAGTGAGAAGTGTGATAAAAGAAACTGTTAGCTTAGAACTTGCCATTACATCGAGCCATTTCAACAGTAAAAACAAAATGTTTAACAATTGTATATAAGGTTGATCAGAAAGTCCTGACTCACTTAGGAAGTGGTATTAAAACAACATATCTTGGCCTCTACCTGGTGGAATTTCCAAGGTGTACTGCATTTCGAGCTTGTTCCACATGGTCATGCCATCAACACTAAACTGTATTACCAGCAGTTAGACCATATGTACGACAAGCTAAAAGAAAATTAAATAAAAAGCTAAACTGTACCTTGTCAGTCTATATATATATATATATATATATATATATATATATATATATATATATATATATATATAAGTGCACAGGTATGCAGAAAATAGAAAAGAACACGGGTGCATAATCTGGAATTCCTTAGTATTTTTGTTTTATTTTTAAGAAGGAACAGTGCTTCATACAGAAGTAGAGCTTTATTATAATAATATTTTTTTGTTTAAAATATGATTCCTTCCTACATAAGAGTTCTCATGTTTCAAAAGCGGAGCTGAAACCATCCAAATAATTATTAAAAATTAAGTTGAATTGAGGTGTTTAGTCCTGTTTCATCTTTCTACTTGTAGGCGCCGCCATAAAATATACCTCACTGGGAATCAACTAAAGGATGACCGCAAACATCAGCCTTGAAATAGATACCCTATCCAACTTTAGCAAAACCTCTCAGAAGATGATGAATCTATTGATAAGAATTAATTCTCTGACCACTTAACAAAGAAAAATAATCTAACCACTCCCACAATAACGAATGCTGCAACAGACCATGCCTAAAAACACACGTAAACCGAGAGATAGCTTATTCCTAAAATTTCGCTTGAAGATGAAACGGGACTAAACACCTCAATTCAACTTAATTTTAATAATTATTTGGATGGTTTCGGCTATCGTTTTTGAAACATGAGAACTGTTATCTAGCGAAGGAATCATTTTTAAACAAAAAGTATTATTATATATATATATTTCCTCATCGTTGGATTTCCATATTAGGCGTTTTCTGTCTAATGTAGCTAATAGCAACGACGAGAATAGAAACATAAATAATAACATTAATATTTTTTATAAAAATCAAATGAACGAAAATTATAAACAAGACGAAAGTAGAATTAAGAACATTATAAAAAAAATGCACAACACCAATTGACAATAGCGAAAAAATTAGATTAATTATTTATTACAAAAAAAAATTTAAAACATCTAACCTTATAGTTAAAAATAATAATTCACCTCTTATTACCAAATTAAATAGGACAAATATTATTCACAAACTTAAATGTCCATTAAGGAATTGTATTCCTGTTCAATCAAAATTCGTAAATAATTATATAGGCCACACTACAACATGTTTGACATGCAGACTCACTCTACACCCTTCTGACCATAGCTCAATTAGATCTCATTTAAATATTCAAGGAGACCTACCGGACACTATTCCTATCATACTTGTTGACAACACTAATATAATAGCATCATCAACATGCAAGAAAAAAAAAAAGGCTAAAAATAATGGAAGCCTTATTAATAAAAACAAAAAAATCAACACTTAATAATATTAACTATGAACATGAACACAATATCTTGACAGTGTTTTGAAAAAATGAAAACAT
The DNA here is from genome assembly GCA_903632075.3 of Acanthosepion pharaonis. Taxonomy (NCBI): domain Eukaryota; kingdom Metazoa; phylum Mollusca; class Cephalopoda; order Sepiida; family Sepiidae; genus Acanthosepion; species Acanthosepion pharaonis. Next base: position 3,270,858 of record CAHIKZ030001424.1, on the reverse strand, counting down.
TATATAAATACATACATGCAACCAACTATTTTTTTATTTAATCCTTGAAAATGGCTAAATGTAAAGCCACAAGTGCTCGGATAAAAAGAACATTTGGACAGTTTTTATATAATTTATCATCTGAAAAAAAATTAGATCACATGAGAAATTGTATAAAAAAACTAAATAAAAGCAACTTGTCTGTCACATTCAATGAAATGTCCATGTGTATGTGCGTGTGTGTAAAAATATATAGAAAATAGGAAAGAAATCGTTAGGTAAATAATCCGAAGTTCTTCAGTATTTTTGTTTTTATTTTTATGCGTGTACACACACACAGAGAAAGAGGCCCAATATGATCTCACCATCTTTGGAGTGAACTAGTCAATAAGACTTTTATTAAACTAAAACTACTTTGCAAAGTCTATTGCATAAGATTAATATTATAAACAAAAAGACAGACACGAGTTTTGAATTATAGTACAAAAGGGAGCTGAAAAGTTATTGGCCCATCACACTTCCCAAAACCTGGCTAAATGGCCAAACATCAAAAAATGGGAGGGGGGGAGCTTTCCAGCATTCCCTCCAGGTTTTAAGAAAATATAAGCAAAAAAAAAATTTTATCAATGTATATATCCCCACAGCTACTAAAGTTTGTGTCATCAGAACCTGGGGGAAGAATTCAAATTAATTAAGTGGGGGAAAAAAAAAAAAGAAAAAAAAAGTGAAATTCTGTTCACTGTCTACTGAAATGCTTTTTTTGTTTTAATATATTTCCTTTTTACAATTGCTCTGGTAAAGTGAAATACATTTCTGTCAGTATGTGTATGGGGTGGGGGACTTTCAACCCCTTGGGCATCAAATTGGCTTCAACAGTAACAATGTTCAGACATACCTAGCATATATGGTTTGATATTCTCCACAGAATTTGCCATTCAGAATCATGTATCCCCATATCTGAAACTGCCTATGGCCAAATTTATAAATACAATTTCTTTTTGATTATACTATTTAGCAATGATGACAATTTAAAAATTGTCTTCTGTATTCAACTGCATATTGAATTAGAGAGAATTTGCTGACTGGTTACGATTACTTCCTACTTGTTCAGCAAGCTGGCCACATCACTGACTGAAACAGCAGACTAAATTGAAATTGCCCCCAAATTAAGTTTTCTATCGACAAGCTTATTAAATCAATTCTCCAACCTTTGGTGCCATTTCATAATTGCATTTATGGAAAACCTTCACAGATAAACATTTTTTTTCTTAGTTTTTTTATTTATTTATTTATCAGAATTTATAAATTAGTCAAGTCTGTTGTATCTATCTGCTGCAATTGGTTTTTATTCTGCCTGAGGCTATTTTTGTGTCTCCATCCATCTCCTCTCGACTATTTTTTTTTTTTTTTTATGTATATTGCAACACCTTTCATTCAAAAACAAGAAAGATACCGAGGAAAATTTAGTAATTTGAAAATTTATTATTTCTGTGCCGACAGCATCCAAATTTATTTCTGTCGACTTTGATTTAATATTGCAGAGAAATCAACAAAATTGTTTTGAGATTTACCAAAAGAAATTTTGCAAAAGAAATTCTTATTGATTAAGAATTTTTTTCTTGAAGAGAAATATCTTTGTCATAAAACAGATGAGTCAAGACATTGCTATTACAATCCAATGCCGGAAGAAGAAATATTACTCATTTAGTCCTCAAGTCCTGGGTATGATGATAAACTACATCCAGCAGCAAGGCCTTTGATCGGAAGATTGGAAGTTTTGAGGAGCATGGAATCACCTCTTAACTGCTGCTATTCCCAGGTCCCCAAGGATGGTAGAACCTGTTAGGAGTCCCAGCTGTGGGCAAATAGTGAATCACCAAACAAAAACAAAATCCCATGAAAGTATAAAAATATATTTTTTATAGTAAAAATACCAGCAATACATTTTTATATATAAAAAAAACAGAAAACAACAATATATATATTTATAATTACATCAATCAACATGAAAGAACTATCATTACATTGATCCATATAATATTCGACAATTTGTTTAAGAAATCTAACTGTATTCCAAAATATAACTTCACAACAAAACTACTACATAAAACATAATATCACTGTCTCTAGTAATTATGTTCCTACAAGCATGTATGTACAGAAAAGCTCAGTATTATCTGCCATGTATTCAATTGTGAAAACAGAACAACATATATCTTTATTACTTTAAAGCCCCAAAGAAAATTAAATTTTAGTAATAAATGACCCATAATGCATTGATATGCCACTAAACAAACAAATCAAATCAAAAACTCCAGGCACTAAGCATTGTTGGCTATATTCGGGTCAAGATTTAAGAGAAATCATCCGACAATTAGTGTTTGACTATAATTTTAGTGAATATTCATATTTGGAATAGATGCCCCATTTTTATTTTAAACAATGTTTATTACGTTTATTGGCCTGCACGTTGGTGAAAATCTTAAGAAAGAAAATGGATTTCTGCTTTGTAGGTGAAACTTTCATTTGATCCAGTATGCTTTAGACCACTCAGCCACGAAGACCATCACAGCCCAGCAAGGTTTTATTTTCCATTTTAAGGAATGCACACTCACTTGTTTAGATTTTTCCTCAAAAGCCCACATCTGCCCAGATCCACATACGAAATATAAACAAAGGAGTTTCTAAAGAATTAATGGATTTATTTTAATCTGACATTTCTATTTTTAAGGCAGCAATATTCAAAGCCTATACAAATGATAGGCTTATAAATATGTAAGATAGAATCTAAAGATAAAAATTGTCTAACACAACTTTCCTAGCAGCAGACTCAATATAATCTTTCCTCTTCATGTCAGCAAAAATGTTAGCTCAAGAAAGCACAAGTCTCTCAAATAATTAATAGAGAGCAGTTTTGTTTTGGAGGTGTTAAAATTATCAAGCCATTCCTTGTCCCAGTTAACAGTAGATATTAGGTTATTTTTTTAGATCAGCTGCCAATATGACTATCGAACCAATCAGACTTTTACATATATGTGTGTGTGTGTGAACATAGAAGTCAACACTTAGAGGCAACAGTCTGTTTCATGCTAGATGCAATAATCAGGCCTGACGATTGCATCCAGCAGGAAACAGACTGTCGCCTCTAAGTGATGATTCTATGTTCACTTTTATATTTACACTCTGTCTCTGATATTGAGCACTTTATCCCATAAATATACACCTTAAGACTATATTTCTTCATATATTTATTCATATATATATATATATATATATATATATATATATCAAAGTATATAATTGGTATACACGGAATGAATTCCAATAACCAACAATTACTATTTAAAAAGAGTACTCAATACAAAGTAGAAAGAGATATAATTATTTTATAAAAATTTTAACATAAGTAGTTATAAAATCACTACAAAAATAACCATTTTGTTTCAACACACTGTATATATCAAAATGGTGTTGAAAAGAAAATAAATTTTTTTTCAACACCATCACTTGATAAGACACAGAGTGTGTTGAAACAAAATGGCTATTTTTGTAGTGATTTTATAACATACTTATGTTATAAATTTTTTTATAAAATAATTATATATATATATATATATATATATATATATATATATTTAAATGTATGTACTGGGTGTAAAAGTAGCTGTACATTAAGTATTATAACACTATTATAATAGTGGTTCCAGAATTCATTTAATTCATGAAAATCATTTTTTATATTTTATTTATTATAACTTTATCATAATACATTTATCACAATATTTACTTTTAAATAAATAATAATGGTAAATTTTTTGCACATAAAGAGGAGTATGTGAATGACGGGCAAACAGTTTGACCATTTGAGGAATGATGTTTATTATTGCTATGTTTGTATAATCAATACATTTCGTACCTACTTTTGCACACCCTGTATATAGATAAATATAAACTCTGTGTGTGTATATATATATTGCTGTCCACATTAACAATATAAAAAATTACTAATCGACAACACAACTATCCAACACCAAGAAAACATCAAATTCAGACTACAGATGCTAGAAGCAATTTATATATATTAAAAAATTAAAGCCTGCACTGAACAGAATCAACTATGAATACTACAGTAATGTTTTGAAATGCCTGTAAAGGAACAGTTTTTTCACGCTTTAATGTACACATGACTAGGACATTATAACATAGAAAAATTCCATAAGGATAATTTTTTCATGCTCTAATGAACACTCAGCACATTGTCAACCGTTTTGCATTTAAAAGCATAATGAAAAAAATTACAGTAATGGATAACAACACACAAGTTAAATACTTGTACTAATAAACAACATATAGTTTTGTACTAATTGCACCCCTGAAAATGATCTTCGAAGAAGATTGAAAGTACTTTGGAAATGAAAATAAAAGAAATTTTAACAGCTATAGCACATTTCTCTCATCCTTTAATATCAATACACGGAAGGTTATTTGTGAGTATGAACGGATTTTGTTAAAAATTAGCAGGCATAATGTCTGTAATTTATTTAATCAGACATGCCTAAAAGAGAATTTGCTGCCTAAATACACAAATTTTATATATACATATATATATATATATATATATATATATATATATATATATGAATGAGAGAGAGAGAGATGAACAGAACATGTATATAGACAGATATAAGCAGAATACATAGATAGATAAAAATATAGATAGGTATGAACAGATTTTGATAGATAATGGACAGACATAGGTAGGTAGACATCAATATGCTTTTATACCAACTATAATACACAGCCATTTTCTACCCACTTCACTGTAAGTAAACAAATAGGACCAATAGAAATAACTTAAAAGAAAGAAAGAAATCTGTCCAGCCACTTAACACGAAATGACCAAAGGTGAAGAGTAAATAAAAAAAATAAAAAATACATTAGTCATTCACAACAAGACAATAGAACATCAGCTTCTTTCCACTTCTTACACTGACAAGGCAGCAAACCAATCAGTTCAGTCTGCAAGCAAGAATGCCATTTACAGAAGATAATCCCAGAGAAAACTCACTTAGATGAGGCAATAAAACTGAATCATGATGAAAACATGGAGGAGCCTGCTCAATCTGTTTATTCCAAAGTCGGAAGAGAGAGAGAAAAAAGAAAAAGATGAAAACACTTAAATATATACGAGGGAGGCTGTATGGAGTGAGATGATGAAAGTGAATCAAACAGAGAACTTCCTTGTCTTAAAAGGTTTACAGTGAGAAAAGTCATCAGAGAAGCAGAAAATCTTCAGCAAAATTACATTTGGAAACAAATTAATGAAATTTGAAAAATAGAAAAAAAAAAACAATTGGTCAGTGAATTGAAGGTGTAATGGGTCACGGTTGTCAAAGGTTATATAAGCCAAAGATCAGAAAAATTGATGTGGATGGGAAAGGAGACAAAATAAAGATGGATAAATGGAGAAATGGGAAAGAGAAAGCAAAAAGTGAAAAAGAAAAAAGAGAAGAAAAAAAAAAAAAAAAAAGAGAAGAAAAAAAGAGAGAGAAAAAAAAGAGAGAGAAAAAAGAGAAAAAAAAAGAAGAGAAAAAAAAAAGAGAAGAGAGAAGGAAAAAAAAGAAGAAGAAAAAAGAGAAAAGAGAAGAAGAAGAAAAAAAGAAAAGAAAAAAAAAGAGAAAAAAAAAGAGAGAAGAAAAAAAAAAAAAAAAGACAAGAAAAAAAACGACAAGAAAAAAAAAGAGACAAGAAAAAAAACAGACAAGAAAAAAAAGAGACAAGAAAAAAAAGAGACAAGAAAAAAAAGAGACAAGAAAAAAAAGAGACAAGAAAAAAAAGAGACAAGAAAAAAAAAGAGACAAGAAAAAAAAAGAGACAAGAAAAAAAAGAGACAAGAAAAAAAAGAGACAAGAAAAAAAAGAGACAAGAGAGAAGGAAAAAAAAGAGACAAGAGAGAAGGAAAAAAAGAGACAAGAGAGAAGGAAAAAAAAGAGAGAAGAAAAAAAAGAGACAAGAGAGAAGGAAAAAAAAAAGAGAGAAGAAAAAAAAAAAAAGAAAAGAAAAAAAAGATAAAACTCCCCACCACAAAAAAATAACTATTACTCAAGGAATGGATAGGGAAGAAAAGTAATAATTTTTTTACAGTTTATCAACATTTTTCAGGTTATTTAAAACCAGAAAATATTTATAAATTCTTAGAATTTTTGGAGATAATAATGTTTTTTTTCTATTCCAATTCTAATAATTAACCCATAATGGGGGGAAAAATAAAATAAAGAGGTGGATTCATAACTTTCTGTCAGTTATGTAATGCCAAAAAGATTTTATTTAATATATGGCTTGTAAACAATCTTTTGGTTGATTGATTTGCTTTTTATGGCTCATCAACCTTTTTCACATCATTTAAAGCCAGAAAATATTTCTAAATTGTAAGAATTTTTGGAGATAATGATTTTTTACTTTTCCAATTCTACTATTATCTGATACAAGTCCTACTAATTAACTCCCGACACGAGGGAGACGTGGTGAATTCATACCATTCCCAAGGGTGTTTCCATGTAAGTGAATATAACAAACCCGACTGATATTGGAACTAGACTTTCCAATTTTGAGCCAATATCCACACATCCAAGCTAAAAAGCACCTGGTATTCACCCATCGAGCTACTGACCAGGCTTGATGTTGTTTAATTTCAGTGATAGTACAAGAATTGGTGTTTCAATGTGATATGGCTGTAAGCCAAAAAGAAATAAAAGAAAGGTGTAATGGGTCACATGTTTCAAAAGTCAAAGATCAGAAAACCTGATGTGGATGGGAAAGGAGACAAGATAAAGCTGGGGTGGAAAATGGCCAGCTATGTGCAAGGACAGAAGAAATGCTGGAGATTCTATGGACAGGAGAACTTCTATTTATTTCAGGAACATGTTAAATCATACAGTAGGACATCTCAAAGGCAAGAGAGATAAGAGAAGGCAGCGGGCCAAATACCTGATGAACTTGTGCTGATGGATGGTGGAACAGGGGGTGAGAGGTTTGGCAAAGGGAGAAATGCTGCTAAGAGTCATGTGGTATAGGAAGCTGTGGAGAGCCATGATCACCCACATCCTGAAGGTACACTGCACAAAGAGGAATAGGGCAAAAAATATTCTTCAACTGATAAAAAAAACATTCTGGATCAGCCATGGAGTGACTGGGGGGGGGCTTATATTGTTAACATAGTACATTAACTTACAATTAGATTTACTGCTTTTAATACTAAGAAACAAAAACTTTAATATACTTTGACTTATTCAATTTAGTCAAGCTCATTGTATATTTGGGCAGCAACGTTTCTTTTACACGTTTCATTGAACGCGACAGACAAGGCAAAGTTTTTTTTTTATTAAGTGATTCTAATGTTCTTATAGTTTTTCTTTGTTGGGGGGGGGAAGAATGCATAATGATTATTGTCCCAAGTCGAGAGTCGGTGATTATCTATCCTCATAATCTTCACTTCTTACAACCACCTCCTACATTCATATCACACACCTTGAGTGGCTGTCGTGCCTTATCTTGGGAAACTTAAGCAAACCGGTAATTGTTCTGATGACTTCCCTCTTTGGTACATAGACTTTATGAATTTAAGCACAGTACTAGATTGGCAGTTAGGTCTCATTATTTTACAGTTGAAATGGCTCAAGCTTGATGGAACTGTATGTTTTATGCAAATAGTTTCTTCAGAGTTTGTCTATATTTCTGAGATGAGGTATTATGTACAGTATTTACATTAGTCGGGATATTGTCCTCATCTTTAGGTTTCCTTCTGAACATATTTGTCTGGCCAGAAATTGAACTCACCTTCCTGAGGACACCTTCTTCAGTGGATTGGAATTGGTTAGATCCAGTTATTTTAGATCACTAAGAAGGTGAGTTCAATTCCGTGGTTAAGGCAGTGGAGAACTTATCAGAGGGAAAATTAGCAGGAGATAACCTGATAACTGACCATCAAACATGGCACGGGAATTGAGGACAGTCTGGCCCAGTGGATAAAAGGGTTTAGTTAGAATTCCAACCAACCAAAGAAGGTGGAGTTCATTCAACGGTTAAACGCTAGGACAAATATGGCAGAGGGAAAGATGAGGACAGACCCCACTAATGTAAATACTGTAAATAGTTTCTTCTATCACATTCTCTTCCAGCTTCCTCCTTCCCAATCAACTTTGATCTTCAATTCAAAAATTTAAATGCAATGTCAATCATTATTTTCTATCTTCTTTATGTTTATTCTTTTATTCTCTCTCCTGTTTTGTTCTCATATTCTCTTACACTTCGTAACCTCTTGCATCTTAGTAGCTTTATTGCATTGCTTGGGGTGAAATGAAATGAAATTAAAAAAAATTGCTGGTCATATATTTTACTATGAAAATGTATTGCTGGTATTTTTACTATAATCTTTTTTATACTTTCATAGTGTTTTGATCCCAGTTTGGGGTTTAACTATTTGCCCATACTTGAGGTCATAACAGAAGCTACCATCTTGGGTCAGGGTGGACCTAGGAACAACAGATATTAAGAGGTGGTTCCACGCTCTTCAAAATCTGCCAATCAGAGGCCTTGCTGCCAGATGTAGTTTATCATCATACCCAGGAGGGTCCTAACAATTACTGTAAACCACAACAACATACAATACGTGGCAGTACTATAAAAATAAAAATACCTGGTATTATGTTTAATCTAAGTCACTAATATTTTATAGGAGTTGATGTTGATTTTCATGTATTTTTCAGTAGACCTGATGAATTTTAAATGTTTGCTAAGTTATATCAATACAACATATAGTACCTACTGGTGTGTATTGTAGGTTATTTGCCATACAACATATATAGAAAGATATTACAGTTAGTGTCTCAATATACAGGTAAGTGGTGTGACCTTATGTAGTTTTGGCACAGTTTACTGTAGCCCAACTTCATTTACCAGTTGCACACAGGTTTTTAGCCACTGATAGCAGTATGTTTTTTCGGGGGGGGCTCTATATGGTAGGTATAGAGCTAACTCTGAATTTTGAGCTAAAAGTCTTCTGGTCGACTTGTACACCACAATTTATAGTAAGTAAAAAATAATAGCACTGGTTTTGAGCCCGATTGTTAAAATAATAAACGAAATATATTTTCTAACCAACTGAAACCGAGCTGTTATCCATTAAACCACCTACACATCCATGCCCACAACACCTGGTATTCTCAAGTGGTTACCCATCTAGGTACTTACCAGCCTCAATGTTGCTTAACTGATGTGACTGTAAGCTTGCACCTTAAAGGAGGTCTTAGAAATGATAATCTACAAAAATCGTGAACCACCCACAACTTTTTTTTTTTTTTTTACATGACTGGACCAGTTTTCTTAAGTAGTACCAAATTTTCTAAATTTGTCGCAGTGACTTACCTTCGTTTTTACAGTTTGTACAAATAATCATCATGCTAACTCGTACCTCTTTTACAGTGTCCGTATTCAATTCCCCAGAAATAGAGATTCAATCAATAAGCCAAAGATATCAATCAATTTGTGACTTAATTTACTTAATGAGGCTAATAATTGGTTGATGAAAATTAGCATAATTAGCAAACGAAGCAGTAAGTATATCTATGGCTGGCAGTGTAATGACGATGACCCTGCTTCAAACTCTTTGCCACTGAACAGGAGCTGTCTTCAGGCTATCAAGAGAAATCCGGTGAGTCTATGGTGATACAGAAGGTTAATGTCCAAAGCTATCCAGTAGATAATTAACTGACCATTATGAGAGAACAACAAACAGAATATAACTGGTCAGCGCTTTGGCCATTCAACTCACTGCTATATACATTAATTAGGATCCATGGTGCACTTTAAAAGCAACCACCACAGACTTTCTATTTCCAATATCACATTAGATGGAACCAATCATAAAACTAATAATGTTAATACCAGATTTATGGAAACTCTAGAGTTCACACAATACAATACCATTCACATATATATACATTTTGATGGTGCTAAAAATAAAAGGAAAAAGCACACTTTTATATCCGAATTAATCTTGACTTACTCTTTCAGAACATATCAATATCATTTAAATTTGAGTTCATAAACATTTACTTAATTTGGCGATAGGTAAATGTTGGACTCTCCCATCGTATTCGAAGTATCAAGGTCAAGTAACTCAGTTCCTAGGAAATGACTGCCCAGACACCAGCACATATGATTTGATTATAGCGGCGAAAGCTTTGTACAGAATCAACCATACTTTTTGAAGGACCAAATACAGAGACCTGGTGTACTATATGCCACAAGGTCCCCCAACAACCCTCTGCAGATTTTGAATTCAGACTTGTTGTCCTCCTAGACCAGTTACCATCCAAGGCTATAGAACTCAGTCTATCCTGCTATTTACCCATAGCTGGAGGGAGAAGAAGAGGATTTCCCAAGGGTAAGTGAATGCAATGGATTCAACCGGAATTTAAACTCAGCTCTCCGATTCCTCAATCCAAGCTACTACCCACTACTCTGCCATGCTTCGGATAGGTAAATACAGGTCATTTATATTTGAATCTATAATCATTTACTTGGTTCAAGGATGGACAAATATTGGTCATTTATACTTGATCCTGTAAGCATTTACCTTTTTTATTTTTTAATCAATTCAACCCAAGCAAGGCGATAGTGCCACAAAGATGCAAGAGGCTGCTGGTTTGGTTTACAATATATCAACCACAATGGGTTATTTAATACCGACAAAATTTCCTTTTTTTTTTCCAAAATGTATAGCTGGTAATATTTTTTTCAAAAAATGTATAGTTTGGTTTGTTTTGTGGCATATTAACCTCAATGGGTTATTTAATGCTGACAAGATTTTATTTCTGGTAATATTTTCTTTTTTCAAATATTTATTGCTGATACTAATTTTTTTTTTTTTTTTTTTAAAAAAAAAAAAAAAGTATTTCTGGTATCAAAACCTATTTTTTACACTTTTATAGTGTTTTGAGTCAGGTTGCAGGGCCAACTATTTGCCTATAGCTGGGACCCTAACAGGTGCTACCACTCTGGGTCAGGGTAAACCTAGGAACACCAGCAATTAAGAGGTGGTTCCACACTGCTCAAAAATTCCTGATCAGAGGCCTTGCTGCTGGATGTAGTTTATCCTCTTACCCAGGACGTGGATATAGTTTATCGTCATACCCAGGACACAAGAGGCTGCTGGAATTGAAAGAGAATGAGAAGACTTTAGTAGGAACCAGAAACCCAATCCTAAACAGGAAACAAGGGATAAACCTTTACTCCCATTCAGAAGACAAAGAGAAATTTATCTATCATACGGTTTACACTCTTCCACTTGATTCAGGGATAGGTAAATAGTGGTTGTTTATATTTCAGTTTGTAGGCATTTAACTAATTCAGAGGTAGGTAAATTAAATTTTAGTCCATAAGCATTTATTTGATTCAAGGATAAATAAATATTAGTCTTTTATAATTTGATTATTTACTTGGTTTGGGTATAGATAAATATTGACGCTTATATTGGAGTCTGTAAGCATTTATTTGGCCTGGTGATAGGTAAATATTGATCATTGATATCAGCAAGCATTTTCTGAGTTTGGGGATTGGTAAATAATAGTAGTTTTATATATGTCTGCAAGTATTTGCTAGTTAGGTGGTCCTTTTTGAATGTGGAGGTTCTTAGCCCTTTGTAGGAAATGCAGGCCTTGGGTAGACTCCACAATGATGCATGGATAGACATGGCCTTTTGCGATATCTTCTAAATAAAAACATCCACTTGCCTTTACAGGATTTGGAGAAAAAAATGTTAACATTTTTATACTTTTTTAGCATGTTCTCTTTCCAGAACATAAAAATTTAATTTATCTTCTTCCAACTTCTCCCTAGATGCCTGTCTTTTTTTTCTTTTTTTTTTTAAATTAGAAAAGTTTTAGATATCTGTACTGATGGCAGATACTACCAAAGTTGCCTATATACATCGTCATTGGCAGTACTCATTGCAGAGTATTGGGAGTGCTCATAAACATTTCCCCTCTATGTGAAATGAGTCCTATCTTGGAACTGAAGAGATGTCCACAGCCATCACATGGTAGGGTAGAAGGGCTCAGAGGATGCAGAGCTCTGGTTTTTCTTTGGGCTTTCTTCGTCTATTTGCCTTCTGGTGTTTTCAAGGACTTTTTTTTTTTTTTGTGGACTGCTCTTCGCAAATTGGTTCTATGTGAGAAGTTGTCTCTTTGAGCATGAAATCCTTGGGTGCGGAATGTTTGAGGTGGTCCATAGGTTGCCACTCCATGCCACACACTTCAGCTGACACCATCTATTGCAAAAAAAATCAGGGCTTGACAGGCAGGTTCATGACAGGGTTCCCACAGATCTGTGTAAAAAAAATTCCAGGACTATGTTAAGAAGTTTCAAGGGTTGAAACTTTTAATAGTTTGACAGATGAGATGTTCAAAGAAAAGCTACAGCTGGTTCCAATAATTCATGTCACATGAATCAGTTGAAAGCCATGAAGAAATCAAAGTGTTGAAGGCTAAAACACAACTGAATTCAGACCTGGTTATGTTACACATTTTGTGTAGCATTCTACACAGTTTGAAGTTCTACTATACTTGAAAATCTTTAATTACTTTAATTCTTAATGCTACACATTTCAGCTATCTCGACTACTCATGGTTTGTAACTGTCACAAAATTTTTTGACTGCTGCACATTTCCTGGGAAGTTAAGAATATTGGTTTTAATGAACAGAACTCCAAATAGAAATTTTCACAAAAAAGACTACACATTTTAGCTATGCTTACTATTCATGGCTTTCAATAACCATGGCACAGAACACAATGGCGGTAACATTTTTTCAGAATATCTAGTTTAACATTCAGTTCCTCTTCCAATTTTGATATCTTTGCAGATCTTCAAATGGTAACAGACTTTGCAATAAGTGTGAAGTTATAAGTTTGCTGAGCTTTCACTGCATAGCTGTCAACTGACTTGAGCAAATCTTGTCCACAACTTTCAAGCTAGCTTGTGGTTTTTTTTTGTGTGTTTTTATCTTCAGTTCTTCAATTTCCATAAGCATGGATTTCCATTTTTGTACAGCTGCTTCTTCCTGCTTTTTTTTTTCCTCTGAGCCTCAAGGTATTGGTTGTATGGTGTTCTGGCATTGGAAGCACCGCAGAGAAGAGCCGTAGTCATGGGAACATTCTCAACATCCCCGACTGTAGCCAAATAGTCCGTGATAATGCACTGTGCAACCAGAGTCTGCTGTTTTATATTATCAGTAGAAATTTCCTTATTGAGTGAGAAACCTCTTTCTACTGAAGTCTGTCCATGAGAGAGTACCAGCAATCTGCAAAAAAACTTTCCAGTTTTTGATATTCTTTATTGCTAGACAAAGAAAAGTAGAACAAAGTGACCAGTCGGTTTTCATGCTTCCTGAAATTCTTGAAAGCAATATTTCAGCAGACTCCTCCTCAAAGTCTTTGTAGTGACAGACGATGTCATCACAATCAGACTTGCTGACTTGTTTTCTGTCCATGTGAGAAAGATGTCTTCTATTTTCTTTTTTCACTATTTTCCATTTTTTTTTTTTTTTTTTTTTTTTTACAAATGGATCCAGTGTAGGATAATTTTAGCTTGTAAAAACCAGATTTCTGGGAATGGACATTTTGACTTTGATGAACTGAGAAAAGAAATGTGTGAGCAGCCCAATTTAGAAAATTCTAGGACTTTTCAAGGGGTTTTAGGGCTATTGGTGTTTATTCAGGATTTTTCACACCCTGGAAAAGGCCCAAAGGTTTCCAAGACCAGTATGAACCCTGTTATGATGACAGCTTGTATTGGGCTGCGGATTTGTTTTCATGCAGAGAATGTTGCCTTGACGGCCTACCACCCGCTGGTCATCGAAACTTGCTTAGTTAGGTCCCTCACCCTGAATCCTTAATGTTGTGGGTAACCCTACAAGGAGACAAAACACCCAACAGCATTGATTGTATTGATATATATATATATATATATATATATATATATATATATATATATATATATATATATATATATATATATATATATATATATATATATATATATATATATATATATATATATATATACACACACACAAACAAAACCTGGGAGCCATTTTAAAATTTTAATTATGAAAAAGAAATAATGGTGACATTTTATTCCATGTTTCTTTCTCTTTTCTTTTTTTTTTTTTTCATCATTTCATCTCAAGCAAGGTGATAAAGTCACTAAGATGCAAAGGGTTACTGAGAGGGAAATAGTGAAGGATTAAAACATCATTAAAGAGATAAAACAATAAAACAGGATTCAAGGAGATAGAAGATGACAATTGACATTGCATTTAAATTTTTGAAGATCAAAGTCGACTGGGAATAAAAAGACCAGAAGAGAGTTCCACAAGTGAGAAGTCCTCACATGAGAAATTAGAAAGAAATGAGACGTGCTAACAAAGTGAGTAAATTGCGTCATGGTGCTCCTTTTCTCACAGGCAGTGCCCAACTGACCCTATCATACTGTGCAAAATCAAAAACAAACAACATACAGGAAGAAAATTAAAAATATAAAATAGCAACAATTTACACACTGCACCTGTAGTTTTTTTTTTTTTTTTTTTTTCCACAGTGAGAGTTACCTTTTACAAGGCCTGTGGGCCACTTAATGTAGAGAGTTACATAAGGAGTCCATTTGTGTGTATAGGTAAGGGAGATAACAATTGACCCTAACCATGAATAGATTAAGATTGTAGTGATTGGGGAAACAGGGCAGTGTTTCACAGGAAGAAACTGCTCAAGTGGAACTTACTTCTCACTGATCAAATATGGAGGGAATGTGGTTGGTTTGCTTCTATGTAAGTGGCATAGCATGTTCTTGCCATGAAGGTTTGACTTGGCTGGACCAGGGAATGTAGTTCATCTGAGCACTTTCCATGGAATTAGCAATAGAGCAACAAGTGACTTGCCACATGGTAATTTTACTATAAAGATGTATTTTTATATATTAGTGCTGTACTGATTGTCATTTTGCTATAAAAATGTATTACAACTGGTCATTTTTTATTATAAAATATTATTTTTACCATAATGTATTTTTATACTTTCTTCGTGAAATACCAAACAAAAATCAAAATATTATTTTCCCATAGCTGGGACCCTAACAAGTGTTGCCACCTTAGGTCTTGGCAGACCTGGGAATATCAACAAGGTGGTTCCAGGTTCCTCAAAACTTCCAATCTCTTGATCAGACGCATTGCTGCCGGATGTAGTTTATCGTCATACCCAAGACAACTCATGGAAAATAACCTGACTCGATTTAAAATTTTAACAAGACTGCTTGGATTCTTTCTCTTTACCCATACATTCTTAGAGATTAATCAATAACAGTCCCTACATTAAAAAATGCTTAGTATGCTAATATTGGCAATTCCATCTAAGAACTGAATTTACCATCTTCCATCGAGAAAAAAATAGTGCATGAAACAAAACTTAGAAGAGAAAGAAAAAAAAAAAAGAAAAGAAAATTGGAGGAACCTGGAATGCTTACAAGATTTTTTTTTAAGTGTGTTTGGGAGGGAGGGGACAAGTTAAGCATCTGAAGAAAAATTAAAAATGCCATCTTTGAGTAATGAAGAATTCATGGTTAAAGGAAGGTTACGCTTGATTGGCAAAGTTCTGATGCTGTTAATGGCAAGAATTTTGGTGCTCAGTCAACTGAAACAATTCACAAGATGTAAACATCTCCCACTTAACACTATCGCCAGGTACACGTCAATTTAGCTGTATCTCTCTAAGGAGGCCTTTATGAACAGATGCGCTTACAGCTTTATTTGTGGGTACATTTTCAATGTGGCTTTCAATATACATACGACAAATAGAACAGTATCGACACACATGCATGTATCATTATATTAAACTAGTTTAAAATACCACCCGTAGGGCAAGATATTAACAGAAACTTTAAATGGAACATTTAAAGGCTTTAACTGAATCATGTTTTACCTTTCTTCTTTTTTTATTTTTTTTTTAAATCATATGACCTCATGCAAGGTAGTAAAGTCACTAAGACACAAGGGGTAACAGAATGTGAAAGAAAAAGACAAAAGAGAAACATTTCTAAGGTGTGAGAACAAAAGAAGAGTAATCAGGAAGATTGTAGATAACGGCCGAGATTTCATTTAAATTTTTGAATATTAAAGTTGGCTGGAAAACATGAAGCCGGAAAATAGTTCCAGAAGTGCAAGAAAAGGCACTGTTAGCGTAGTACTTAGAATTACATCTAGCTAATTCAACTGTAAATTGATTAAACCCTGCTACCCATGCTTAAATTTATAAAGTATAGGTACCATCCGAACAGTTAACATGAAAGTGTTTATAGAAAAGGCACAGAGAAGCTACATTATGGCAGTGGAAAAGTGACTGAATATTACTACAGATTCTCCTTTGGATTTTATCAAGAATCTCTAAATATGTAGCAGGAGCCCCAGACCATGTGGCAGCAATGGACAAATGCTATATAAATATATAAATATGTAAGATTCATTCGGGAGAGAAAAATTTTCTCACACAACACAGTGATTTGGTTTGGTTTGTTTTACAGCTTTTCAACCTCAATGGGTTATTTAATGCTGACAATTTTTTTGCTGGTAATATTCCTTCAAAATTCCATTTCTGGTAATATTTTTTCTCCAAAATGTATTGCTGGTAATACCTTTTTTTTCAAAAACGTACAGCTAGAAATAATTTTTTTTCCTTCAAAAATTTATTGCTGGTAATAGTTTTTTTTACAAAGTATTTCTGGTATTAAAATCTATTTTTACACTTTCATACAGTTTTGACCCCAGTTTGGGGAGGGTCAGGGTAGACCTGGGAACACCAGCAATGAAGAGGTGGTTCCACGTTCACAAAACCTCCCGACCAGAGGCCTTGCAGTTGGATGTAGTTTATCCTCTTACCCAGGACGCAGACGTAGTTTATCCTATTACCCAGGACGCAGACGTAGTTTATCCTCTTACCCAGGACGCAGACGTAGTTTATCCTCTTACCCAGGACGCAGACGTAGTTTATCCTCTTACCCAGGACGCAGACGTAGTTTATCCTCTTACCCAGGACGCAGACGTAGTTTATGCTCTTACCCAGTAAACCAACTTTCTTAGCATCAGACCTAGCAATAGATTCAGTATAATCTTTTCACTTCATATCAGCCAAGAATGTAAGCCCGAGAAGGAGCAACGAGTCACTCTCAGAAGAGGTTAGTATAAGCCATGCTGATGAGCAGCAAGGTGGGATCTTTCAGGTGATTAATAGAGAGGTCTTTGAAAAATCACTTTCATGAACTTTTAAATCAAATTTAAATTCAATATCTGGGGTTAGAAGATCAAAAGAAATTTCAAGTTGCTATATTTTGGGAAAAATCTAGATTTTTCCTCATTTTGTTTTCTTGGCATTTTTTTGCAACAATAAAAAGGCTTAACACTGAGCTATTTTTTTCTGTATTTTTTAACCTAAGATTTCACAATACACTAAAAGATTTAAATTCAGAGTATATATATATATATATATATATATATATATATATAGAGAGAGAGAGAGAGAGAGAGAGAGAGAGAGAGAGAGGAGAGAGAGAAAGAGAGAGAGCTGTTCCTGTTGCTCAGTTTCATATGTAGGTTGAGCTAACTCCTTCCTTTCAATGGAGAAGTACACCATGAAAACAAACTGTTTATGAAATGTCTCTCAGCAAACTGGATATTGCAGAGATGAGTTGAATTTTTTCATCAGTCACAACATTAGTAACACATGAATGTGACTTCATTTGACATTTTAGAGACAAATGAAATATTGAACTTTCTCTCACACACACAAATATATTTATATATATATAATTTTAAGCAATTCACCCCAAGCAAGGCAATCATGCCATTTAGACACAAGGGATGTTAGAAGTATAGTCTTGAAGTAGACTTTAGAAATATATATATATATATATATATATATATATATATATATATATATATATATATATAAATGGACAGTGAACACACAGAGGCAACAGTCTGTTTCATGTTCATACACAACCTTCAGGCCATATGCATTGTTTATATATATATACATTGTACGTTGGATTTCAGTGTGAACTGGTTTTCCGTTTTGGCCAGAGCACACTCATTATTCCATCTTAAGGTGTTGGAGACACTGTACATCAGGTCCAAGCGACCTGCTCTTTATAAACAAAGAGACTGTTTGCTTGGACTTGCTGTGCTGCGCCGCTAGCATCTTTGTTGGTATAACTTTTATAATTATTTTTTTTTTCTTTCCCTGTCCATTCATTCACATCATCCATGATAGACTTTCTTTTGTTTTTGTTTTCTCTTCATAATTTGTGTTCCCTGTTAACAGTTCTGATGAGAGGGGATGAAACCGATCGACTGGTGTGTGTGTTTTTATTTTAAATCTATCATGGCCTATAATAAAAAATTTCTTGCTTTTTATGCCATAATACATTTCTGTACTGTTTCATATATATATATATATATATATACACACACACACAAACATTCTCTCACTGATATTGAACATTTTTAGTGGATACCCATATTTCTATTTAAATAATACCATCTGCCACTAACATAACCTAGTCAGAACCAATACATCATGTCAGAGCTTTCTTGAAAGGGAGTGTTGGTGTACAGTCCAAGCAAACACAGATGACTTTAACTGGCGTACAATATTTGGTAAAACTATAGCATACTCCTTCAAGACATAAGAAATCATGCACCCCCTCAACAGTTTCATTTTTCTTTAATATCTATAAATTATGCATTGTGCTGAGTGCACTTTGGAAAAATAAGCGTTTCCCCACTGCCTTCACCACAGTTTTGAATACAGAGTTATCTTTCTCCTAGACTAGTGGCCATCATGTGTAGAAAAAAATCCAGTCTACCCTGTTATTTAATCCAACTGAACAAAGATGCATTCATATTTTTACCAAAGGCATTAATATGAATTTGACACAAAGTCTCAAACAAAATTGGAACTCTGTTTAAGAATCCCATTTTGCATGTTGTAGTCTGGCCTATATATCTGTGATTAAATATCAGATTTAAACCTTTATAGCATTCAAAGTGCCCAAACCCACCCATAAATATTGTCTCTTGATGTTCAATCCGCCATGTATACTCTGCCATAATATGACATCATCACAAACAACACAGGAAGTCATATAAACAGTCAGACTTTGACCACAAATAGTCAGATTTTGAGAGTCGATATCTACAGAGTGGGTTTGAGTGTATTGAATGCTAAAAGATTAAAGAAAAAAACTTGGGAGAGAGCAGTTGATGGTCCTTAAAAGACTCAGTTAAGAGGAAGGATTTCAGTAAAAAAAGAAGCAGAAATATATACACTGGACCTATGTGAGAGATGCCTGAGAATATTACAGTGTGACCCTTTATGAGTATAAATGGCCCCATCGATACAGATGCCAAATGTTAGACAATCTCCCAAACAGAGTCCCATCACAACCATGTATGTGCGAATCTGTGCGTGCTTGTTTGCTTGCTGCCAATGTTAGTATTATTTATTACAAAACCATATTGATGCATTGAACACGCAGTCAAGAGTAATTTAGCAAGAAAAGATCACGAGGAAACATTCCTGTTCTTATCATAAAACTAAAGAGATGGAAGAGGAAAGGGGAAAGGTCTAATCATCAAAGCTCTTATCTGCAACTGGACAGGCCAAGAGAGTGATTCTTTCTTTTCCACTCACCTATGAACATAGTTATTTGAATTGTTTCCGAGTTAGTTCTCACTGTATCTAATAAACTCAAACATAGGACCATGTACACACACACACACGCATTACATATGCCTATATAATATAAAATCATGCTGAAAACACTTTTTCTCATTCCATTACCAAAGTTAAGCAATGTCAAGTCCAGTCACTACTTAGACAGGGAGTGCTTGGAGACATACTTGTAAGCTACTTCCATGTTTCAGATTTAAAGCAACAAACAATGGGTTGATAAGACATAAAAAAAAAAACAAATCAATCAATACCAACATAATAAATGTACGTACATGCAAGCACATGCATGAATGCACATATATAGACATACATGCACGCACACACATACATAGCCATACGTGAATGCACACACACATACATAGACATACAGAGTTCATATGCCATTAAACAAACAAAGAGTTCATGCGCCATTAAACAAACAAAGAGTTCATGCGCCATTAAACAAACAAAGAGTTCATGTGCCATTAAACAAACAAAGAGTTCATATGCCATTAAAGAAACAAAGAGTTCATGTGCCATTAAACAAACAAAGAGTTCATGTGCCATTAAACAAACAAAAACAATCAATCCTCTTTTGACAACTGGGACTCATAAATGGGCCTCACATATGAGTTGCCCTCTTAGTAGAGTTTAAAAGATATCAAAAGTAACCCATTCAAAAGGGTAAGAACCTCTCCATACCAAAAGGGTCACATTTCAGATGAATGCTTTCAGACACCAATATAAACTAAGCCAATGCTAGTCTTTTGCTTCAGGTATAAACTGGACTGATGCCCACCTATTGACTCAGGAATAATAAAAAACAAAAGGTTTTGACAAGATTTGATAAGTCATTAAATTAACCTGACTACATTTAAGGCACTACCAGAAAATACAGTTTGATTAGGTTGACTAAGTTAGCAACATAACTATTCTGTGGTTATATCTGCTTTTATTAAACCAGAGTCAAAAAGGTAAAAACAGGTAAGGTTTATAAAGTCAAATATAAATCATATATGACAAATATCTTGCTTACACTTGCGTCAAAAAGAGTAGACACGAGTAGTGTTTGCACTCGCGTAAAAAACAGCAGACACGAGTAGTGTTTACACTCGCGTCAAATACAGCAGACTCGAGTAGTGCTTGCACTCGCGTCAAATACAACGAACTCGGTGCCCTTTGCAGGCGTCTAAAACAGCGAACTGGTAGTTTGCACTCGCGTCTAAAACAACGAACACGAGTAATTACTTGCTTTCAGCGTCTAAAACAACGAACCACGGTAGTGCTGCACCGCGTCTAAAACGAACCGACTAGTGCTTGCACCAGCGTCTAAAACAGCGAACCGCGACTAGTGCTTGCACGCGTCAAAAACAGCGAACCGACCCTAATTGCTTGCGCGCATCGCGTCAAAAACAGCAGACACGACTAGTGCTTACAGTCACGTCAAAAAGAGCAAACACGACTAGTGCTTACAGTCGTGTCAAAAAGAGCAGACACGAGGGGAGTTTAAACTCGTGTCAAAAAGAGCAGAATTGAGCAGTGTTTACACTCGCGTCAAAAAGAGCAGAAACGAGGGGAGTTTAACCTCGCATCAAAAAGAGCAGACACGAGGGGAGTTTAACCTCGCATCAAAAAGAGCAGACACGAGGGGAGTTTAACCTCGCGTCAAAAAGAGCAGACACGAGGGGAGTTTAACCTCGCGTCAAAAAGAGCAGACACGAGGGGAGTTTACACTCGCGTCAAAAAGAGCAGACACTAGGGGAGTTTACACTCGCGTCAAAAAGAGTAGAAATGAGTGGAGCTTACACTCGCGTCAAAAAGAATAGACACTCAAACCTGCAAATATCCACTTTGAAGTTGGCCCATTTTGGGGACTGGCATCATACAGGTAAATCTGTTGACATATTCTAAGCCTTGCTCACAGGGCAGCAAAAACTGAACTCCATGCATGAACCTAAAATAGTATAGTGTTTTACTACCACATTTCATGAGCAATACTCTTGATGAACAACTGGACAAACAGCAAACCAAGAATTCCTTTGCAAAAGTTAACAGTGTTAGGGTAAGAAATCTTTTACATGGTCAATTTCTCCAAACTTTTGGATAGCACACTGGATGTAACCAGATAAATATAGAATTGTACACTTTAGAATGTGTGTGTGAGTGTGTGATTTTGACATTGTGTATAAGTATCTCTTCAAATATGTGTATACACATGTGTAAAGATGAAAATAAAAATGGGACAGTCTATGTGTGTGTAAAAGAGAGAGATAACCTCAAGTGTTACAGGTTCACAAATTTGCATTATTGCACATGCAAACCTGACACATCTCTGACAGATATAAATGGGAAAGAATAGTAAAGAATAAACCAATAAACACAAAGATAAAAGAAACAAGAGGAAAAAGAATCCAGCAAACACTAAATGTCAGCTACTTCATTCTCAGACAGGAGATGCAAAGCAGCAGAAAAATGGAAAATTCTTTAAACACTGAAATTGGAAAATTGCATGAGAAACACTCATCTTTTATTATTCCACAGTTTTTACTTTTTTTATTATTATTCGTGAAAAGGCTGGGTCTTTTTTCCATATTTTTTTTCTCCCTTGGCCATTAAATGCATATTCTTTATAGTTTCCCAAAAAAAAAAAAAAAAAAAAAAGGATCAAGACAGGTAGTTACATAAACAGAAAGAATTGCATATGTATATGCTCTGAATATAACTTTCTGACAAATAAAATTCAGCAAAAGCCAGAAGCTCTTTTTGATTGTTATTTCTCTCTGCAATAGCAAATAAATGAAGAAAAAAAAATAAATAGATATATATATATGTGTGTGTGTGTGTGTGTGTGTGTGTGTGTGTGTGTGTGTGTGTGTGTGTGTGTGTGTGAAATTACAGACATAACTAAAAATATACCTGAAAAAGGACAATGTGAATAAAGGCAAGACAAAAAACTTATCTTAGCTGACACATTTTCTCCTCAGATGGACTTTATCAAGGTAAATGTCAGGATTTTATTTTGCAACAAGTTTACTTTTGTATATAAATACTTGTTGCAAAATAAAATCCTGACATTTACCTTGACAAAGTCCATCAGAAGACAAAACATGTCAGCTTTTGTCTTTATATATATATATATATATATATATATATATATATATATATTTTTGTGTGTGTGAGAAATAGCAACAAAAGTACTGTCCTTTTCCAGATATGTTGTACTTATATCTAAAAAAAAAAAAAAATGGAAGTCAAAAAGAAAAAGAGAAACAGTGAGAAAAGGTAAAAAAAAAAAAAGACCAATAGGAAAATGAGTGTAAAGTAAAAAAAAAAAAAAAAAAAAAAGAAAAATAAGAACATTCTACAGGTATACACAGACAGGTGCATGCATGGACACATACACTATGAAAAAAAACTTGCACCAATGAAAAGTGTATATAAAAAAAAAAAAAAAAAAAAATGAAAATCAAGACACAAGCAGTCAATTGCTAATAGCTCCTGATGAGTGGATGGAGGGATTTCCAAAGGTTCTGACATTCTAGATGCTGAAGGTAACATCAATCAGATAAGTGACAAACCCTTTTACTTATATATAATACAAATAGGATAAGGAACAAATAAGAAATGTTTATAAATCTAAAATGTTTTGTTTTTTAAAGCGTCATCAGAGACAAAAAAAGAAAGCAAAAATTCTAGTATTTTTTATTTTTGCATTGTTTTTCATTGGTTAAGCAGACTTTATATGCATTTTAAGTCTTATAAAGCAGCATTGATTCAAGTATTATTGTCAGCTGGATGCTGATTTGAGGACATTTTTATGTCACATCGTTTGTCATGGTGATAACAGTAGACAGACATATTGCAGATTCCTTAGTCATGTATTTTATAAAAGTTGCTGATGTAAAATAGTGTGTTTTATGTGTGTTTATAAATGGTACGAGATTTATCAGAGTTCCCTCAAAGTATTTCTGACATAAATGTCACCCTAATTAAAAAAACGAACATAATTCATGGGGATTCTCTGTGTCATTCTAGACAATTTTTTATGCCAGAATCTCACATCTTTACAAGTCAGCCAATCACCCATGCATTAAATATTGCTACCAAATCTGGTCTGGTGCTTTTACTGTGTATTTAGAGATTCTTGATAAAATCCAAAAAAGAATCGGCAATGTTATCAGTCCTGACCTGAAATATTGTCTTCGGTCATTTTCCCACTGTGAATTTTCTAAAAAAATTTTAATTTTTCTCATTTTACACTTGAAATGGTTAGATGTAAGTTCTATGCTAACAGTTTCTTCTCTCACACTTCTATTTATTCCAATTAACTTTGTTTCTCAAAAACTTTAATGCGATGTTAATTGTTATCTTCCATCTACTCAAAACTGGTTCTTTTATTGTCCTCTGTCTTTAATAATGTATTCTTTTTTTTCTTTTTTTTTGCAGATGCTTTTACTCTCAGTAACCCCTTCTGTCTTAGTGGCTTTATTGCCTTAAATGGGATGACATGATAAAAAAAAAAAATAAAAAAAATAATGGAGCAAAATTTGTATGAAAATAAATGCCTAGATCAATAGTTCTCAATCATTTTTTTACCCAGGGACCACTTTTTTACTCTTAATCTGTTTTTGGTGGACCACCCCCCCACTAAACATTCAATAAAGGTTCTCAACCTTTTTTTACCCATGGACCACTTTTACTTTTAATCTGTTTTTGGTGGACCTCCCCACCCCATAAACATTCAATTTAAAAAAAAAATAAAAAAATAAAGCTTATTTTATGTTTTACTAATAGATAAGTTTAGGAGTTGTATTATAGAAACAGTAAATGTATATACTTTATTTTGAAGTAAAACTAATTTAATGAAAATAAACTTGTATTTAAGAACTAAATTCTATGGAACATTTATGCACACTAGTAAATTAACTCATAACGAAATTAACAAATAAATTAACACTAGTAAATTAACTCATTTTAAAATATGTGAGTAATTAATAAATTTTAAAAAAGTACAGATTTATTCAATGAGATCCCTGCTATTGACACCGCTGAAGAGGTTAAGACTCTTAATTCTTCCTTCATATATAATTTTTATGTGATTTATATATTAATTTCATTAATAATATTTCTTTTAATATTTTATTAATATTTGAAATTAATATTATTATTTATTATTAATATATTAATTTATATAATTAATTATAATCTTTATATAATTTTCCTTTATATATATAATCCTACCTTTGTATATCTTTCTCGGTTTTTATTCAACTTTTATAATCAAAACATCCGGTAAAGTACTACTTATATCTCTTGATCCTGTTTTCTGCTAGTTTTAGAGTTGTTTTTTTCAATTTTTAGTATTCTAATATGGCATAGATTACTGTGGAAATTCCAGTTCTCAGTTGTAACAACCATTCCGAAGTGAAATTGCTCTATGGCCCACTAAAAATATTACCATGGACCTCCAGTAATGTTATATAGACCCTAGTTGAGAACTTCTGGTCTAGATGATGATTAAAATTGGCTTTGACCAAGTGAAGACTGTATCTTAGCTAAGAGGCATGGTGAAGTAATGGATAGCAGTTCTGATTGAGGAATTGGAGAGCCGAGTTCAAATTCCAGTTGAATCCATTACATTCACTTGGGAAAAGTATGAATCCTTCTCTTCACCCCCAAGCAATTGGCAAATAGCAGGACAGACTGGGTTCTATAGCCTTGGATGGCAACTGGTCTACTGCAGAAAGAAATGGAAACCTACTGCGGAAAAAAAAGCTGCCTCGTCAGTCATGTATCAAAAGATACATGATCACCTAAGCATGTATCATGCATGGCACGTAACTGACTGAGGTCTTAGTGAGAAGTATCCTTCCTCGAACTCCAGTGGCTGGAGCTAAAGAATCACAGACAAAAAAAACTTTACCAAATTACAGAATCCATATCAATGGAGAACTTTTAATAGCAGCAACAACGAAAACAAGATAGAACATGTAACTCAAGAGAAAAAAAAACATAATCAAGATGTTGATCTTCCACACTACTTCAAAGGATAGGATAGAAGCCCCCCCCCATCTAATTCTCAGTTGTAACAACCATTCCGAAGTGAAATTGCTCTATGGTCCACTAAAAATATTACCATGGACATCCAGAAATGTTATATGGACCCTAGTTGAGAATTTCTGCTCTAGATCATGGGTTAAAATTGGCTTTGACCATATAAAGACGATAGGTCTTAGTGAGAAGCATCCTTCCTCGAACTCCAGTGGCTGGTGCTACAGAATCACAAACAAAAATATTTACCAAATTCCAGAAACCCCCACAAATACTGGAACAAGCAATAACAACAACTGAACTTAAAAAATATATTTTCCTGAAAAATTGTCTTGAGAGAAAGATTTTATAAAATTTTGACATTTGGTCAATGAATGCAAAATGTTTCTTTATAAGGAAACAGCTAATATTACTGTTACCAAATTCCAGCCACGCTTGTTGAATTTACTTTTATATGGACACCCTTAGGAGATATATAAATCCATCCCTTCATTCTCCCAAATTCTTAAACAGAGTAGACTGGGTTCTGAAGCCTTGGTTGGCAACCTGCCTAAAAAGCCAACTTTGAATTCAAAATCTGATACCTTGCAGCAATAACCCCTCAGGGAAAAAGCATTGGAAGTCAACTCTAAGGAAAAATCCTGAATCAGAATCCCTAAGGTAGTTGGTGATTGCAACTTTGTGTATCAGCACTTACCTTTCCAGTGTATCTTTACAGGAACACAGAGAGGGGTGGAGGGAACCTACTGCAAGGGTAACAATCTGTTTTCCATATCTATCTGCCTAGGACTTGGTTACTAGAGAAACACTGTGCTGGAAATGTCATTCAGAGCACAACTACATCGTATCCCATGAATCACTAGGTGTAGTATTAGTTCTGTTTCTCTTACTCATTATTTCAATGATCAAATATGGCAAAGAAGGATCCAGGATACTAGAGAAATTATTTTCATTATTTGGTGAACATATCAACAGCATGAATTTTTCATTTGTCTATATTATTCTTCTTGGTTGGGCCAAGAACTTTTCAGTCTCCATTTGTGTGTGTATGTGTTGTAGCATACCTACAGACAATAATGGGTATTTTTCCATTCACATAAATATAGTAATAATACTGTATGTTGGTCAGCAGTTGGAGATTCATTGTGGAGTTCACTTGACTCACTTCTAGCAGTTGACTACTTCTATGCACCGCTGGCAAATCTTATATGTGTCGTTCTTGTCCTAAGTATTATCATACATTACTAACCTTCATGTCATTATTCTATTCAGTAACCTTCCCTAGGCTACAACAGTATGTATATATAGATCTCAAAAAGGTAACTTCTTGATCTTATTGACCATGATTCAAGCCTTGTGAGTGAAATTTGGCAGATGGAACTGTACAGAAGGTATTGATGTTTGTGTTAGCGCAAATTCACAAGTCATCACGACAGAGGTCTTGAGCGTACTAACCTCATTCAAAATGTTGATTATGTCAGATTATGCACACTTTCCCAAAATCTATAACTAAAGACTGCTCAGTAGAGTTGCAGTATAAACCACATGTGGGCTTTGTGGATGTTGAACAAATACAAATGTGCCTGAGTGGGCGTCTGTAACAGGGATTGGCTACCCACCCTAGCAGATGTGTGCTCAGAAATTTAGTAGCCAGCCATTATATGGAATGACTTTTTGATGTTATCAGCCTGGAAGTACTTCCCAGTGTGCAGCTGAGGAAACCAAATAACAAATAACTGAAGCCTTGGGAATGAAACTGGGTAAATCAAACTATTAAGAAACCATCAATAGTTATGCTAATATGAAGTCCCAATTCATTGAAATTGAGGGCTTGAGCATCGTGGATTTGTTCAAATACTGACATGGCCAGATTATGTGCTCTCCCTCAGATATTGCATCTATGGTCTATTCAGTATAGTTACAGTATAAAACTCAGGTTGACAGTAGGTGTTGAAAAAACACAAATGTGTCTGAGTTGGTGTCTGCAACCAACAGGGATTTGCTAGGTTGGCTAGCAAATCCCTGCATACTTAGAAATAAGCAATATATATATATAAGTTGTAGCTTCTGTCTGATTTTTGTCATCAAACTACTCCTAGGGTTTTGGAGATAGACCTCCCCACCCCACCCAGTAACCATATATATTCTGAAACTACATTACCAAGGGTACTTGGATAAGTATATTTCATTTTGATCAAAGGTTGTGTGTGTATATTACCTATAATTCATTATTAATAAATATTTTCTTAATAAGAGACTAAATACAATTTAATGGAAGATCAATTTGCTTACATTGCGAACTTATTCTAATCTTATAAGTCATAGGGTGTGCGTGTGTTTATAAATAAATGGTTACATGCCAGTGCATTTATTTATAAATCCACACACACACACACACACACATACATATTTCCTATGAAGAATAATAAGATTGCGGGTCAGTTGAAGGATTCTATTTTTACAAAATTGAATAGAATCCCTCATGAAAATCTCCTCAATTTTTAAACCTAGAGGAAGTTTTGCACTCCTAATTCGAAACTGAAAAGAGGGGCAAACATGATTTTCTATACAGGCTTGAAGAAATTTACAATTATTTTTTAATTTTCTTAGTCTTGCCTTAATAAGAAGAAACTTATCATGTTTTTTGATAATATTTTTAGAATACCCCCGCTTAAAATATTTAAATAAATTGTTAGAGGTACAAAAACGTAATATTGCAAGAAAAAGATATAATTTGTTTCTTATGGGCATTGTGAAATATGAAAATAAAAAATAAGAATATGAAAACACTTACAAGACAGACCAACCAGTTTCATTCCTAAGCTCATCAGGGTCGACTGGGAACAGATTGATAATTTATTGCAAAGATACATTTACTTCCACTAACACCCTACATACAATTAAAACATTAAAAATTGAAATTATTAATGGTATGAGGGAAGACCAAAATCAAAACAACACAAATTTGCGCAGCGAAAAAAAACGGGGGGGGGGCATATTTATAGATACAGTAAATTTCTGGGTTACAACAGTCTCAATCCACAATGATTCATGGTTATGACACAATCACTATCAAACTTGTTTTGATTTAAGCCATTTGCATAACATAAGGTGGCATGTGTCAGTTCCTAGTTGTATACCATATTGGATTGTTGTGCATTCACTCTCTTTCATTTGTGTTGTGTTTGTGGCAATCTAATGCCCTTCATTATAGCATGGCATAATCTCTGGTGGTGAAAAGAAAAGCCATCACTATGGAAGTGAAATTAGACATTGCTAAATGCTCTGAAATGGGAAAAATAGTACCAAACATTGACAAATTGCTTGTCATTCAACTGTCAGTTAAAACTTGGGTAAATCAGTAAGTAGACAATTTTGAAATTACACACTTAAACCAACAATTAGGCATTGACAAACAACACCAGATGTGCACATGGGTTGACAGCTAGCCATGTGCAGTATTCCACTCTTCAGTCAAGAGGCACAGAGCAATGAGGTCAGCAGTATGGATGCTCCATTCAGTGATTGCACAGTCAAGGAACAATGTGCTGCAATGCACTTTTTTGTGGGCAGAGGGAGTCAAACCTATGGGAATCCATTGTCAGATTTTACCGCACCATGAATCAATGAAAGGTGTATGCGTGGTTAGGACACTTCAAAGCAAGAACTTTTGTAATGAACAAAAAATAGGTGTGGTCACCTATCAACATCGCATAAGTAGAACACATCCAGAGGATGGATGCCTTGATCAAGGAAGACCGACAAATCACATTAGCACAAGTGTCAGCAATCATGGGCATCAGCTATTGATCTGCACAAGCCATAGTGCATAATGACTTTGGGTACTGTAAAGTTTGTGCTCATTAGATGCGCAAACTGCTTACAGCTCAGCATAAGCAGCAGTGTGGAGATTTTACAAACCAGTTCCCCCATCGCCATGAAAAAGATGCCAGTATCTCAGATTACAGAGTTACAGGTGACAAGACATAAGCACAGATTGGAAA
This sequence comes from Acanthosepion pharaonis, assembly GCA_903632075.3. Taxonomy (NCBI): domain Eukaryota; kingdom Metazoa; phylum Mollusca; class Cephalopoda; order Sepiida; family Sepiidae; genus Acanthosepion; species Acanthosepion pharaonis. The sequence goes on along the minus strand of CAHIKZ030001424.1, from coordinate 3,241,008 downwards.
AATCTGTCATCTCTTGATCACAAGAAATTCAAGCATCAGCTGTCCTGCAAGAAATTAATACTCCTTTGGGACATGAAGAGACTTAGTCTGAGAGCATTCCAGGCACATGTTAAAAATCTAAACAGTGCAGCACATTGTGCTTTGAAGCAAGACCAAATGACACCCACAATTCATCACAAATGATGACAGCTGTCCAAAGGTTTCATATTGCTTCGTGACAATGTATGGCCACATAGAACAACAGTAGAGACTGTGCAACAGATAGAAATTCAATTGCTTCATTATACCCATCACAACCCAGATGTGGTACTATCTGGTTACCACAGGTTTGGCCACTTGAAGGAAATGCTACGCTCTCACAGGTTCAGCCTGGATGTTGAGGCCCAGCATACAGTGCAGACATGGATTCATAAGCAACTTAAAAGCTTCTTTTCAGGAAGGATAAAGAAGCTAATTGAACAAGGCCAGAAGTGCATTGTTGTGCAGGAGGACGTGTCAAAAAGTGTCATATACCTTTGTTATTCATCAATGGAAATAAAAGTGTTGTATGGAATTTGCCTTTACTTTTTGATATGTGTGTGCATGTGAATAAGGTATATTTAGGTAGCAAATATTCATCCAAACAAGTTTGATTAAAAAAAGCAACAAGGTCTGTCTGCTTAATTTTTTTTATTGTATTTTTCCATCTTTTACAAAATATTGTGCTTGAAGTTTGTGAATAAACTGTCCAAAATTTATTCACAATTTGTCAGTTCTTTTTAATCAAACTTGTGTGTGTGTGCGTGTATATATATATATATATATATATATATATATATATATATATATAGAGAGAGAGAGAGAGAGAAACATGACTTCAGGACACACACAGCATGTTTGTGTATTTATAGTGGGCTTTAGTTAAGAGCAAAAATATTTTTGAGTCATGTTTTTAAAAAGAGAAAAAAGAAGAGAGGAAAAGGGAAACAGGAAAGAGAGAAAGAAAAAAGGAAGAGAGAAAGAAAAAAGGAAAAGAGAAAGAGAGAGAGTGTGTATTTGGTCAGCAATCCCTTTTTTTTTTTATACAATATACCTCATACTTACCTAAATAGGTAGATACATGTAACAGATAATAATAATAATTTCATAAATATCAAATATTAAATTTTAGAAAAATTCATGTCCAATCTCCTGTACAGTAGTAAATAATTTAGGATATTCTCGGCAATACTTCTTAGTTATCTCTCAACATAAAATGTTTCTTTAAGACGTTCTTGGCAATAATTGCTCCTTAGTTATCTCTCTCTCTCCCTCTATGTTTAATCTGTCATTCATTCTTATTACTATAGTATAAACATTATTTTTAGTGGGTACATGTGTTTAAGTTGATATCAATAAATAAATAGGTAAATTGAACTTTATTTTATCAAGATGGTCTTCCATTGCCAAAGTGATAACTGCACATTTTGACAGACCATTGATGGAAAAGTGATATATGTTTGATCCCTGTTCTGAAGCACAATCTCTCATGATCTAAGCCAGTTGTTATTAATTTTACTGTTTAATACAATAAAAAGCAGGGATATCAACTTAAACACATACAACCATTAAAAATAATATTTCTAACAATAAGAGAGATGTTTAGTTTGGTTTGGTTTAATTTTGTTTTATGGCATATCAACCTCAATGGGTTATTTAATGCCAACAACATTTTTAGGATAGATTCATATGAAAAGAATATGTATTCTTTGGTTTAGATTGGTTTAATTTGTTTTACAGCATATCAACCACAATTGATTATTTAATGCCGACAAAATTTTTTATTGCTGGTAATATTTTGTTTTGTCAAAAATCTTTTTGTGGTAATATTTTTCCTTCAAAACTGTATTGCTGGCAATAATTTTTTTCAAAAAAGTATTGCTGGTAATAGTTAACTATTTGCCCATAGCTGGGACCCTAACAGGTGCTACCACCCTGGGTCAGGGTGGACCTGGGAACATCAGCAATTAAGAGGTGGTTCCACACTCCTCAAAACCTCCTGATCAGAGCCCTTGCTGCTGGACGTAGTTTATCGTCTTACCCAAGATGCGGATGTAGTTTAACGTCTTACCCAGGACGGTAAGATAGATATGTGATAAATATATGTGTATGTGTGTTATATATATGTATGTTTGTGTATGATGTTTGTGTGTGCATGAGAGATATATATCTGTCTATATTTCTGAGATGAGGTATTGTAACTTTTTACACTTTTTACATTGTTTTGGACTGTCACCTCATCTTTGTTCAATGTTTTGGACATTGTACACTCCAGCCTTCTTTAGATGATTGGAATTTCGAAATGAACCCGTTGTTTTGCCCACCGGGGTAGATTGTTCAAATTTCCACATACCATGCCGTGTGTGTATAATAAATATATATATTTGTGACTGATAAATGTTTGAAATTTGCTATAACTATGAAAAAAAAGAATACTTAACCTCAGAGACAGACCATTTGTAGATACAGGAAGTGTGTAATAGGACTCAACACTGATATGGTGATTGTCAGTTTCACCCCTAAAGTTTAAAACATGGTCTGAAGAATGCTTGAGGTGAAAAATTGATATTCACAATGCAGTACTGATTCCTATATACATAAAGTCTCTCTAAATTTATATATATATATATATATATATACACATACATAATAAATAAATCAAAAGTGTAAAAGCTAGCTAAGATCTAGTTTTATATATATATATATATATATATATATATATATAACTAGATCTTAGCTAGCTTTTGACACTTTTGATTTTTTTTTTTTTAAAAAATTAATCATTTTTTTAAAAAATATAATCCTTTCCTGGACAAATTAAAACCTTATATATAAAAAATATATATTTATATATATATATATATATATATATATATATATATATATATAGAGAGATAGAGATAAAGATAGAATTAATATAAGTAAAAGGTTTGTCATTTAGCTGATAAGTGTTACGGTAAATGTAGAAGGGACTGGTTCTTCCCAGCTTTATTTAGGTTTATTTCTTTTAGACTATTTATTACAATACTGAAGTATGCTCAGACATCAGATTTTTTTTTTTGCAGAGGGGGAGGAGGAGAATCACATCTTGTTTGGGTTAAGAACTTTACAATATCAATAATTCTATAGCCTAATGATAAAAAAAAAAGAAAGCTGAATTTACACAACAAATACATTCCAGCTTAATCTCTTCTAGTTTCAATTTTAATCTCCTCTTACTTATACACTATATATATATATATATATATATATATATATATATATATACACACACGCACACATACTCGTATATAATAGCTACATATATGCACATATCTATACACACACATTCATATACAATGCATCTCTACACACACTAATATTTTTAAGACAGGGATCTTATCTTCTTGTAACTCCAGAAACTATATATATATATATATACATATACACATACACACACACACACATACACACACATGTGAAAGTGACTTCACCTCAAATATCTTTCTCTCACTATATCTCCAGATATACAGAATCTATTATGAATGATTTTATTTAAAATATGCATTTGTATGTGTTATAGAACTGTCAGCCAGAGACTAGAGGGAAATTTACTTATATAAAATACTTTCTTTGATTACCAGATGGAAGAAGAAAATGGGGAAAATATTAATAGAGGGAAGAGTAAAAACAAAAAAAAATAGAAAAGGAAAGAAAAGGAAAGAAAAGAACGTAAAAAAAATTTTTTTAAAAATGTGTTGTTTTTAAGACCAACATTTATCTTCGTTCTTGTTTTTCTGTTACTGACATAAAATAAACCATTTCCAGAGAAACACAAATATGGGACATGATTAGAATTAAAACCCGTAAATGACTAACATAAATCAGTTCCCTTCCTTCTATTGCCTCAGGCTGACTAGAATTTTTATTTATTTCTCTTTCTCAAATATTAATAGACCAAGTCTAAAAAGCTGGATAAGTAGATATAGAAAATCCACACATTAACTGATTTTTTTTTTTACAGTTTATCAACCTTTCGCAGGTTATTAAAAGGCAGAAAATATAGATAGTAACATTTTTTTTTGTGGGGAGATAATGATTTACTGATGCAAGTTTATTAATTAACCCTTAACTGGGGTGGGAGATTTCCCAATAGTATTTACAGGTAAGTAAATATACAAATGCCACTGGAATTGAAACTCTGCTCTCCAATTTTCAATTCTAATCCATTATCCATTACACTGCCCACACATCCAAGCTTACAGCACCTAGTATTCCCAAGTGGTTACTCATCTAGTTACTGACTAGGCTTGGCATTGCTTAAAAAAAACCACACACTCATTGTTTTTCATGGAACTTCACAAAACTTATGGTAATAAAAACTGGAAAAAAAAACAATGGATGCCATCTAATAATAATAATAATAATAATAATAATAATAATAAAAAACTTGTATTAAGAATACCTTGAGGATTCAGATGATCTAAAATACTTAGATGATACATTTCATATAAGATGCAGCAGTAACTTAAAAACCAGAGTAAAATATTTTTACTTTACGTGGACATGGAAAAATACATACCTAAATGTGAAATTATTATGCCCAGGTGTCTGACTGCTTTAATATCTATGTATGTGGCAGTATTGAAAAGGTCTCAGCCCAGCACACTTCCATATGCGTGCATAACTGCATCCTGTTTACCTGACAAGAAAGTGACTATTATCAGCCTGTATATTCGTATGCCAACCTACACATATAGTTTTTGTTATATATGTTATTATTATGTGTGTGTGTATGAATTTAATGCTGTTTATTAGTGTTGGAGGACATTAGAATTCATAAACAACATTATTTTAACATAGGGGGAATTTTAGGGTGAGATAATGTCTTGTAGTTGACTTGTCATTTGTTAAAATTTAGTGCAACTTGGGCATGGTAACTTAATGACAAAATGAAAAAAGAATTCTATTTAACAGGTTTCATCCTGTAAAACAACTTCACCAGAATAAAATGTACTTATTGATGGAACTTTATATATGTAGGGCAAGGGAAGGAAACTATGAACAAAATATCGGTTATAATTAAATATTGAGGAGAAATGTTTATATTTTCCCCTCCACTTATATATATATATATATATATATCTCAATAACAACATTATTTTACTCTGATGAACTTTTTTTAGAGGACATTCTTTACATTTTGTCATTCAATTACCCAACATTTTTTATATATATATATATATATATATATATTGGATACGTCTGCTTTTTTTCCATTTTTTTTCTCTTTTTTTTTTTCTCTCTTTTTTCCTTTCCTCACTATTCCTACATATCACTTCCGTAATGTCACTCCTCCTACCCCAATATAAAGCTTATTTAAGAGAGATGTAAATTTAACCCTCCCTATACTTTGTATTGTCTCTTTAACTGCCACCTTCACCCTCCCTGTTTAATTACAAAAATTACACTACCCACCAATTTCTAATCCCATTTTTCCTCTCATTTCATTGTTGTAAGTGTTACCTGATGATCCGAAATCCTTTAAAAAGGATTTTGGTGAAATAAATTATCGTAATGGTACCTTAAAGTGGTCTGTTTTTCATTAAATATTAGCTCTGTTCTTCACATTGAGCTCTCAGGATTTCATCCTCCTTGTATTTACCAATTCGGTTTACCAAGTTCTTCATAACTTAAATATATATATATATATATATATAGGTCAGCATTTAAGCAAATTCCTGCAGAGGGCTCTTGATTGGGCCTTCAGCTTGTCCAGGAGTTTGACATTCCCTAAGTCTTTGGATATTCTCAGTTTTGGAAGTTCTCCTGGCTGCCATTTGATCTAAGATATCATTTGCATGGAACTTTCTTTTACTCGCCTTGGCTCTTTTGATTGCGATCTGTCCTCTATTGGCAGAGATTTCTTTTTATGAGGAATACTGCTGCCATATTCAATAAGTAACAATGAACTACAGAAGAACTCAAAATTGATCACTGCATTTAAGTATTGCATTAATATTTAAGCTCACCTTGTAAAAGGTTCAACGATAATTCTTCTACTGCCACTTAATTTAAAGAAAATTTGCTTTGCATAGGTCCTTACTTTCCACACAAACAATTATTTTTATTTCATGAGTTTTGCTGGATTTCACAATTAATTTTGATTACTCGCAAATTTATTTCCAAATTATAAAAATTGTTATTATACAAAAAAAATGTCGCAAAAAATTACATTAAAAAAAAAAAAAAAAAAATCAACGAAAATAATCGTAGTAATAAAAACTTGTGAACCCAAAATTCTCATAATATGAGCTAATGAAAATGAAAGCGTTGTGTCTCTTTAATTAAATTGACAGTGACACACACACACACACACACACACACACACACACAGAGGGTGCGACAGATAAATTGTCACCACTTTACATTTTTTAAAATTGAGCATGCACATTGTCTGTTTTTGAGTTTATTGATGGCACAGTATAGTAGAGTAAGTTAGGTACCATCTGTGAGAAAAAGAGTACCATGATGCAATTCACTGCGTCAGAAATTTGGAAATGGCATGCTGTACTGCTTGGCATTTGTGAAAGAATCTCCAATATGAACATTTCAAAGTGTTTAGGTGTCAATCTGATGACAGTGCAGAGAATTCAGAAAGAGTCGGATGAGTCTAATGGTGATTACTAAGGTACAGCAGCTTGGAAAACTCGCTGTAATAAGAAAAGAATTCATAAATTTGTTAGTGAGGGCCTCAGATTCAACACTGATACCTACATGCACCATGGTAGACAAGCAGGAGAATCCAGTCATGGGTGCCAGACAATTTCTGCGACCACATCACCCCTTACATCTGGCTAAATATTAGGTTGGTGCAAAAATAATGACGTAATAATGTCGTTTTTTGACGTATTTTTTAACGTTAAAAAACGACATTCTTACGTCATTATTTTTGCACCAACCTAATAACTCCCCAGAGTGCGAACCCCTTCATTATGTGTGGGTCACACTTGAGCTAAAGACGAACAAAACTCCTTGTAACACCAAAGATGAACTGAAGGCAAGTATTATGGCAGCATTCACCAACTTACACAAGGAGACTGTCCAGAAGAGATGCAGGAGATTCCAAAGTCATCTGGAGGCTGTGGTAGAAGCCAATGGCAATTTTATTGAATAAATTTACTCTTTAGTATTTAAAGATATTTTTTTGTGTAATTTTGGTAAATATATCTGTTAAAATAAGGTGTCAGTGTTATTTTCATATTTGCATAATTTAGATGACAATTTATCCATCGCACCCTCTACATTTAAATAAAAAACAAGATAATATGCTACATGGACAATTTATGTCTCATGTATCTAGACACATAACGTAACCAACATTAAAAAAATCAGATTTGGTCAGTTCGGGTATGCATCTAGATATAGTGGATTTAAAAATTACCAACGGATTTATTACCTTTTTTTCTCTCTCTCTCTCATATATATATATATATATATATATATATATATATATATATATATAAAATATGTTGTGTTAAAAAACTTGGTAATCCATACGGGTAATCCCAAGGAGGATGAAATCCTGAGACCTCAATGTAAATTCAGAGCTAATAATTTAAAGAAAAACAGACCACTAAGGCTCCATTGTAATAGTTTATTTCACCAGAGACCTTTTAACATCACTTCCAACAGGTGAAACGAAAAATGAAATGAAAATTTACACTTTTGACGGGTAGTATTAAGTTTATGTAATTTAACAGAGAGGGTAGCGAGGAGTGGTGTGAGAGACATGGTCGAGTTTAGAGAGGGTTTATTTTTATATTTCTTTCTATCATACTTAATATTGGGGAAGGAGGGGGTAAGGATATATATATATATATATGTATGTATGTATATGTATGTATGTATGTATGTATGTATGTATATGAGAGAGAGAGAGAGAAAAAGGTAATAAATCCGTTGGTAATTAATCCAAGTGGATTCTAGTAATGTAAAATATTAAAACTGATCCACAAAAAGATCTCAATGTATTTATTATTACAGAGCCAATAAATCGTGTAATACCATGAAATCCAAAATGACCTCATATAGGGGATAGATCTTTTTCAACCGACAAAAACTTTGTCAGTCTTATTCATCAGTGGGAAAAGATCTATCCCCCATATGAAGTAAGTTTGGATTTTATTGTGTTTTTATATTAGAACAAAATAGCTTTCGTGTTTCGGTTCTACGTTGTACCTCTTCAGGTAAATGGTAAGTGACTGGTGATTAAATAATTTTTTTTAAAATTTCAAAAGCAAAATGTTACCTCTTTTATGAAAGATAAAGTGGGGGGGGGTAAGAAAACACGTGATCAGAATTAAAAATAAACTTGCGGGTTTGTCTTGATCAACCAATTAAATGCCAGATCTATGCTAAATAGAAAATTAAGCTCAGAGGGTGGAGGTGGGGAAGTTATTTTTTTTTTGCGACACAATAAACCAGAACTTAGGTCATCATTGACTATTACAGAAAACATGTAATCAACAAATGTATTGTGATTGTAGACAAAATATGACATGTTCAATTTTTCAAAAGATACTGAGGGAAGGAGGAGGAGAGTAAACAGATGTAAAGTTAATTTCAACAGAAATTTTTTTTTTTTAAAATTTTCAGATTCAGAAAGCCTCTTAAAGGGACCTGTAGATAAAATTAATAATGTGGAACAGCTATACAAGATATAAATAGTACTAATTGGACAGCAATACATAGCAATACTAAATCTGAATAAACAAAATAAGATAACTACTTGTAGAGGGTGGACCATTATTTACTTATAAATTATGGCCATAAGAAATATATATATATATATATATATATATATATATATATATATATATCTTTGTGTTCATGTTCTAACAACATCTCTCCTTCCTGATCAAATCTTCTGTTGCTGCCATGTGGGATATTTAATAGGGATTAAAAAAAAAAAAAATACAACAGCATAGAGAAACCGATTGAGATCAGTGGAGTTGTATATGTAAACACATCGGGCGCCAGAAATTTTAAAATTTACATACCTTACTTCTTCAGCATTTCCCATTAGTGCCTAATAATAACCAACATTTATATGTGTATTTCTCCCATCCCCTCCCTTATATATATGTTAAATCCAATCCATAAGCACATTACTTCACCTGATGAAGTCCTTTTAGAGAAAGAAACGTGTTACACACTTTTTCCTTATTGCCATTCAATTACTCAGCATTGTTTTGACATAAAAATTTATAAATTATCCCTATCTGTATTTGATAAATTTGTTTTCCATGCCTAATCATTCCTTGGCAGGTTATTTAATAAATTTTTAATTTATATTTTTAAATTCTAAGAACTTTCGCTTTTTTTTTTTTTTTTTTGGAGATAATGATTTAGTGATACAAGTCTTACTAATTAATCCATAGCTGGGAGAAGGAGAGGTGGATGCATACCATTCCCGGAGGTATAAAAACACAAATATGAGACATGATCAAAATTAAAACCCGTAAATGACTAACATAAATCAGTTCCCTTCCTTCTATTGCCTCAGGCTGACTAGAATTTTTATTTATTTCTCTTTCTCAAGTCTAAAAAAAGCTGGATAAGTAGATATAGAAAATTCAAATGAAACTTTAAAGCTCCATACATTGATTTGTTTTTTACAGTTTATCAACCTTCTGCATGTTATTTAAAACCAGAAAATACTTTTAGATTGCAATAATTTTATTCTTTTTGGAGATTAGAATGATTTACTGAAGCAAGTTTTACCAATTAACCCATTTCGGGGGGTGGGGTGGGGTGGGAGAATATTTGAATTCATACCTATCCCAAGGGTATTTACGGGTATGTAAATATAACAAACCCAACTGGAATTGAAACTTGGCTCTCTGATTAACAATTTCAAGCCATCATCCATTAAACATCCCGCACATGCAAGTTTACATCCAGATTGTTACTCTTAATCTAGGTATTGACCAGGCTTACAGCACTTGGTATTCCCATCTAGATACTTACTAGGTTCAACATTGCTTAACTTCATTGATCATACAGGAACCAGTATTTCAGCAAGCCCTATACATATATATATATATATATATATATATATATATATATATATAATGTAAATAGTGTGTGTGTGTGTGTGTGTGTGGGGGGGGGTGAAAATTACGACAATAATATTGACAATGATCAATCAGGTGTGATAAAATTGAAGAAAGCTCAATTTTAGGTCACCTATGTAGTCACTGACCTGGCTCAATGTTGCTTAACTTTGGCGATCATACAGGAACCAGTATTTCAGCAAACCCTATATATGTGTGTGTGTGTGTGTGTGTGTGTGTGTGTGTTGACAATTAGGACAATAATATTGACAATGAACAATCAGGTGTGATAAAATTGAGGGAAGCAAATGTTTAGGTTGAGAGCACTGACATAAGTTACCTATTCAGTTTTATATAATTTATGCATTATTTAATGAATATATGATGGGGAATAAAAAAAATGACAATCACCACCAAATTTCTATTTAAACTGATTGGTGTACAAAGGAACCCCATAACTCCAGATCCTCATGATATATGTATATACGTGTGTTTGTGCTGCTCCATTCCATTTGAAGAATACTAGAGTAGCGGCAGCAGCAGCAGCAGTGTGGTGCCATTAGCAGAAGAGTGTCGGCTACGGTAGGAGTTAGTCCGTCAGTCCGTTTGAGGCTGGAAGCCTCTACAGAAGCAGTATTTTAAGTGCTTGAAAGAAAGAGAGCACACCCGGTCAACTCTTGCCAGTGGACAAAAATCCGACTTAACTTAAGCAAAGAGAACTGATTAATTCAAGACAAGTCTGGTTAATGCATACAGTAATTCAAGACTCAAAGAACATGAAAACAAAACTTAAAATATAAGAGCAATCAGTTGGACACAACTAAAATATTTTTTTTTCTGAAGAATGAAATGAAGAGATAATTGACTGTATTGAGTAACGTTTAAATTGAATTCAATTAGGAAAAAAAAAATTTTTTTTTTTCAATTTTTTTTTTCTTTTAAGAGAAGAAATCTGACGTTTCAAATATGAAATTCTTATAGAGGATAGTTTGTGTTTCTTAATTCAGGAGATATAATCAAAAAGGAAAAATATTTTTTTTAACTGAAAGCAGTTTTTGGTGTTTTTTGGGTTTTTTTTTTAAATAAAACAACAGAGAAAGTTTAATAAATAAAATAAAAAAAATACAGAAAAAAAAACTGTTGCAAAAGAAAAGAAAAAAAAAAAATTTTAACCCTTAAAACTTGGAATGCAAAACTAGAAGGAAAACATTTCCAGAAAGGTAAGTTACATCTTTATTATTCATTTCTCGAAACTTTGTAGAGCTTTTCTTTTTAGAAAATTCCAATATTTTTTAACACTTAATCCTAACTTGTAATATTTGATTTTCTTTGAAAAACATTAACAAGCAAATACTTCCATAGAAATTAGAATTTTCTTGTTTATATTATTTACATTCAGACTCATGTCGTCATCATCATCATCACAATGTTTCGACCATTGTGAACTCTGGTCTTCATCAGGTATCTGTTGATCCAGATAATCTTCAGGGAATTTCAAACTAAGCATATCTAGGTATAAATTGTGCTTGCCCTGCAGTCCATTTCTAGGAATATCTTTTTTTAGGACTGCTTTATCATTGTTAGACCGATGACCATTGAGTCTAACCCTGTACTACTCAGGCCAAAGATTGAACTCACAATTACTATGTCACCAAATGTATAAACCAATGCTCAGTTATTCACATAGAAATTTTTTTTTTATTATTTTTCCTACATTTACATAAATATTTACAAAATTAAAAAAAAATAAAAATGCTATAAATGCAATCATATTATTATGATCACATTAATTAATATAATTAATTAATCAATCAAAATGGCAGGTACTGAAAAGTTCTCAACCCAACCTTCAAAAAAAAATTCTGTCATGTGGTCACATGTTTGAAAGTGGGTGAAGGGAAGAACTTTTCAATACTCTACTCCTATAAAGTTTTCATATCATTTATTTCGAGTCATTTAATTGATTTCCAAAATCATAGGCATAAAAAGATATATATATATATATACACACACATGTGTGTGTGTGTGTGTGTGTGTGTAGGGTGGTTTGGTTGCCTGAATGTGGTGGGCAGAATCTTTACTTCTTACTCTTACAATCACATCAGAAATCTCTACCTTAAGTGGCTCTAGAGCCTTGTAACAGGTGAACATTATTTTTTTTTAAATTTCTTTTATGCATGTTTTGTTAAATATGACAGACAAAAAATATCTTGTGAATTCAATTTTTTTATCTTTCTTTGTGCCCTTACAAGAAAAAAAAATTCTAACATAAGCAAAAGAAAAAATATGAAGTCATTGCTTGATACTCATTTGACAAAGCATTTACATGCATACAGATATCTCTCTCTCTCTCTCTCATATATATATATATATATATATATATATATATATATATATATATATATACACACACACACACAGATATTCAAACATATATACACATGCATAAGCATGCACACAGACACATATACACACACAGGAACAGACACACGAACATATATACAGACATACACATGGACACACTCAAATATATATATATATATATATATATATATATATACATACATATATATACATACAGGCACGCACACATATATACACACATACACTCATATGCACGCACATATATATATATATATATATATATATATATATATATATATATACATATATATATATATATATATATATATATATATATATATATATATATATACACACACACACCTATATATGCATACACATATATTTAATGTGTGTATGCATTTATGTTTAGAATAAACAAACTTGATACCAAACAGCACATGTATTTGTAAAAAATAAATATATAAGTGAAGTATAATCAATTGCAACACCTAGAAAAAGAAAATCATTTTTGATTTTTCACTATTTCAATTCAATAACTTTCAATATAAAAAATCTTTAGCTCTTATTTTGAAAATATTATTTGTATTGATTGTGTTATGTACATATACAGATTATTATGTTGATAATACAAATAACAATTTCTACATAATTTATGTCCTGAAAGAAGAAAATTATAAGACCCCTCCTACATAGCAAAAAAAAAAAAGTACCTTGTCAATCATTTTTAATGAAACTTCTATAAAATAGGGATTACTACCCAAATACACTATGTCAATAAATAACTGAGATAGATATGAAAAAAATGTAAAAGTTATCTTGCATGGCACAGGTTAGAATAGAATTTGCATTCATCTTTGCAGGATGACTTTTCATAGTCAAGTATACTTTTTTCTTAGTAGAAAACATGAAATGATATAGCAAAGACAAAGAAGAAACTCAGAACAAGTCTTTTACAATCTCAAATATATTTCTGGCCATTTAGCTAAGATACAATTGCAATAGCTCTACAATATTCATCAAATCAAATATTAAGAATTTCAAACTTGTAAAACTACTTATTTAGAAGAAAGAAAAGAAAAAAAAAAAGTCCTTCAAAATAGTTAGATTGATTATTTTTTAGACAATCTTTTTTTTTTCTTAAATGAGAACGGTCAGTGTTCTTTCCTCACACAGACTTTTTAAATTTTTCCTTAAAACTATTATTAGAATAGTAGTTACTCTCAAAAATTTTGGATTTGCTAGTACATTTAATTTTTACATTATTTTCAGATGTGATTTGGGGGGGGGTGCAATTTTCACTCCCCCACCACACACACACAATGTTTAAATCTAATTGTTATTACCTCCACACAACAATGCTTATGAACTATTTTTTTTGTTTAACACAATGTTCAAACCTGTGCAGGGTGGGGATGACAATAAAAAGAGGGACTTGAATATTGTGCAGAAAAAATAAATAAATTAGACTTGGACATTGTCGTGAGGTAAGATAAAAATCATTTTTTTTTTTTTTTTTTTTTTTTGACAATACAGTTCTCAATCAGTGATCAAATTGAGCCAAAACTACAAGCTGATTTTCCTTTGATTCAGATTTTTTTTTTTTTTTAATTTGACCACCAAGGAAAACTGAAAACCTCAACTAAATTCCCAATTGGTATTTGCAAATAAATTCATTTAAAATTCAATTTTGTATCAAAATGCTGATGTTGACAAATAAAAGGAAATAATGTAGTCATATATTTTTTACTGCAAAGAAAAAACATTTTTTTTTGCATTAAATGAAACAATGTGAAAGAAAAAGTGGTGTTGAAAAAGTTTCTTGACCCAGCACATCTCTCAAAGTCTGATGAAATGAGCAATCTATTTTTTTTTTTTTTTTAATGAAGAGCTTCCTGGTCATGACAAAATCTTTTCAGCATCCCTTTTAGCATAAGATAATCCAGATGTCCACAATATATTTTTCAACTAACCAGAGTAATGTCAAATGGAATCATTTTTCTCTCAAAAGACTCTATAGAAATTTATAAAAAAAAGAATAAAATTCCTTATCTTATAAATACAATTTAAAAAGTTCAATTTACTTTCAATTTTGGAATTCATTTAAATGTAAAGAAAAAATATAAAATGTAACTAAAAAGAGAAAAAAATTACAATTTTTCACAGTATAGGTAATTATGGCCCTCCACTACTTCCTTCTCATTTATGTACAGATTGCATATTGCCGTAATTATGTTTAGGAAATATAGTGGTCATGGTTTTGAATTCTGAATTGTCTTCTTTAACTGGTTACCAACTAAAGCTAGACATTCCAATTTACACTGCTATTTTATCCATAACCAAGGGAGAAATAGATTCATGCTTTTTTTTTTTTTTTTCAAAAGCCTTTGTGCAAGTTATAGATACAAAACTAATGCTAGAATTGATATTGAATCCTAAATATATATATATATATATATATATATATATATATATATATATATAGTGTAACCCAGATATAAGAGAGATTTTCTCTGGTCCCAAATTAGAGCCTGTGTTAATGTATATAAAATAGACCCAACCCGGATATAAGAGACTTCTTCTCCAGTTCCGACAACTCTCTTATATCCGGGTTACACTGTATATATTACACACACAATCTATAGTTAGAAGTGGTAGAAGTAATAACGATAACTTGCATGCATTAAATAAAGTGGAACTTAGGAATATTTCCAAATATCATATAATTCTGCTTATTTCTCTTTTAGTAAGTTGGATAGTGTGTATGTTACACACCATTAACATTACCTTAGATAAATGGACTCTTCCATTTTGATTGCAAGGAAAGGCCGAAGAATGAATGTGTGTGTGTGTGTGTGTGTGTGTGTATATATATATATATATATATATATATATATATGCACATACATACATGCACACAAGCGTGACATTGAAATCCACTCTTAAACACAATCATGTTTACATAGTATACCTTAAAACTATATTTCATCATATATATATATATATATATATATATATATATATATATATATATATAATCTCAGGCACTTTAGTTTTAATGAGAAAGCATGCATAATAATAATAATGAGAATGGAAAGGAACCAAAGAAAGAAAGGGAGAAGATGAGTAAAGTAATAATGCTCTCATACATTTAATGGCTGTTTCAGTAAAATGGGAAACCTAGTCAATTTGTAATCTTTTCATTTGAATGCTGTTACTTTGACCTGTATTCATACCTATAATTGCTGTTGCAATATTTTCTTAGTTGTAGAGCTCAAATATTTAATTGTGCAATGGGGGAATTTCCACAGGTATTTTATCAAATGTTAAACCTGCAAGGAACGTAATTTAAGAATTACGTCAGAAAATTCAAATAACGAAACCATGAAATGTTCATAGATACTGTGCAAAGTCTTCATAATGTGGAGCTTCACAATTATTTCCAAACAGTTTATCAATTATCACCTATAATTCTCCTGTACCAAAATTCTTGGTACGCTAAAAAATCCAATATTTGAGTCTACTGAATCAACCACTCATTACATATAAAAGGTTGAAAACAGATTCATCTTTGCCTTTGTAACAGTTTTTTTTTTTTTTAAATCATTTCACCTCAAGCAAGGCAATAAAGCCACTAAGACACAATGGGTTAGTGCAGCAGTTTC
Source organism: Acanthosepion pharaonis (assembly GCA_903632075.3). Classification (NCBI taxonomy): domain Eukaryota; kingdom Metazoa; phylum Mollusca; class Cephalopoda; order Sepiida; family Sepiidae; genus Acanthosepion; species Acanthosepion pharaonis. The sequence continues at coordinate 3,224,864 of CAHIKZ030001424.1, read as the reverse complement.
CAACCAGACTGTGGCCTATAGGCTGCACAGAAAAAAAATGTTTTAGTTTTATTGACTATTGCAGTCTGTATTATTGTGTTTTGTTACATACATGACAGGCACTAACCCCACAACCACAGATCTGTCGATAAACCGTCTTGCATGACACCGGTCTTGTTTGTATTTTGTTATATGCATGACCGACACCAACACTTCCCTCCCCTTTGCATGACACTGGTCCATAGCGCAAAATGGTTGGGGACTGCTAGGTTAGTGAATGCGAAAAAATGTGAGAAAAAGAAAACATTATTAAGGAGCTAGAACAATAAAAGAAAAGGAATTAAAGACAGAAGATAATGATTGATGTTGGATTTAAATTTTTTTAAGGTAAAAGCTGACTGGAAAGCAAGGAGCCAAAAGAGAGTTCCCTATCTGAGAAGTGCAAAAGTGCAGAGGAAACTGTCAGCATAAACACTTACATTTACGTCCTGCAATTTTAACTGTAAAATGATGAGAGATCTATCTGCCAATCTAGTACTGCACTTGAATTCTTTATTAAATTAATTAATTAATAATCTTAAGGTGCTATTTAAAACCCTTGATTAGCTATTAATTCATACAATACATAAATGCATAATGACTTTCTGTTAGTGAGAATGCTGATTCAAAAAACTAAAACTCTTCTAAGAGTGAAGACTTGAAACAGACATATCACACTGCCAAATACAAGGAGGATAATACATAAGTACCTGTTAATTACTATCACTGGAAGAACCATTTATCTCCCCCTCTCCAACTTAATGGACTGTTCCTATCAGCAAGTGGCAGCAGCTGGAGCATAGACTTGCATCCCCTTCTGCCCAGGCTGGATTAGAACTGTATTTAAACTGCTGTGATTTCTCTTTTGGTACTTTGCCTAGAAGAACTACTGACATTTGAAACCAGACCGGGACTCTTATCAATAGTAGCAGAGCATTAAAGATGACTACTTAGAAACATCCACCCACATTTGGTAACAAAGAGTATTCACAATGGAAATTGAAGTTGAATTATAGCAAATGTTTACTGAAATGAACAAAACAAGACAAGCTATAGCACTGGTACTCTCCTTGGAAAGAAAAGCATGAGAAATTATCACATCTATAGATTAATCTCTCCTAAAGACTGATGATAGTATTATTGGCCTTGAAATTGCTATACAATGCAACTCTTAGTGAACAACAAAAATCAGTTGGCGTCATTTTCATGATGATCTATCTGAGTGGTGCTTTCCACAGAACATCTCCACTCTGCCTTGTCTGCAGCTGCTGCTCACACCTCACCCCAGAATCATAAACTCATCGCTTCCCTCTCTTTCTCCATAGTCTTTTGCAATGTTGTTCTTGGTATTTACTTTCTTCTTTTTCCTTCAGGGACTAAGATCACTGCCACTCTGCAGGCATTGTCTGGGACTGACTTTAAAGTGTAACTGCTGAGCTTCCATCTTTTTTGCCATACCTCGACACTGAGCTTCTATGAAGGCAAATTGGAGCAGCTCTGCCATTTTCATATGACCTCACCATCTAATCTTGAAGATTTTTCTTAAACTGTTGTTATGAAATAAGTCAATAAGTTTAGCATCTGGATTCATTTTCCAAATCTTACAACCATATAATAGGACAAGGATGATCTATGTGCCATGTCCCTTCAGGATATAGGCGATCATGGCTCTCCACAATTTCCTGTCCTTTGTAACACTTTCAAATGTCAGTAGTTTCTCTAGCATTAAAAATGACTGCTTACAAGCATCCACCCACATTTGATAACAAAGACTATTCACAATGGAAACTGGAAGTTGAATTATAGCAAATGTTTACTGAAATGGGCAAAACAAGACAAGGTATAGCAATGGCACTCTCCTTGGAAGGAAAAGCATGAGAAATTGCCAAAGTTATAGATAAATCTCTCCTAACGACTGATGATGGTTTTAAAAATGTTCTAACAGAATGTGATAAATTATTTGAAAATGAAAAGACGTACCAAATGTATGAAGCCTATACAAAACTTGAAAATTTTAAGAAGACTGAGGCAATGTCAATGCTGGGCTACATAATAGAGTTTGAACAGTTAAATAAGAAATAGACCAATTTAAAAACTGATGCTGATGCATTATTGGCCCTGAAATTGCTATACAATGCAAATCTTAGTGAACAACAAAAAAAGAGTGAAGACTTGAAACAGGGACATATCACACTGCCAAATGCAAGGAGGATAATACATAAGTACCTCTACACTGAATTGTTTTAGATTAGTAGAGATACTAACAAAAAAAAAAACAAGAGGAAAATACCTTCACAGCCAAAAATGTACTTCTGTTAGCTCAACTTTGCAGCGTCAGCAGTCACTGCCAGAAATTTTATCCCAGAAACCACTCATTTCCTTAAATTCAAGTCATATCCTGCTTTTATTTCAGACGAGCTCTAGGTTTTAGTTACACCAGTTCAGACCTTTACAGCTAATACCTGCTATCCTACATGCTCAGTCAAACCACTCATATTCTCTCTCTATTCAAATGGTAAGGAAGAAGTTTCACTTGGACAACTGTTTCCCCCCAAGAAACAACTTTGTCAAACAGACTCTTACACTACAATCATAATTTCTTCAAGTGTCAAATGTCATTTATCCTCCATATCTTCATAATCTTCACTCTCTACTTCTTCCTCTTACATTCAAATCACACCACATTCTGTAATCCTCTATCTTGAGTGTCTCTTGAGCCTTATATCAAGTGAACATTAGTTAAAAAAAAAAAAAAAAAAAGCTACCTCTTTTATTGAGTTATTAACTTATAGGTAGACTAAAGAAATCCATACCATATTCTAAATACAGGGTGTCCCCCACAAAAATGACATCATTTTTTAGGCTAATAACATAGCCAATTCTCGCTTGTCTCAATGAGAATCTCCGTAGAAGATGGATCAGGCATGTCAGTGATAATGACAATATGCTGTTCAAAATGGCCACCATGTTCACTTGACTTGACACCTTGTGATTTTTTTTTTTCTATGGAATTATGTGAAAAGACAAGCCTAGAGGAACTTAAGTAGAGAATCACTGAGTCGCTGGAGAATATTTCTTTAACATAATCTCATAGAAAGAAGTCCAGAGGAGTGATATCTGGTAAAAGAGATGGATTTATACTTTTCCCAAGGGTATTTGCATGAAAGTGAATGCAACCTATTCACATTGCTGATTTATCATTCTGCTAACGATTACACCACCTGCGCGTATGTAAACATACAGCAAATTATTTAAAGAGAATTAAAACTATTTTGGCCGATATATAAATTTTATTGTAAATAAATATAAACATTCCAAAACATGTTTCTGGTATCCCTCATTTATTTTACAGGGTTTCGCCCCAAAACTGAAATTATTTTGTAGTCTCATAACATAGACAATTCTCATTTATATGATCTCAAAATTTAACAATATGTGTAAAAACTAAGTTGAATGCGCGGACTTATCTTAATGAGATTCTACCAGGAAGATGAATCAGGCATGCCAGTGATAATGACAATATGCTGTTGAAATGGCTACCACATTCACCTGACTTGATGCATTGTGATTTTTTTCAATGCGCTACATGAAAGAACAGGTCTTTATCCTCCCTTCTTCCTAACAAGCCTAGAGGAATTTCAGCAGAGAATCACTTTGGCTCTGAAGAATGTTACACACGACATGCTACAATGTATTTGGCAGGAGCTGGACTACTGACTTTATGTGTGTAATGTCACACGTGGTGTGCATATTGAACATTTGTGAAATTGGTTATAAAATCTACATCTCTTTGAATATGAGGTTCGATTTTTGATAAATAAACCTGTTGTTGTTCAACATGAAATCTATTTAATTTAGTTTTCGAGGAACATGTTGTTACTCAAATATTCACATTTTAAATGATGTCAATTTTTTTTTGAGGGGGGAAACCCTGTCTTTTGAATACTTCAGTGTATGAATCATATACAGCATGTAGCAGAAATACCTCCCACATAATGTTAAGACATTAGAGGCAATGATGTCTTCATCAAGCTGCCTTATGTAAGAGATATTTCTCCTGCACCCTGAATAACAAATTTAATATAAGAGATTAGTAAATTGAACACTGGAAAGGCTGCACTAAGGGGTAATCTTGTCAGTCATTGTAAGATGTAACAAAACCCAAACAGTTATGGTCTTATAAAGCTCCATCAGATCTAAACTCTCATGTGGATGTCATGCATAGCATCCAATAGAATAGAAAAACAAGATTGGTGGGATTGCTAGACACTGACCATATTCAAATATCGGAAAGTACCAAGTACAATATCAGTGATAGTGCTGCCACTAAAATTTATCAAAAAAAAAGGAAAAAAAATTTAATTGCATCTCTCCTCCTCTTCTCTTTTCCCCAAAACACCATGAAAAACAGCATTAAAAGAAAATCATTTTCCAACTATACATTTCACACATAAAGCTGTTTCCTTCATGCATAATGTCAAATACAGTGGTCAACTCACTAGGGTTCAGAGATGTATGCAGCACTCAATGCTAACTGCAAAGGTCACTGCTTACATTAGCAATGAATTTGGTCAAAAAAAAAAAAAAAAAAAAAAAAGCCAAGTTATTCTTTTTGTTTTTCCCCAAGTATGACTTCTGAAATATCTAATTTAAATTTAGAAAAAAATAAAAATCAGATTAATTTAGAACGCTATTTTAGAAATTTCATGAATTGTCTTAAAATTTCAAGATAAGATTTTGTTGAATTTTGTATAGAAAAAGGCTTATCTCATTCTCTAATTATCAAAATAATTTGGCTAACATAAAATTTACAAAATTCAAAATAAAATTTTTATATAAAAAAAAAAAAAAAAAATCTTGTTTTTGTAAATAGATAGCCAAGTAAAATTGTTTTCTGCAGCTTGCCTAAAAAGGCGGACTGAAGCAGCCGTATAAGTTTTTAGAAACAAAACCAGACCAAAATAGAATTGTTAGTCAGTCATGAAAGTACATCTCAATTGAGTTTTGTTTACAATTACATGTTCTTTAAGGTATTCCATGTATTTAATTATATATTGCATTGCTTGTGACAATAGTGGGTTCTTAATAGAGTCAGAATGTTATTTCAAAACAATTTCATCCATCTGAATACTAACCCTTTTGTTTCCACAAATAATATGCCCAGCTTTATAAGAAAAAAAAACAAAAAATAACTCACTCTTCTCCAGTCTTTTGAACAGGAGTAGAGGTTTATCCCTTGTTTCCGGTTTAAGATTGGGTTTCCAGTTCCTTCTAAAGTCTATACTTCTAACGTCTCCATCTGAACTCTGAAATTTTATTTACTAATTACTTTTTTTTTCTCCTCAGTGGTACTATTAGTCATTTCCCTACAATGAAACATTTGGCATTCATTAACCAAGCAGCTAGTACTGTTTGTGGTTGAAATTTATAAAATCTTACCCTTAAAATAATTAAGAAAATAAGTTTCTCAATTCCAGTTGCTGTTATAGTTCTTTCCAGTATTGATGGAATCTTCTATGTGACATGGTGTGGAATGTTAGCATCTTGATAATGTCATTATTTTCTCTTAGTGTCTGTCATATAGGAAGTGTCGCTGCCGACACTTGGGTTTGAACATGGATCGCCAGAGAGCAAGCACAGTCGACCTCATCTTGAAATAATTACATCATGTGACGGGTAAAGGACAAATATATATGGGAATTAAGGCATCTGACAGAGTATTGTTTGTAGGCGTTACGCTTATTGTATCTGTGATTTACAAAGTCTCTCCTACAAACGAGCATTACAAAAGAGTTACAGTGCTATCCATTTTAGTTGTTACTGCTGTTGGTAGTCCACAAGTGATGTGGTTTCTCTTATTCAGTATAGTACTTTCTTTGTGAAATTATACATATCTTTTAAATAAATAAACAGCAAATTCTGCCTGTCCATCCTCTACATAAACATGTTATACCTTTTTAGAATCAGGATGATCCTGGGATTGATAATCTGTCCTTCATCTGGTGCTGGAATATCCAGCATTGTAATTTGTTTCAAATTTTAAAATAACTGAAAAAAATTAATGATTTTAACAGTTTTTAATTTATATTGAGTTTAAAGTAAAACAAAAACTTTGTGAATTTAAAAAAAATTTGTTTTAAAATATATCCAAAATTTTATGAAGTGAAGAAATCAATTTCATTCACAATGCTAAGGAATCAGAATTGACGTAAGGTTTTGAAGTTCTTCAGAGCTTGTGATTTGAAGAACTCAACTCAATTGAAGTTCTTCAGAGTTTGTGATTTGAAAAAGGTGAATGCCGTTAGAAGAAGAACTTGTAATAAAATTGCTTTCCCAAAAAACAATTACATTGTCACACAGTATTCACTACCTTATAAAAGGATTTATATTACATAGTAGTTCATCACTCTTTATTTTCTTTCTAATGAAATTATCTTGTTTCTTAGTCCTTTGTTTAGCTTTTGAAAGGCATTTTTTGCTATTCTAACACATCTTTTGATTTTGTGCCACATTTTTTATCCTGTTAAAATACATCCTAAATATTTAAGCTTAATAAACAAGGCCCAGTGGATAAAAAGTGTTGGCTGATGATCCAAAAGTGACTTGAACCAAAGAGTTGTGATTTCAATCCCTGTGCACAGCAAATGGAGAACAAAAAACTTAGAGAGTTGAGTTATGAAAGGGAATTAGCTAAAACTGAAATATCCAAAGGTATGGCACATGCAAATAGAACAATCTAGCCCCATGGACTAAATAAAGGAATCAGTTCAAAATTCCAACAAATATCACCTGAAGAAGGCTGAAGCATACAATGGCTGAAATGTCATGGCTATGGCAAGAAACAACAGTCTGAACAATGTAAATAGTTACAATACCTCATCTCAGAAATGTAGACGAATCCTGAAGAAAGCCAGAGTGTACAACGGCCAAAATGTCATGAATGTGGCAATAAAGATGAGGGCCACAACCCAAAGAATGTATATAATATAAATAGTTACAATACCTAATCTCAGAAATATAGACAGATGTTAATAAACAAATGTAAAACTTTTTTTTGAGAGGGAAGGGCTTATATATTATAGAAAGTTTAATGCTTACAGTTTCTTGGTGTGCACAGCTTATACTACAAACATTAACAATTTTTTTTTTATATCTTGGTTGGGTGACTAGTTTTAAAGAAACAATTAAAAAGTAGGTTTGACTATCGTCCAGTTCACACTCATCTCCAGCCTTTTAAACAGGAATAGAGGTTCATCCCTTGTTTCCTGTTAAGAAATTGGGTTTCTGATTCCCTCTAAAGTTTTTTCATTCTCTTTTACTCCCAGTAGCTGTTTGTGTCTTAGTGGCATTATTGCCTTGCTCAGAGTGAATTGATTAAAAAAAATTAAAATAGATATGGAGGAAACATTCCTCTATCTCTCCCAAGAAGTCATGGTAATATGGAGATATTACAAAAATGAAGCCATGGAGAATCCTGATCACTTATGTCTTGAAGAGTGATTTTTAAAAAAAGATATTTTTCAAATACATTCACCAGCATAAATAATAGGAATTAGTTTTTCATTGTCTAATCATACAGCTATATTGAACAGCAATTCTAAAACAAACTTTCATGAACGCATTTACTAATTGATATTAATCAAAATTATTTTCTTTCAGTATTGATTTTATAAAAAAAAAAAAAAAGCAGAAATAAAAAAATAGTTTTAGCTCTTTATATCCATTTATCTCTCAACTCAAATTTCGTAGAACAGAATCGTAATATTCTTTCTACTGTTAATGTTTTTGTATTTAAAGCTTTGTCAATTACCGTAATTAATATTTATGGGGAAAGAAACATGACAAAGTGGAAAAAGTTTCCGCGTGACATGTTTCATCCTTTAAGACTTCATCAGAATAAGTTTACATTTATATTGATGCAACCACACGAGTGAAAGACAGATACTGAGAATTTTAGACTAAAAATTTTTTTTTTTCTTTTTATATGTCTTTTGGGAGATATAATCCACTGAATTTCATTTTGATTCTTTTTCTTTATGTTTCCATCACTTTTGTTATTAAATGTCACACACTGTGATAACAGAAGATCTGCCAAGAATGGTGAAATGTTCTAAGAACTCAAACGCAATTTTACTGTGGATGATCTAGCAATTAAAGCACTTTCTATACATTTTAGTCTTAGTAAAAAATTTTTTTCTCTTTTAATTAGCATAGCATTTTTTAAATCAAAAATTTAGGTCATTCTCGTTAAGGTGGGCAACTAATTCATTTAATGTGTTGTTTTGTAATTAATATCTGTAATAGATCCATACATCTCAAATGCAATAGGGGTCAAAGGGGCACAAAACTACATTTTTGTGATAACTTTATAATCAAAATAAATAACAAGTTAACATCTATGGCCCACATGTTCCTATTGCTCAGACTACAAGTGTAACTGCAACATCCTCATGTTGCAACAGGTCACAAACGCATGTGAGTTATTTACATTATTTACACTATTATCTTCATCTTTGTCATTATCACAAAGTTTCAACCAGCTTTTCCTCCAGCCATCATCAGGTGTATGTCAGGGGTAGAGTGTTCTTAGTTCACAGGGGTATCTCATCTTATTATTTGGTCCTGCTCAGTGATTGCTTACCCTGTTGCCAGTGGGTCTATGTTTGTACTGCCTTTGTCAGGACTTCAATATTTTATAATGTGCAGATTTCTTTAACATTTACGTCAATAGTAATTCCTGCTATATTTGCCCACAACATCAGAAACAAGCATTGATGGAATGACAGTTATCCCTGACAATAACCCATAATTTTTGTTGTTAAAGATAGCAGTACAATGGCAGTTTGGCAAAATAGCATCTGACATGAAAGTGCACACAAAACACTTAACTCCTACCATATGGAAAAAAAAAAAATTTTTTTAATTATTCAGTAATCTTCCAACTGCACTGCAGGTAGCGTAATGATTATCAGTAAAGAAAACAGAATTGACAAAAAAAAAAAAAAAAAAAAAAAATTGTGCCCATTGTCATTTGACACTTTCTGAGTTTATGGAAACCAAACAATGGATGTGAGGACAGTCAGGCATGCTAAAAATTTGCTCTGTCCAAAAGTAATATTGAGCTTCACTATGCCTGATCTATTCTTAGTGTAGACTTTGAAGATGCACTTCTAGTAACAGACATCATAATATAAGTCTCTATCAAGGCTGCACTTATTTATTTTCAGCACCAGATCCCTTTTAAATAAAGAGTAATAATTTCCCTTATCTCTTTACTTGTATCTGTCTAGGTTTCTGAGATGAGGTATTATGTACACTATTTACATTATTCAGACTATTGCTGTCATCTTTATTGCCATAGTTATCACAATGTTTCAGCCTTTGTATGCTCCAGCCTTCTTCAGGTGGTTGGAATGTCTAACTGAACCCTTTATTTCTCTCGCTGGGGTAGACTGTTCTAGTTCCACGTGCCATATCTAATGGATGTCAGTTATCAGTTATCTTCTGTTAATTCACCTCTTCAAGTTTTCTACTGCCTTAACCAGGTATTGAATTCACAACTCTTTGGGTCCAGTCACTGGATAAACTAATGCCTTTATCCACTGTGCCATGTGTCCTTAAGGCCAGTAGACATGGCACGTGGAACTAGAACAGTCTACTCCAGTGGGCGAAATAAAGGGTTCAGTTCAACATTCCAACCACCTAAAGAAGGCCGGTGTGTACAACAGCCGAAACATTGTGGTAAATATGGCAACAAAGATGATGACAACAGTCCGAATAATGTAAATAGTGCTCTTTACTTTTGTTTTACAACATTCTCAAGTTGATTGCAACATTCTCAAGCACTTGCAAAACAAATTTTGAAAAAGTAAATAAAATGATTTTTGTTCATATTTTGGGAAGTGGGTCGGGTAAAGAATTTCTTAACACCCACACATAACGTCAAGATTTTTCAGCACCCAATACTGGAGATTTCTCCATCATCACTATGAAGATACCTGAATTTCTCTGCCTCCCAACCACCACCACAAAGATTTCTCTTCCCCCTACCAACATTTCTCTTCCCCCTACCAACATACCAAGATTTCTCTTTTATTCCCCACCCCCACTGGGATATTTCAGTATTCTTCATACAGAATAGCTATTTTTTTTTTTGGAACCACCATGCACATCAGAATTTTCAGTAAACAACAACAGAATTTTTCAGCATCCCACAACATCTTTGGATAATAACAATCATCACTGGAATGTACATCTACTTCATTTAAATTCCCTGTTTTCTTGGAGTTTAGTCTTGGATTTTTCCAAATCAATAAGCTAAACTTTACTTAGCAGTAAATTTTAATCTATCTTCAGTTTCCCTTTCAAGCATATATAGGTCACAAAGAGATGCCAATAAAAAAATTTATTTCCCTTTTTTAAAAAAAAAAAAAAAAATGTTTTGCTAAAAACAAAGGGAAATACATACAAGGGACTATTGTTGATACAGTATCAATTTCAGATAATCCTGTTTTGCATTTTAAAATTCCATCAATCTGGACAAAGATCCATAAACAAAACAAAACAAAAAAAAATTGTTATTCTTCAGTTTTATTTACAGTTCAAACTTCCCTCTCACTACAAACAGTTTCATCTTTTATTGTATATTATAAAACTCATGCGTAAAACTCAGCTATTTTTTTTAATTATTCAATAGTCTTCCAACTGTACTTCAGGTAGTGTAATGATTATCAGTAAAGAAAACAGAATCGACAAACTTAGAAAAAGCACAAATCTATCTTTTCTCCCCCATCAATAGCAAAGTATGGTGGGTCTCACTAGATAGTGACAGTCAGTTTAGAAGCACTAGCCTGAATTAACCTTTACACCACAGGCAACAATAGTCACCATAGAATTCTCTCTAATAATAGAATAGACAAGAAAATATGACATGGTTAATCTAATATTTATATAGTTTCATTGAACATAAATTGGGGGATTTATTTTCTGTTGTTATTTAGTTATAAACGTATCCCCATTATTAGTTCATTTTAATATAATATGAAAAAAATATATTTACTCACATATGAAAGCCTAATAACAGAAAGAACTTAATAAAATATGCTGTCATTTTTTTTTATGGCAAAAATAAATAGTTACATATAATGGCAGTCGTGTTTTAAAATTTACTCTAGTGGCCATTAATGAAATATACAAGTCTTCTGTCTAACATGTTCTTGACAGGCTTATGACCATATCACATTAAAGCATCGGTTCTTGTAGAGTCACCGAAGTTAAGCAATGTTGAACCTGGTCAGCACTTAGATGGGCAAATACCAGGTACTGTAAATGTGGATGTGCTGGTTGTGTAATGGATAATGGCTTGGAATTGGAAATCAGAGATCAGTTTTAATTCCTGTTCAGTTCGGTTCATTATGTTCACTTATACACAAATACCCCTGGGAAAGATATGAATCCACCTCTTCTCCCTCCAGCTACGGGTTAAATAGCAGGACTGTCAGCACTAAATCATTATTATCTTCAAAAAATTCTTACAAACCCAAAATATTTTCTGGCTTTAAATAACCTGCAAAAGGTTGATATACTGTAAAAACAAAGCAATTTAGTGACCATTAATTAAATATACAATTCATCCATCTAAATGTAAGTTCTTTATAGGCTTATGCCCACATCACATTAAAACACCTGTTCTCGTATAATCACCAAAGTTACACATCATCTAGCTTAGTCAGTACCTAGAGGGATAACTGCTTGGAAATACCAAGTGCTTTAAGTTTGGATGTGCGAATTGCAGTGAGAATTGTTATATTCATTCATACACAAATACCCTTGGGAAAGGTATGAATCCACCTCTTCTCCCTCCAACTATGGGTTAAATAGCAGAACTGTCATCACTAAAATTATTATCTTCAAAAAATTCTTACAACCCCAAAATATTTTCTGGCTTTAAATAACCTGCAAAAGGTTGATAAACTGTAAAATTAAAGCAATCCATCAATCTAGTGACCATTAATTAACTTTTACCATACTGCAGGCGAAAATAGTCACCATAGAATTCTCTACTATCGGTGACTTCTGTCGCCTGAGATGGTTGCTATCAATAAACACTTGTCAACTGTTATTTCTGGTATTTTAAAGCAGGAAATTGCCTATTACTGTTTTGGAACAATGCTAAACTTCCATTATCCAATGCCATTTTGAATTCTTCTAGACTACACAAAATGTAACAACGATTAAACTCACGTTAATTTTTTCGCAATATTTTGTAAACAAAATGGCCACAAAGCCTTTATTCAGGAGTTTTTCTTTGATTAACACTGATGATGATTTTGAAGGCTTTACTCAAGTGAATATTGACAGTGAAGTGTTCAAAGATGATAACCACAGTGAAGTGGAGGAAAGCAATGATGATCACTAGCAGCTACTATCATCCATGCCTGGGTAATTTTACAGGAGCCACTGGCAACCATCGGTATATCTGATGGTCTTTCTGAAGGTGAATTATTTTGCCTATTTATAAACAACGAAATAAATTTATTGGTCAATGAGAACAATAAATAAGAGTCAGGGCAAATAAATATTAGTGTCTTCTCATATGTAAACACAAAGAAACAAGTCACGTTTTTGATGAAATGAAAGCTTTCTTAGTGATTTTGCTTCTTATTGCACCCCCAGAACTCCACAAGGAATAATAAAAGTTAAAGTGCGTTGAATTATTTATGTATTTTTTAATGTATTTGTTTTTTATCTTGAGTTTCATTTATTTTTTAGTTTTTAACGTCAAAACATGCAGACAAAATGTACTGCATTACATCAAAATACTACTCATTCTTTTATTAGTGTACAAAAATTAAAATCTATATGCACAATACAAAGAAAGATATAACAATTTTAAAACAGTAGGTGTTCATGTTTTTGCACCCTCAAAAAAAAAAAAAATTTGCAGTGGCAAAAGGAACAGTTCTAAAAAGAAATTAGTGTGGTAAAGGTTAAAAATTGTGGAGACAGAACAGGAACCCACTGAAGAAAAAACAAGGTAATGAACAATTTATAGATTATAAATAAAATTAATCCATGGAGGGCTATGATCATCTACATCTTGAAGGAGCATGGCTTTAAAGACTAAAGAAAAATAAATCAGGTAAAGAAATATACCTAAGAAAGCTATCTATATCTTCAGTGCCACAGATATATACAGACCAACAATAAAAAACTAGAGAAAGTCAGTTGTTGTCAATACAATGTGCAGAGGGCAACAAGACAAAGAGCAAATTTTAAAAAGTGGTTGTTTGGAAGAAAATGTTCAATTTTAGAATCAGCTTATATTCCTGAATTAATATATTTAAACAGTGTTTAAATCAGTCAAAATAGGAACGCTGAACATCTGTATATTTCTGCCATCGAGTTACAAGGTTGTTTATATGTTCATGATAAAACTCTAAAGGTTTTGGCACAAAGAAGTCTTTGAATGCAGTTTCTGCACTTTCATTGCAATGGAATGTCTTTGGGCTTAAAAGAAAATTAACAAGATGCTTGAAAAAGTCATAGTCAGTGGGCAAGAGGTCAGAGGAATAAGGTGGATGTGGTAAAATCTTGTATCTCAAGACACTTCTGCAGTGTCATCCTGGCAACATGTGGTCGGGCATGTCTATGAAGCAGAATTGGACCTCATCAAGTAACATTTTGATAACATTGTGCTTAACTGCATATGCCCTGCGTCCAGTTACTAGCACTAAGCTTCAGCAGTGATGCTCTGCTTAAATTCCAGAAAACAGTAATGAATAACGCCAGTGACAGATCACCAGATCCGCACCATAATTTTCTGTTGGTGGAATTTGAGTTTTGGAAAGTGTTTGGGTCTTTCATTATGTTGAAGTCATTGAGTCGATCATTTACGATTATCATGAAGGATCCACTTCTCATCACAAGTCACTATTTGATCAAGAAATGGATCATTCTAATTTTGCAGATGCAACATTGAAAACACATTCAAAATATTGAACACTGACTTTCATGGAATCTATTTATAGAGTTTCTTCACCTAGCCAATTTTCTTGAGATGGTCCAATATTGTTGAAATGCTGATACCCATTATCTGGGACACATCTCTGACACTTTGACATGGGTTTTATTTGACTAATGCTTTCAGATCTTGATTGTCACTTGCAGATGGATGTCATCTAACATCTTGATCTGCAAGACTTGTATTCCTACTGAGAAAATTTAGAAACCAGCATTGCACAGTTCAATCACAAATGGATCCTTCATCCCATGCTCTGTTTATGTTAACAGCAATTTTGAGAAGCATTATGATAATGCTTGAACTAATTCCAAAAAAATAAACATATATCTTTTCCAATGTTTAAGATGAGGGGTTGATAAGGTTTGAAGCAGAATTTTGAAGGCGAGTGAAATAATATTAACAAAGATGATACTTTAATCAATGGGAATGAGTAATGTATTTTTCTGCAAATATTATAAGAATATATTTTACACACTTTAAATTTTTATTCTAAAATTGGACATTATTTTCCAAACATGCTAATACTATTTTCCAGTGTATAGACATGCTGCATCAAGTATTTGAGAACAAAATTCTGAAAGTGACTGATATAAAATTAACAAAGAGGACACATTAATCATTAGATATAATAATATTAGAACACAATTAAAATGTTTATTCAAAAATCGAACATTATTTCACTGAGTTTATACGGAATTATTTTTCAAACAAGCTAATACTATTTTCCAGTGGACACTTAGCAGAGTGGTTAGAATGTTCGCTTTCTGACCATAAATCCTGGGTTCAAATCTCACCATGGTCGATTTGTCAGGAAAGTGACTTCTTGTTGTTATTGGTCTGGAGGTGATCCGAGCATGCAAGACATTTGGAAAGTGCCTGAAAACCATACCACGGGCCATCATGACCGAGGATTTGAGCATGCTGGCCTTGTTCAGACTGTTGATCATGCTAGATAATGTGCACTCCCCCAGAAACTGTAACTAAGGTCTGATCAGCATAGCTGCAATATAAATCACAGGTGGGCTCTGTGGATTTTGAACAAACAAAAATGTGCCTGAGCAAAAGTCTGCAATGGGGATTAGCTGGGTGCCCTAGTCGAGTGGCATCCTAGGATATAAGTGGATGCACCATTTTTTTTTATTTTATTTATTTTTTTATTTTATATTTTTTTATTTTATTTAGGGTGCGTCAGGTATTTGAGAACAACATTCTGAAAGTGACTGATTTAAAATTAACAAAGATGACATTTTAATCATTAGGAACAAGGAATATATTTTTGTGCAACTATTATAATAATATATTTGAACCCAAAATAAAAGGTTTATTCTAAAATCAGACATTATTTTCCAAACAAACTAACACTATTTTTTAGTGCATACACAGTATATGTCAGGTATTTGAGAACAACATTCTGAAAGCAATTGATATAAAATTAATGTAAAGGATACTTTAATCATTAGGAATGAGTGATATATTTTTGTGCAACTATGACAGGAATACATTAAAACCCATTTAAAAGATTTATTCTAAAATCAGACATTATTTTCCAAACAAACTAATACATAATTAACACTCTTTGGCACTGGATATTTGAAGGTTAGCAGTAGCATAAAATTTAGCAAATTTACATATTTATTAGTCTACTATTCTTCCATGCTTTGAATATTGCTGCCATATATGGTATGATGGCCCTGCTATATATTTACAGATTCTTGATAAAATCCAAAAATGAATCTATAATGTTATTGGTCCTGACCTGGCATCTCGAGTTCAGTCACTTTCCCACCGCCATAACGTAGCTTCCCTGTGCCTTTTCTAGAAATATTTTCATGGTAATTGTTCTGCTGAACTTTCATCTATGGCATTATGGTGATTGTAGTAAGAATGGTAAGTAAGAATGTGTTGCTTTGGTGCAAAGTGTAATATAGTATGTTTGGGTCAGTTTCGAATTTGTATTAAAAAAAGGAAATAATTACTTTTTTTTTGTTACTTTGTTTCAAGTTGGAAAAAATTTTTAATAATAAATTTCAGAATTGCAGCAAAAGTAATGTCAGTTTTTCTGAACTAATACTTTTAATATCTTTTACTTTGTCACAATGACGTTTTGCACAAAAATGTAGTGAATTGCTTGTGACAAATTGATTTGTATATAAGTCCTCAGAGTGGATGGTTTTGTAGGAAATTGTCCCCGCTGCTAAAGAGGTTAATACTGTTAATCCTTCCTTTATATATAATCCTTATATAATTTATATATTAATTTTATTATAAATATTTTTTTTAAATATTTTATATTAATTTATATTGATATATTAATATTTTATTTTATTAATATTCAAAATTAATTTATCTCATAAATTATAATCTTTATATAATTTTACTATATATATATATATATATATATATATATATATATATATATATATATCCTCCTCAGTTTTCATTCAACTTTTACAATCAAAACATCCGAGAGAGTAAAAGGGATGCTATAACTTACATCACTCAATCTTGTTTTCTGCTATTTTTACAGTTGTTTTACTATTTTATTACTGCAGAAATTTCAATTCTCAGTTGTAACAAGCGCTTCAAAGTAAAATTGCTCCATGGACTACTAAAATATTACCTTGGACACCCAATTTGCTACTTTTTATTTGGACACCTAGTAATGTTAAACGAACCCCCAGGTTGCGTATGGACCCCAGTTGAGAACTACTGGAATAAAGCATAGTGTTGAAAAACAGCAGCTTGATAATTTTAAAGGAAAGAAACAGGAACAGAAAGTGTGGTGTGGTGGTGGTGGCGGGGATTGATTTTAAAGTTGAGTC
This sequence comes from Acanthosepion pharaonis, assembly GCA_903632075.3. Taxonomy (NCBI): domain Eukaryota; kingdom Metazoa; phylum Mollusca; class Cephalopoda; order Sepiida; family Sepiidae; genus Acanthosepion; species Acanthosepion pharaonis. The sequence goes on along the minus strand of CAHIKZ030001424.1, from coordinate 3,208,001 downwards.
ATTTTGATGAAGAGAGGATTTGATTATCAACAATTTATAAGTGAGGGGAGAGTGAAGAAAGGATTTTTTTTTTTTTTTTTTTGCAGTAATTGCAGTAATGAAAGAGAATTCTTTTTCTACAGCTCCTATGGCAAGTAATACTGCAAAGAACAAAATTTAAATTGAAAAGACAAATTTAAAGAATAAAAATATATATATATATATATATATATATATATATATATAAATAAAAATATGAAATAATTTCCAGTAGTTTCTTCCTCTGATACCCAATAATTAAAACGCAATGAAGATCTTACTTTAGTTTTTAATCCTCTAATGTTCTGGGAACAAAAAAGATACTTATATTCAGAATCGGAAAGAGACAGTCAAAATTTCTAGGATATATGAAGAAAGAGGGCTTGGAGAATTTGACACTCACAGGAGGGCACAACATACAGAGGAAGGCAATAGGTCATCTACCTGACAAGCTTGTGTAGATGGATTGCAGAATTGCGGACATGGGAAATGAACAAAGGTTACTTAAAGCTAAAAGAGATAGACAGTTGTAGAGAATTCAGATTGCCTCATTCCTTGTCCGGCAGAAGAATTTAGAGTACTGCTATTTCTCTCTCCCACCTCTTTCAATTTAAAAAAAAAAAAAAAAAAACTTTCTCTTTCATAAGGAGAATCGGTAATGCTAGGGGAGATGTGGGGGTTAGCAGCTTTCAAAATAATCCCCCCCAAGAAGGCTTTGAATGTCAGCTTCACTTGAGAATTCCTAAGATATATAGCCAGTCAAGATGATGAATTAATTGATTTGTTTTTATGGATTATCAACCTTTTCCAGATTATTTAAAGCCAGGAAATAGTTTTAGATTCAAAGAATTATTTGGGGATGATAATAATTCACTGATACAAGTCCTACTAATTAACCCATAGCTGGGGGGGAGAAAAGGTGGATTCATATCTTTCCCAAGAGTATTTGTGTATGAATGAATATAACAAGCCTCACTGCAATTCGCACATTCAAGCTTAAAGCACTTGGTATTTCCAAGCAGTTATCCCGATACGTACTGACCAAGCTAGATGATGCGTAACTTTGGTGATCATATGAGAACAGGTGTTTTAATGTGATGTGAGCATAAAGAACTTACATTTAGATGGATGAATTGTATATTTAATTAATGGTCACTAAATTGCTTTGTTTTTACAGTATATCAACCTTTTGCAGGTTATTTAAAGCCAGAAAATATTTTGGCATTGTAAGAATTTTTTGAAGATAATAATGATTTAGAGTGGCTATATTTCTGAGATGAGGTATTATGTATTATTTCAGGTGGTTGGAAGTTCGAACTGAACCCTTTATTTTGCTCACTGGGGTAGACTGTTCTAGTTCCATGTGCCATGTTTGATGGATGTCAGTTATCTCCTGTTAATTTCCCTCTGAAAGTTCTCCACTGCCTTAACCAAGTATTGAACTCTAACCAACGCCTTTATCCACTGTGCCATGTGTCCTTGAGGACATCTGGATATGAATTTCTGGGTATTATAAACCTAATGTTTTCAGCAACCATTTTTACCAGTGCTCATATTGCAATTTTGTTGTTATCATTACATGTTTTTACCATAGCTCATATTGCAATTTTGTTGTTATCATTGCTTTTCTCTGGCACTCCTTATTACTGGTTCCCATACTGTATTTATTTCTATGCTTGGTCGGCTCAGGAGATTTTTGTGACCTAGCATATGTGCTGATTCCTTACGTTTACGAATTTTCCAATGGTGTTCCTTGTCTATGATCTCAACATTATCCCACAGAGGGCGGTGATCTCACTTCTCTCTCCATATGTGTTCAGCCACGCCTGATTTTTCTACTTCCCCTCGTGTTACAGCTTTCTGGTGTTCCAGAAAGCTGTAACACGAGGGGAAGTAGAAATGTGGGTCTATTTTATAATTGTTATTAAAATGAACTAATAACGGGGGATCATTTTATTACTTAGTAACAAGAGAAAATCGATCCCCCAATTTATGTCCAATGAAACTATATTAATACTAGATTTTTAATCTAAAGAATGGGATATTTTTTAATTCCTTTCTATTATTAGGTTTACGTGAGTCTTTAAATCTATTTTTATAAATATTGTTTTAATATATAGTCATTTCTGCGAGAATCAATTTGTTAGCTAATAACAGTAGAAAACTAATCCCACATTTTATATCAACTGGAACAAGGGTGCACAAACTTTGGCCTGATGATTTTATGAAACCCACAAGAGCACAGCAAACATTATTTGCTTAAATATCCATTAACAGATAAACCAATTCAGCTGATAAAAACAGGTACTACACTTTAATTTTAGCCAATAGACAAAGTGTGGCTGACTGTGATAAAAGCACCATTTTTCAGACACACAGTACTGAATAACAGAAACCAAATGCCAAAAGTCCAGTTACCATAAATAAAATAACATTGTCTGCTGAATTATTTTTAAATCTTTAAGAGAAATGTTTGTAAGACCGGGATTTGGCTAGTATAAGTGAATTTGCTCAGCTTTATATAAATTCCAAGTTTCCATAAAAACATTTTTGGAGAGAACAGATAATGCATAATCCTTTTATCAAATTCAAAAATATCGTTGTCTTGTAAATAAGTGATAAGTTAAAATTAAATTCTTTGTCTGTATTACGGTCCAAAGATTTTATGTCCATTTCTGCATTAAGAAAAGGAAGGAGGAAATACAAAAGCCTTTGGTATTTTTAAAAGACTGTCAATGTCTACAACCGTTATTTAATCTATGTATTTCAAGAAATCAAAAACTGTATCTAGAGAATGTGCATTCAAGTGTAGGAGACATATTTCAGACGAGAGTTTTATAAAAATCAAATCTATTAAATATGAGGGTAATTACCTACAGACCTACAGTGATGGAGAGGCAAGTATAACGTTAGAAAATTGATTGATTATTCTGTTTAAACAATCCTTTGATCAATTGATTTGTTTTTATGGCTTATCAGTCTTTTGCAGGTTATTTAAAGCCAGATTTTTTTTAAATACCTTGCTTGTAAACAATCCATTAGTTGACTGATTTGTTTTTATTTAAAACCAGAAAAAAATTTTTTTTTTAAATATATTGCTTGTAAACAATCATTTGGATAATTGATTTTTTTATTTAATCAAATTCATCCTTTATAAGGCAGTAAAGCCACTAAGACACTGACTGTGAAATAATTATAAAACAGGAACATTATTAAGGAGCAAGAACAATAGAAGTGTAATCAGGGAAACAGATAATGGCTGGTATTGCAAGACATTTGTTTATTACAGCTTACCAACCTTTGCATCAGGTTATTTAAAGTCAGAAAATATTCCAAAGAATTATGTATTTATAGAAAAAGTAAAGGGAAGTTTCATTATGTGGTGGGAAAGTGAATGAAACTGAGATGCCAGGTCATGAGCGATTATATTGCAGATTCTTCATTGGATTTTATGAAGAATCTATAAATATACAGCTATATTTAGCTATCCCCCCACGTGGGATCGAATGTGGCACAAGGCAGAGTTTAATATGGGTAATCCAAGCCTGTAGGCCCGGCCAAAAATATAGCCTTCGAACCCACCTAGGCGGGTTCAAGAGCTGTCAACCTCCCCGAACAAAACCTTGCCCTTCGGCAAAGCTTCGTCCGGGTTCCTCCCCGCTAATTCAGAGAGTTAGACAGCGGTTGCTGTAAGTTTAATACAGCTATTAATATACATCAGGAGCACCAGACTATATATGGTAACAATATTCAAGGCATGGATGAATGGAAGACTTATAAGTATCTAAGATATATTCAGAAGAGAAAAATTGTCTAGTATGAGACAGTGGACCAACTTTCTTAGCAGCAGACTTTGCAATGGATTCAATATAATCTTTTCACTTCATGTCAGCCAAGATCATAATCTTCAGAAGACGCAACAAGTCTTTAATTGATATTAATATCAGCCATGATGATGGGAGACAGGAAGGGATCTTTCAGGTGTTCATCTTTAGGGATTCCTTTGCTGCCAGGTCAGCTTTTCCATTTCTTAACTAACTGGTGATTGATATAATTTCAATAGAGTCTGTCTTTCAGTTTCACAGTCTGTGTGGGCACCCTCTCTCCTTGAATTCGGAACGCCATAAATTATACTAATGTTTAACAAGTTGCATTAAATATGATTAACCAACGAAAATCAAAAACCCTAAAGTAAAAATGCCAAAATTTCTTTCTCTTTTTCTCCATATCTCATTCTTTGATGAAGCTTTAATAAAAGAGAAACATGCTAGATTTATAAATGTTTCCTATTTGCCTATTTGTTCTTTATCTTCTTATTCTCTCAGCTTCTGATCCATATTTGATTCGAACTTGTGTGTGTGTGCATATATATATATATATATATATATATGAAGAGAGAGACCAGTTAAAATTGTTTTGTTTGCTGCATTCATAATGGAAGAATACTCAAAATCAGAGGTAAACTGTTTAGAGCTATATACATTCATTCCTCTCTCTCTCTCTCTCTATATATATATATATATGATAAACATAGTTTTAAACTATGCTATTTTTATGCTTAAAAGTGTTAACTATCAAAGAAAGAGCCTATTCAAATGAGATCAACACAGAGTGTCAACAGCTTGAATACAATATTCAGACCTGAAAATTGCATTTAAGCATTAAACAGACTGTCGGCACTCAGTGTTAACCTCAGTGTCCACTTGTGTGTGTATAATATGGGCATATGTGTGTGTGTATATATATATATATATATATATATATATATATGTGTGTGTGTGTGTGTGTGCATGCATAATATATGTGTGTGCATGCATGCATAATATGTGTGTGTGTGTGTGTGCATGCATAATATGTGTGTGTGTGTGCATGCATGCATAATATGTGTGTGTGTGTGCATGCATGCATAATATATGTGTGTGTGTGCATGCATAATATATGTGTGTGTGTGTGTGTGTGTGTGTGTGCATGTAATTTCTATATATATTATTTCTATATTATATATGTGCGGTACTTATTGGAAAGTGCTCAATATCAGCAATAGCGCTAATATAGTTGCAATGATGTGAGTTTGAGAGCCTGGGTTTCAGGCCCTTGTGATCATCATTTTAAGGTATGGTATATTTATTGGGTAGTATTCAGGATAAACATGGCCTGAAGATTGTATTCAAGCATGAAACAGACTGTCAGCATTCATTGTGGCAACATCAACTTTTTGACCCAACAAAGGAAATCCAAATAAAATTTTAATGTTTTGTTCTTTGGTCAGATTATTATTATTGCTTTTATTATTAGAAGCAGAAACCAAAAAAAAACAAAAAGAAACAAACACAAAACCAACACAAAGATTGAATAATAAACCTTGCATGTACAAATCAATAGCTTATTACTAAAGCTTTACACACAAATTATAGAAAATCTTTAACAATTAGCTTGGATGTCTTTTCATTTAAAAATAAAAATTTTCTGTTCCACTTTTTAGCACAAATGAAAATATCACATGACCTCATTTTGAGATATGGTATGAATAAATGCTGCAATAACATGAATGAGTAAGCTTGCTTGCCTATCTAAAAAAGGAGTGACAAATATATTTTGCTCTAAGGGACAGTTAATTACAGGAGCTTTTTTTTCCAATTTTCCAATCAAGTTGATGGTACTTAAAATTCACAAAACATTGATGAAACAGTTTTCAAAGCTTGCTTAAAATTGCAATAAAGGTCAAATAAAATCACAATAGACTATTGTGCAACCCCATCTTTAAATCCAAGAAGTGGGGGATAGGTACAAAAAAAAAAAAAAAAAAACACCATTCAAATTTGAAAAGAGTTAACATTCCAAATAGTTTGAACAAATAATACCCTTTAGCATCAAATTATAACTAAAGAAAAAGAAAAACATTAAATAAATAAATTGCTTTGTGCCCAAACCATTTTCCCTTCCATCTTGTGCCCAAACCATTTTCCCTTCCATCTTACACCAAAATCATTTTTCCATTCTCTCTAATACCAAAAATACCGTACCTTTCTGTTTCTCTCCATCACCAATAAAAAAGAAAGTCTCTCAAATACAAAATCAGCCCTCTCTCTCTCTCTCTCAAATACAGAAAGTCTGTCACCCTCTCTCTCTCTCAAATCAAAGAAAGTCTGTCATCCCTCTCTCTCAAATACAGAAAGTCTGTCACCCCTGTCTCTCTCTCTCTCTCTCAAATACAGAAAGTCTGTCATCCCTCTCTCTCTCTCAAATACAGAAAGTCTGTCAGCCCTCTCTCTCTCTCTCTCAAATACAGCCCTCTCTCTCTCTCAGATACAGAAATACAGAAAGTCTGTCAGCCCTCTCTCTCTCTCAAATACAGAAAGTCTGTCAGCCCTCTCTCTCTCAAATACAGAAAGTCTGTCAGCCCTCTCTCTCTCTCTCAAATACAGAAAGTCTGTCAGCCCTCTCTCTCTCTCAAATACAGAAAGTCTGTCAGCCCCCTCTCTCTCAAATACAGAAAGTCTGTCAGCCGCCTCTCTCTCAAATACAGAAAGTCTGTCAGCCGCCTCTCTCTCAAATACAGAAAGTCTGTCAGCCGCCTCTCTCTCAAATACAGAAAGTCTGTCAGCCCTCTCTCAAATACAGAAAGTCTGTCAGCCCTCTCTCTCTCTCAAATACAGAAAGTCTGTCAGCCCTCTCTCTCTCTCAAATACAGAAAGTCTGTCAGCCCTCTCTCTCTCTCAAATACAGAAAGTCTGTCAGCCCTCCTCTCTCTCAAATACAGAAAGTCTGTCAAATACAGAAAAGTCTGTCAGCCTCCTCTCAAATACAGAAAGTCTGTCAGCCCTCTCTCTCTCTCTACAGAAAGTCAAAATACAGAAAGTCTGTCAGCCCCTCTCAAATCTTTCAGCCCTCTCTCCTCAATACTGAAAATACAGAAAGTCCAGTCTTTCCTCTATGTCATATAGAAATTGTCTTTTCTGTCTAATTTGACACAGAGACATTCTTCCTGTTCTCTTCTCCCACCAGCTATGCGTTAAATAGCAGGGTAAACTGAATTCTCTAGCATTGGATGGCAACCAGGTTAGGAGAATCAAAAGTGAATCTCAAATTGTGAATAAAGCAACAAGGGAACCACTGAACTATCATTCCCAAGAAAATACATTTTACAGATAATAAAGCAAAGGAATCCGTGGAAAGCCATAATCATCTATGGCCTGAAGGGACCACATGACATTTAGAGAGAGAATATGTAAAAACATACTCCAGTGTTTCTGCTGTAACCAAAGAAAATTTGGTGGGCACAGCACTGTCCTTAAGTCATGTGACAATAGACAGGTAAAGAGAGATTTGTTGAATAATCATGAGATGTGAAATTTCACATTGATTTTTGTGGTTTTTATTATTATTAAGCTTATCGATGTTTGGTGCAATGGAAAAAAAACTGAATTGAAAAACGTTTTACAATCAAAAACCAATTTCTGTACTTTGCTTTCTGAAGATATAATAATTAAGAATCCAGACACTCAGAGATAAGAACTGATTACACTTCGACAACGTTTGATTGTTGGTGAGAGACTTCAAACTAGAACTCTAATTCACTGCACATGTGTGAATATACTTCGACAGCAGTGCTTCTTTTATACATGTTTCATAGAATCTACCTTTATAAGAGCCTGATCAGACTGAAAATGGACTCAGTCAGTTATGTGCCATGCAGGATACGCACTTGGGCAATAGGTTGGCATTTCTTTCTGCAGTAGACCAGTTGCCATCCAAGGCTATAAAACCCGGTTTGTCCTGCTATTTACCCATAGCTTGGGGGGGGGGTATGAGAAGACAACGATTCATACCTTTCCCAAGAGTATTAGACATAAGTTAATGTAATGGATTTGACTGGAATGGATGGTAGCTCAGATTGAGGAATCGGAGAGCCAAGTTCAAATTCTACTCGTATCCATTACATTCACTTATGTGCTAATAACCTTGAGAAAGGTATGAATCCACTTCTCCCTCCAGCTATCAGTAAATAGCAGGACAGACCGGGTTCTATAGCTTTGGATGGCAACTGGTCTACAGCAGAAAGAAATGGCAACCTACTGCAGGGAAAAAATCTGCCTCATCAGTCATGTATCAAAAGATACGTGATCGCCTAAGCATGTATCACACATGGCACTTAACTTACTGAAAATGAAGTACTGTTGCCATATTTGGTTGGGAACTGCCCAGTCCTCACTTTCCAGTCTTGACAGAATTCAAAAGCATCTCCAAGTCTTTACAGGAGACAAATTATTTTCCAACCTCTCTCTCACAGACAGTATGTGGTGAGCCTCTCACTGCTTTATTGCTACTTCCATGAAAAGTGCTCAGACAAACTATATTCCTTGGTTCTGCCAGGAATAATGTTCATAGCATTGTAGCAAACCATCCACATTCCAGCCATATTCCGTCGGTGAGAAGTTCCAATCAAACAGCTTCTTCCTGTGAACCACTGCTCTGTGGAACAAACTCCCCAGAGGATATTTCCCCCTTCACTAAAATCTTAGCCTGTTCAAGTCTAAAATTAAACGTTATCTTTCCCTGCTTATCTGTATAAACTAACATAACCCTCTATTTTAAGTGGCACCGGGCTACATAGAGTAAACCATACTGTAAAAAAAAAAAAAAAAAAGACAAACAAAAAAATGTCAGTTGACAAGGCTGATATTCTGCTTGTTCTCTTCTCCCATCAGCTATAGGTTAAGTAGCAGGGTAAACTGAGTTCTCTAGCATTGGATGGCAACCAGGTTAGGAGAATCAAAAGTGAATCTCAAATTGTGAATAAAGCAACAGGGAAACCACTGAACTATCATTCCCAAGAAAATACATTTTACAGATAATAAAGCAAAGGAATCCGTGGAAAGCCATAATCATCTATGGCCTGAAGAGACCACATGACATTTAGAGAAAGAATATGTAAAAACATACTCCAGTGTTTCTGCTGTAACTAAAGAAACATCTTAAAAAAAATGGCAAACAAGAAAATGTCAGTTGTACAAGATACTGTGCACTGAAATGAAAATTGAGGACATCCAAAAGTTAATGTTTAGTTGTATTTTGTTGAAGTATTTTTGACTGTTTCAGTCCTAATCAGAATGTGCATGATGTCAGTGTGGGTGTCAAGATTTTGTTCACTACATTTTGTCATTATTTTTTTTAGCACTGGAATTGCAAAACTGAAGCAATAATTTACAAAGCAGAAGTAATAGATACAAATGATCAAATAAAAATATATACATAGGGTGTACTGAGGGTAACTTTAAAAAGAGGTTATACAATCATAAGTCATCTTTTAAGCTAGAAAGCCTTAGAAATTCTACTAAACTAGCCAACCATGTGTGGAAACTAAGGAAGAAAAAAAAACATCACATTGTAAACTGGAAACTTTAAAAAAAAAAAGTAAAACCTTGCAACATCTGCAACCTTTGTCAACAAGAGAAATTACCTATCATAACTTTTAAACCAAAAATTATGTCCCATAGCATTCATACTAAAAATTTCCATTTGAGCTCATATAAAATGGAACGAAAATAACATACGTATATTTCATTTAATCCTGCATGGATACATTTCCAATACACTTGATTCCCCCACCCCACCATTTACCACACCTGACAGTTTATTTATATTTTAAAAATATATTCATTTATTTATATTTTAAAAAATAAAAGCATAGCATTCATCTGAATTTTATTTTAAAAAATAATGCATTATATAAATCAAACGACTGAAATCTACTTTTGCTCTACTTTATATATATATATATATATATATATATATATATATATATATATATATATATATAATCCATAATCCAGATAAGCTTACCGGTACATGGTTTTTGCTTTACTTAGTTTCGTACTATTCTACTAATCACTCTATTGTTAATTGTTTTAACTTATTACAACTGTGTTTTTTTTTTTTCTCAACAATTTGTACCAGAGATTTAAGGTACTGGATGATTTTTTTTTAAGCCCAGTTCAAAGGTTTCTGGTGCTTTCTTTTTTTTTTTTTTTTTTCCTTTGATGCCAATTTATTTGAAAATTGTGCTATCCAGGTTTTTTTTCCATTGAGTTTAAATAGATTTACATTAAGTGTGTGTGTGTGTGTGTGTGTGTGTGTGTATATATATATATATATATATATATATATATATATATATATATATATATATATATATATATACATACAGAGTTGAACAGAATTCCCCCCCCAACAAACATGTGCAAGAATTTACTGGATTTACCATAAATAGTTAATTACATATTTAGTTTTGGATAAATTGTGAAATTTTTAGAAATTTTGATCTTTTGTATTCATAATTACAGATTTTCTAAAAAATGGTGCAGTTCAAAATCCTTTGCCCCTACCTTTTATAGAAATCAGGAAATAATATTGCTCTATGGCAATTGTAATGTCTTTTTTCTTAATCTGACATTTAATACAAACACCTTTTGAAAATGATATAGTATTGACTTGATTCTATAGAATTCTAAAAATTAATGAAGAAGACAATATGTGAGTGCCACATACCGTGATAACTCATTCATTCTGCAAGTATGGTGAAAATGGCTGAACTTGACAAGAAGCTCCAAATGAACATAGTTGATGCATACAAACAAGGATATAACATGTGCCAAGTGTTTAAATGTTCCTAGATCGACACTTCATAGCATTAACAACAAGACTCATTGTGCTGAGAATAAATTAAGGACTGGCAGGAAATGGTTAATTTCTGAGAGAATGGAAAGGAAAATTGTCAGAAATGTTTCAAAGAATCATTGTCAATGATGTAAAGATGTATCAACAAAGACAGTCACTAGATGCATTCATCAAGCAGGACTTCAAGTTTGTCTACCAAGGAAAACTCACTTGTTTGAGGCTAAACACCTAAAATGCAGATTGGCTTATGCTAGAAGTTATCTAGGCCATTAGAAATAAATATTGAAATTGTTTTACGGTCAGATGAAACCAAACTATAATTTATCTGATCACATGAAATCCCACTATGTATGGAGAAAAGTGAATGAACACCACAAACCAAAAAATACCCTCTCTACAATTAAGCATGGAAGTGAGATTATTCTGCTCTAGGGATTTTTTGCTGATTCAGGACCAGAAGAACAAGTGAGAGCATAGGGTATCATTGATATAGAGCAGAGACATGAATCAAGAATAAAAGTTACACAATTGATTATTGAGGCGAAAGTGCCAATAAGTTTGTCCTATGTTAGATGTATTTTTCATGTATTTTTGTATTATCGTTTGAAATTAAAATAAAAATTTTGTTGTGGCATCAGTACACATCGTTTCAAATCCATTATTTCATCATTTGTGAAAAAAATGCACATAAAGTTTCCATGAAAATTTGAGGTATTACAACTTTTTATATATATATATATATATATATATATATATATATATATATATATATATATATTCACAGACAGATTGTTCCATTGTATCACAGCTCATCAGTTTAGTTAGACGTCCAGTTGCCTCTAGCTAGGATTGGACCATGGCTGAATTGGCATCAGTTGGAGAATCTATCTCCTAAGCCATTAGTGCACAGCAGGGTTGAAGCTGAATTTAAGCATGTTTATTTTTAGATAAACACACCAGTGACTAAGAGAACTTGATTTGTTTTATCGAAGAGTATTGCATTAGTAGCAGTAATAGTCACCGTTTACAAACTCACACTTTCTTCCCAGAGAGCTCAGCCAAAATATTTTTCAGGAGCATATATATATACCTGACTCATTGCTATCCTCTACCTTTATAAGATCCAGATCAGCCTGAAAATGGAGTACTTTTGCCATAAGTGGGATGTGGCAAGTCTCTCACTGCTCTATCACTACTATTATAGAAGGTGCTCGGACAAACTGCATTTCCACCAGGTCTGACCTTCACAGCTAGGACCCACCATGCCATTTACATAGTAAAAAACTACCCTCATTCCCTCCATATTCCGTTGGCGAGAAGTTCGTTCAACTGAAACAGCTTCTTCCCGTGAACTGCTTCTCTGTGGAACAGACTCCCTAGAGGATGTTTCCCTAATCACTACAATCTTAACCTGTTCAAGTCTAGAATTAACCATTATCTTCCCCTCCTATCCATATAAACTACCCCTTAACGTAACTCTCTACCTCAAGTGGCCCCCAGGCTTTGTAAAGGGTGAACTCTACTGTAAAAAAAAAAAAATATATATATATATATATATATATATATATATATATATATATATATATATATATATATATAAAGCAAATATATGAATATAGATTCTGACAGTAATAAGAAAAATATACAGAAAAAACAAACAAAAATCCTAATATGCAATTATGCTGTTTTAATGTTAATATAATGTCAACGTCGGACGTTTCAGTCTAGTAGACCATCTTCGGGACATATTCATAAAATATAATTAACATAGACTATATTCAATTCAACACGAAAAAGACGATGGACATAAGAGCAAGACTAATCAAAACAGACAACTGAAATTTTTCAAGATCAGCGTTCCGTTTCAATATGATCACGTACCTTTTCACAACATCGCCCACGTGACGCATTTCATTCAAAATACTTGGATGCCAGCAAACTTAAGGTATTGTCATATCCAGCAAAAAGTCCTGAGCTAGTAATAATAATAAAAGAAGAGAAACTAAGGAGAGAGACTTAAAGAAAGAAAAAAAAGATTTCGGTTTGGATTATATTATTTTGTCTCAGAAACTACCTGAATTTTACCAAAAACAAAATAATTTCCATGCCTGATGATAGAACCATCAAAAGTACTTGCATATTTAAAGAAGACCTAATATATTTTCTCTTCTTTTATTGGTCTCTCTCCTTAATTTTTCTTCTTTTATTATTATGTTGCTGTCATTCTTCATTGCAGGGACATATAAATTAAATAACATGTCTTTAGGCAGCAAGAATTCTGGTAAACATATTTGGTTAAATAATACAGATTTGATTCTATCCTCAATAATACAAATTTAAGAAATTAAAAAAATAAATACTACTAACCATCTTAAAGCACAAACAGTATAATTACAACAACACGAAAATAGTATTAATGAAACTTAATATTCTGAGTGAGTGTCATCCTGACTATGTGGATATTTTTAAATCCGTCAATCAAATTCATCAGTATGTCCTATAATCTCTCAAATGCCTTCTATCATATGAAACTTATCTCAAACTAAACAAACTGATCCAACCATACTTATCTAATAAATAGTGTTGGTTCCATCAACAATTTCTTGCTGCTTAAATACACCATATATGGTGGACTCTGCAGTTGTAAGCTCTGCTCATCATTCATTCGCATCCCTCTCCAAAATTTCCCCTCATTCATTCGCATCCCTCTCCGAAATTTCCCCTCATTCATTCGTCTAACTCTCCTAATTTTTTCTCCTTTTATTGGTGTCCCTCTCCTTACATTTTTCCCCTTTTATTGGTGTCCCTCTCCTTACATTTTTCCCCTTTATTGGTGTCCCTCTCCTTACATTTTTCCCCTTTTATTGGTGTCCCTCTCCTTACATTTTTCCCCTTTTATTGGTGTCCCTCTCCTTACATTTTTCCCCTTTTATTGGTGTCCCTCTCCTTACATTTTTCTCCTTTTATTGGTGTCCCTCTCCTTACATTTTTCTCCTTTTATTGGTGTCCCTCTCCTTACATTGGTGTCCCTCTTTAATAATGCTTTTTTTTTTCTTACATTCTTTCATACTCAGTAACCCTTGGCATCTTAGTGGTTTTGTTGCCTTTCTTTGAATGAAATGATTAAAAAGAAGAAAATGTACAGTCCTCAATTTTGCTATACATACCTGTAGTTAGGTTTATTTATTAAAAGGAGGAAAATAAAATTGTTTCTTCAGAAGACAAGCTGCATTATATGAATTCCTCTTTCACATTAACATTTTTAATTTACAACTACTGATTTGATTTGGTTTTTGTTTTAAAGCATATCAACCTTAAACGGTCATTTAATGCCGACAAATTTTTTTTCCTGGTAATATTTTTTGTCAAAAATCTATTTCTAGTAATATTTTTTTCCTCAAAACTGTATAGCTGGTAATAATTTTTTCTCCTAAAAACTTATTGCTGGTAATATTTTTTTTCAAAAACATATAGTTGGTAATTTTTTTTTTTTTTTTTTTTTTTTTTTCAAAAATTTATTTTTCACAAAGTATTTCTGGTATTAAAACCTATTTTTACACTTTCATAATGCTTTTTACCTCAATTTTGGGATTAACTATTTGCCCATAGCTGGGACCCTAGCAGGTGCTACCACCCCAGGTGGACCTGGGAACATCAGCAATTAAGAGGTGGTTCGACACTGCTCAAAGCCTCCTGATCAGAGGCCTTGATGTTGGACGTAGCATATTGTCTTACCCTGGACACAGATGTAGTTTATCGTCATGCCCAGGACGGTACAACTATTGAGTGTAAGACTATAATTTTTTCCCATATGGTTCCCCCCCTGTACAAGGCTGGGGGCCAAACTAGGTAGTAGATTACGTTAAGGATTAGTTTATAGGAGGGGATGATAACAGTTAACTCTAGATTTGAACAGGTTAAGATTGTAATGATCGGGGAAACATACTCTTGGGAGTCTGTTCCACAAGGCAGTCATTCACATAATGAAGCTGTTTCAGTGGAACTTCCTTTTCAGCGATGGAATACGAAGGGAATATGGCTGGTTTGCTACTATGAAAGGAATGTAGTTCATCCGAGTACTTTCCATGGTAGTAGTGATAGAGCAAGGAGAGAAACGTCTGTGACAAGTTGGAAGGTAGAAAATAGTTCTTCTCCAACAAGGACTCTGAGATGCTTTTGAAGTCTGTCAAGTGAGGACTGGGCAGCTCCCGCTCAAATAAGGCAACAGTACTCTATTTTCGGCCTGATCTGGCCCTTACAGGATAGCATGAGGAGTCAGAAATTTCTGTACTTTTAAAACATAATTTCACTGAATAGTTTTATTCCTCATATTTCTACAGCTTACATTATTCAGACTATTGTCCTTATCTTTGTCGCCATATCTATTACAACGTTTACGCCGTTATGCGCTCCAGCCTTCTTCAGGTGGTTGGAATGTCAAACTGAACCCATTATTTCGCTCACTGGGGTAGACTGTTCTAGTTCCACGTGCCATGTTTAATGGATGTCAGTTATCAGTTATCTGTTAATTTCCCTCTGAAAGTTCTCCACTGCCTTAACCGGGTACTGAAGGACGCATGTCACAATGGATAACGGCGTTGGTTAGATCCAGTGACAGGACCCAAACAGTGAGTTCAATACCCAGTTAAGGCAGTGGAGAACTTTCAAAGGGAAATTAGCAGGATAACTGACATCCATCAAACATGGTACATGGAACTAGAACAGTCTACCCCAGTGAGCGAAATAAAGTGTTCAATTCAACATTCCAACTACCTGAAGAAGGCCGGGGCATACAACGGCCGAAACATTGTAATAAATATAGTGACAAAGATGAGTACAATAGTCCAAATAATGTAAATAATGTACATAATACCTCATCTCAGAAATATAGATCAGAAACTTAACAGAAACAAATGAAATCTTTTTTTTTTTTTTGCAACTACCCATGAGTGACAATGAAAATATGACTAACAGTCATGACAATAAATTTTTCAATGACAACAAAGATTGCAAAATAAACATTTCTTATTTTGATATTTCAAATGTCTTGACATACATAAATTTAATTATGTTCTGTTTCACTAAACAAACCACTTTGCCGTCAGTAGTATTAAAGAATCATTCTACTATAATTATAACCTGTCATGAACTCTTATCAGATATACTTCAGATAGGTTTGGATTTGGAGATTATTGATAAAATCCAAAGAGGAATCTGCAATGTTATTGGTGCTGACATGGCAGCTTGGGTTCAGTTAATATCCTACCATTGTAACATAGCTACCCTGTGCCTTTTTCCTATAAATATTTTCATGATAATTCTTCTGATGAGCTTTCCTCTTTGGTACCTTGATATTATGAATTTACATTGATCAAACTTTTACTTAAGTCCAAAAGTAAACGTTGGCCGGGCTTATACTGGAGTCCAAAAGTAAACGTTGGTCAGGTTTAAAGAGCCCATAGGTAAACATTAGTAGAGTTTATACTTCAGGCCATATGTAAACATTAGTAGAGTTTATACTTGTCGTTGGCGGGCTTATGCTGGGTCAAAGTGCGGGCCATATGTAAACATTAGTAGAGTTTATACTTCAGGCCATATGTAAACAGTTATCCATACCCATGTCTACAAAAATCCACCCAGTAGGTGTGCCAAATTTTTAGAAGAATAGTCTTAACCTTCCATGGGGAATGTAGTAAGATGTCGGTAGGGCCACAAATTACAGATAGTGACCCGAAAATGCAACAGAATAATTTTTTTCTTGGACAATATAAATTTTGACTAAAAGTACATAAAATTCCTTAAGTTATTATCTCATGATGAACAACTGAGATTGTTAACAAATTACAGATGGTCCCACAACAATAAGACAAAATAAAATCTCGATTAAGAAAAAAAAAATCAAGAAATTGATTTGCTGGGTGAGAGATTGAAGAATTTTCTCTTCTCTCGCATTTTTAAAAAAAAAAAAAAAAAAAAAAAAAGTACATTTATTTATACTCAGAATCAATTTAGGGTGGAGTTGGGGCGGAGGAGAGCACAGGGAGAGAAAAGTTTAAAGGTTGAATCCCTTGATTTTCCAGGAGCAAAGACCAACAGAAAATCTCAGAATTTGTCACGTAGCCACAGACAGATTTTCTGTCCACAGAACTAATACAAGAAACCGCCAATTTAAAAAAAATGGTAAACTCCAGAGGAATGCTTTTAATGGGGAGATGGTTTGGCTAGCAACAAAGGCAGCACGCATACACGTCTGCAGATGGAAGAATTTATAAAGAATACAAAGAATCAATGATAAGCCATTGGTTGGTTGCCGGTGCCGCAGGCATTTCAATCAGCAGGGACAATGGCAAAAGTCTGTGAGGCCAATACAAGCCAGCAACATCTTCCTTCCCATTCACACTTTGGTGCCGTTGTACAGAGAGAAAGAGAGATTCTAATCACAATTTTGCAAATTAGATTCCCAAACTGCCAAGAAATCTCTTTGTATCATTTGGGGAAAGTGATGTTCCACTCTGAGCTTTAGTGGAATCAGATGTTTCTTTCTAGAAGAGAACGAAGAAAGATGTATATACAAAAGACAGAAATCCATACGAAGGAGGGGAAATGGAGAATTAACTAAATATAATTACATGTGTCCATATCAATTTAGACATTTAGGTGATTATACAGTTAAACACATTTACAAGTGATAACATACATAAATATAAGGAGAAATAAAGACTGATAAAAGGTCGGCTACGTCACGTTGAAACACCAGTTCCCATATGATCACAGTAGTTAAGCAAGATTGATCCTGGTCAGTACCCAGATGGGTGACCACTTGAGAATAGCATGTGCCGTAGGCTTGGACGTGTGAGTAGTGTAATGTATAATGGCTCGGAATTGCTAATCAGAGACCAGAGTTCCAATTCCCATACATGCAAATGCTCTTGGGAAAAGTATGAATCCACCTCTTGTTCTGCCAGCTATGGGGTAGTTAGTAAGACTTGTGTCACTAAATCATTATTATCTCAAAAAAAAAAAAAAAAAAAATTAGAAAATTACAATTTAAAAAAAATATTTTCTGGCTTTAAATAACCTGCAATGAGTTGATAAGACATAAAAAATGAAAACAGAATAGATAAAACTGGTGAGTCAAAATAGACTAAAATATACCCAATATAGGCAAGAAGTGGCTTGTAAATTTTAAGGCCTCCAAAAGTGCCATCCTTTAGTCATCAAAGAGAACTATTTTGCCCTTTATCAGCATGGCTGATTCTAACCTCAAGGAGAGCAACTCACTGCACCTTTTTGGTCTGATGTTTTCAACTGACATGTTGGAATAATTATATTGAAACAATTGCTAGGTTTCCTGCTAAGAAGATTGGTTCAGTGTGTCATGTCAGACAATTTTTCTCATTAGAATCCATCTTGCACATTTATAAATCTATCATTTGTCCATACATTGAATATATTTAGTCTGATACTCTAGCTATATCTCTTGAGATTCCCCAAAAAATCCAAAGAAGGGAATGTATTGTTATCAGTACCGATCTGTTTTCTAAAGTTCATTCAGTCACTTTCCCCCAATAGTGACATGGCTTCTGTTTTTTCTATAAATATTTTCCTGATGACAAGTGTTCTAATGAACTCTCCTCATTGGTAACTTAACCACATGAATCTAAACGTACTACTAGATTGGCAATTATGTCTCATCATTTTGCTGTTGAAATAGCTACAGGTAACTAAGTTCTATTCTAACCGTTTCTTTTCCTCACACTTCTTACCTGTGGAACTCTTTTCTGATTTTTTACTTTCTTGCCACCTACAATCTTCAAAAACTTAAATGCAAGGTCAATCTCTATCTGCCTTCTTGAATCTTGTTCTTTTAGTGTCCTTTCTCCACATGAAAGTCTTCTCATTCTTAACAATTCCCAGTAACTCCTTGCATCTTAGTGGCATTATCACCTTACTTGGGGTGAAATGATTTAAAAAAAAAAAAAAAAAAAAAGTGGATATAAAGGTCAACACCAAGTTTGTATTATGCTTGAACGCAATCTTCAAACAACCAAGATTGTAGCTAAGTATTAAACAGGCTATTGCCATGGTGTTGACCTCAGTGTCCACTTTTATATTTATACATGTTCTATCCCTGATATGAAATACTTTTACCCATCTACCATGATTTTTATCATACGAGTGTTCAACAGCATGTTCCACCATTTATTCCCTACCTATGTTCATGCCTTCAACAATTTTTAAGGCCAGTTTCAGACCAACACAACATTCCACATATAGAACAGGGACCAGTACCCTTTGTGAAAGTCGCAGGAATGTTTGAGCGGTGTTCTATCTTGTAATATAAAACATGTTCAATGTGTTAACAACTCAAAAGTTGTAAAATTGCTGCACAAGTTTATATATATATATATATATATTGGATGTACTTGGCCATTACAATCAATATAAATATATATACTTAAGGCAGCTATGTCATATCCCCAACATTCTTTTAACTTTGTTGGCCAACAAACATTTTTTTTATTACATTTTGACAAATAGCAACATGTTTGCATTCAACTTTTGTTTTGACCATTCCTTCTTTGCATGCCTGCACTCTTGTAGTGAACACTTTGCAATAAAAATGTTGGTGACATTTTCACCAAGAAGGGAAATAACTGGCACCCAATGCAAAACACTCACAGAGAACGTAAATAACACCACCGCCAATTCTGTACCATCTGCCTGACTGCATGTTTATTGGCAACAAACATGCAGTAAAACTCTGGATGGTAACACTACCAACAAGAATCCAGATGGAAACAGTACCAAAACTGTTGGAACTGGTCCCAAAATTGGCATTTGTTTCTTTTCTTTTCCTTTGGCCAATCAGAGATTAGGTGACTTTTTCACAACTGAGCTTTCAACACACTAACTAGACTTACCACCATATGTACTTGCGGATAGGTCCCACTTTTTGTTTTTTACCAAAAATTTTACAAAATATTAGGGGTGCAATCTATCCACTCGACATAAATGTAAAACAACACTACCTTGTCATCATGATTTTGTGAGAAATCGCAAATGATACCCAAAAACACTAAAGCTGTGAATTTTCTCCATATAGAAACAATTTATCTATCATATATATGCTGACTCACTTCTTTAAAGTTACCTCATGCTGCTAGATTCACATATTTATTACAATAAATAAATAGAATTATAAAATATTCATTGATCCATTAGTCACCGTTTGGTTGGTGCCCTTGCACTTGACCGATATAGAAACCCTGAACATGAATACATAAGTTAAGGAACCAGGTTTAGATGTTTATTGACAAAGAAAAAATAGTCCCAAGATTCATTCTGAAAAATATATATATTTTGTCAAATGAAGTGGACAATGATGAAAACCTATTAACTCATGAACAAATGAGAATGATGTTTGACAGCGATGATAGTGAAGAATTCTTGGTATTCAGTTCTGAATGAATTTTAAAACTGTAACTTGATTATATATATAGATATATATATAGATAGATAAACACTTTTTTTCTGAATGTACCGTAACATTTTCTTCTGTAGTCATTTCTTTTCTTTTTTTTGTCGAATTAACTCAATATAAAAATAATAATTAGTAAATATAAAATACCAGCACAACAGTTACTTCCTTTTCTTTACATGATGATCAACAAAATGTATTTTAACTGCAAAAGTATATTAATAATTGTAAGTTTTAAAATAAAGGTAGATATCTGATAATTCTTACGTTTAAAAAGGGCTGTGGTACTCTCCAGATTATAGTGTGACCTATCTGCGAGTCAACAGTAAATCATCAATTATTAAGCCATAAGGTAGAGGGGGGGATATCTATGAGTATAAACAGTAATACCAAAAATAGTAAGAGTATTTATTTCACTACATTTTTTAGTTATTAGAAATATTTTATTTAGAAAATATCGAATCAGAACACCTCAATATTTCCTAAGCAAAGGAAATGATACAAATTAAGGCAAAGGGAAATATAGCCATGATTTTTATCTGCAGGCGATGGTTTATTATATGTCGCCAGCCATGATTTCAAACTGTGATTATTACAAACATAATCAGAAAGATCAATAAAGAAAAAAAAAAAAAAAAAAATTTCAATTCCTATATTCTTTGTCACTAAATGATAATTTCACAACTTTCTGCAAAAACGAAAAGAGGAAAAAAAGAGAACCAAATTACGATGATAACATATTCTTATAAGCTCAGGAACAGCAAACAACTATCCCACACATCCCACCCACTACATCCCGCTCTGAAAGTGCCAACAAACAATAATTATCTCGAAGCACGCAGACTAAAAGGACAATAATGCACATTTTGGTCCACGAAGGAATAATATTTGCAAAAAAAAAAAAAAAAAAAAATGAAGAAATAAAATTAAAAAACAAAATACTTAATGTTTTCAAGCAATCTCTTATTCGAATAAGAACATAAATAAATTTTCTTTTTTGTCACATGGCATATAGAGCTTATTTATTCAATGATAGCCAGGAATCTAGAGAAATAATTCACAAAATTGAGGCCAAGAAAAGGAGCATTTAATAAAATGACAGAACTTTGTCATCATGCACATAAAAAAGAAAAATAATGGCAACTGTGAAAATAACCATTTCCATACGGAAAATATCCACGATACATTGATTGAACCATTAAAATAACAAGTGTCAAAAAGACAGTCTTTCCCTTGACACCACTATTATTTTAACTACCTTCACTCCCCAGCAATGTTTTTTTTAAAAACCAATGATTAGAGTTGTAATAAAACCTAATGATATGATGAAAGTGAATTTAACCATTTATTTTCTTTTTTTTTTTTTGTTCTTGAGAATTTACAACAAAAATATTACAATGTCTGCTTTCATTGCTGTAATTAAGAAGCAACACCTTTTTCTTTATAAATTAAAAAATCAATTATTAATGCTTTGAAAATTGTCAAAAGAACTAAATATATTATTATCAATAAATTTTAAATAAGATGATCATAACAAGAGTTGTTTGAATGATTGAAAGCAATTCTCAATATTTTGTTTCCATTATAACATTTCAACCACTCTGTTCTGCAGTCATCTTCGGGAGCACAATCCCTAAGATAAAAGATAGATATATTTTGGAGTACACCTCCCTACTATGACTAAATTAAACTCACTTATATAATAAATTAGAACAACATTTGAGTCTACAAGCATATACTTGTTTCAGGAATAAGTAAAAAGTTAATTATAAAAAGTCTTTCACCAGATCTTGTTGACTGACACTACAGAATCACAAACAAAGAACTTTACAAAATATTGAAACCACGTAGCTTGAAGATTTCCAACAGAGGCAACAACTAAAATGGATAGCACATCTAACACAAACGAAAAAAAAATTGACATGATAATCATGTTGACTCCCACACTATTTCAAACAAAAAGATAGGAAAGAAACCTTTGTCAATACTAGAAAGAGCAATAACAGCTACTGGACTTGAGTAACCTATTTTCTTGAAAAGATGTTTTAAGAGAATGATTTAACAAATTTCAAACTGACAGTAACATTAAATGTTCAATCAATGAATGCAGAATGTTTCCTCTATAGAAATGTTTAATCTCACAACTACCATTATATTTAACCATGACCACGAAAAATTGTCACTGGAGAATTCTCTCCCTTTGCAGCTCTAGGTGCATTCTGTCACCTATAAATAAACACTTGACAACTGCTATTTTTGGTTTTTTAAGCTGGAAATTACCTACTACTGCTTTGGAACACTGTTAAACTTCCATTTTCTGGCACCATCTTGAATTCTTCTCGACTTAACATCAATTAAAACCACATTTAATTTTTCACAATTTTTTGTAAACAAAAATGGCAGCATGAACATCTAACAAAGCTTTTATTCAGGATTTTTTCTTTGATTTGGACTCTGATGACAATTTTGAAGGCTTTACTCAAGTGGATATTGACAGTGAAGTGGTCGAGAATGATAACCACACGTCACTACATGGAGGAAAAAGATGACCACTAGCGGCTACTATCATCTATGACTGACTAATTTTATAGAAGCTACTGGCGACCATCAATATACCTAATAGCCCTTTTGAAGGTGAATTATTTTGTCTATTTATAAAAAATGAAATAATAACTATTTGTCAACAAGATAAATATGCTCATTATGCGATAAAAAGATCAAACAAATGCTGGTGTCTTCTCGTATGTAAACACGAGGAAGCCCATCATATTATTTTGGACAAAATGAAAGCTTTCTTAGCCATTTTGATTCTTATTGTACCTCAGAACTCCACAAGGAGTAGTAAAAGTTAAAGTATGTTAAATTGTTGATGTATTTAACGTATGCTTTTTATTTTGTGTTTCAATTTTTTTTTTCTGTTTTCAACATCAAAACATGCATGCAAAATGTAATGCATTACAATATTACTCATCCATTCTTTTATTAGTATACAAAAAATAAAATCTATACACACAATACAAAGAGAGTTATAACAATTTTAGAACAGTAAGTGTTCATGTTTTTGAGCCCTCAAAAAAAAAAAAAAAAATGGAGTGGCAGGGGAACAATTCTAGAAAAAGTTTAGCATGTAACAGTTAAGATACTTGGTAGATCACCTATTTTTGTGTGGGGCAAGGGGGATACCTCCCTGTAGAGGTTACAATCAGCTTATTTCAGTCCACGCCAACAAAGCAAAATTTGTGTTTTATTATAACATTTCAACCACTTTATTGTGCAGCCATCTTCAGGAGCACAATCCCTAAGCTAAGAGATAGATATCATTTGGAGTGTGAGGAGTGAAAAACCTGTTTCCTCCTTCCAAGAAATTAGATTAATCAGAGCAAATTGTTTTTCTTTTTTTTTTTTTTTTTCAATATATGCTATCTCTTCAAATTTACATTGTTGGTCATTTTGTTATAAAAAGGAATTGTTGGTATTTTAAATATAAAAATGTATTTTTATACATTCCTACTGTTTTGATTTTTGGTGGGGACTTCACTATTAGTCCATATCTGGGACCCTAACAGGTGCTACCACCTCAGGTCAGGGTGTACTTGGTAACAATAACAACAATTAAGAGATAGTCCCATGCTCTGTGAGAATCTAGAGAAATATTAGTACATAATGCCAAAATACTATATAGCACTAACTTCAAGGAAAGACACAAAATTCTAGAAGCCATTATAATAAAGAATTAACACACATTAAACAGGGGAGTGCTATATTATAAAGGGTGTATCAATATTTACATATAAATTTGGATAGAAAATAATGTGTGTAAGTATTTGATACGTTCAAAATCGGAAATAACAATACACCCAAGTATTTGATACAAAATCGGAATCAATACACCCAAGTATTTGATACGTTCAAAATCGGAAATAACAATACACCCAAGTATTTGATACGTTCAAAATCGGAAATAACAATACACCCAAGTATTTGATACGTTCAAAATCGGAAATAACAATACACCCAAGTATTTGATACGTTCAAAATCGGAAATAACAATACACCCAAGTATTTGATACTTTAAAATCAGAAATAATAATATACCTAAGTACTTAATAAGTTTTTTTCTAGTCTGGTCTAGCACCATTAAAAATAAAATAATCAAGTGTCACCTTCTGAATGTTGAAGATCTGGCTGGTTGTTTTTGTTTAGTAGCATATCAACATCTCTGCGGGTTATTTAATACTGAAATCTAAATATTTTGTATACAATTTTATTATTTTTTTTTTTAGACAATAATGGTTTTAGTGATACAAGTCATACTAATTAACCAAGAGTTGGAGGGATAAGATGTGGATTCATACCATTCCCAGGAGTATTTGTGCGTAAATGAATATAACAAACCCAATTAGATTCGGAACTCAGCTCTCCAGTATACCAATTCAGAACCGTTCTCAATTACATCACCTGGTATTTACAAGCTGTCATCAATCTAGATACTGACCAGACAATGTTGCTTAACTTCAGTGATTATATGGGAACTGGTGTGTCAATATGACTTGGCTGTAAGCCTCATAGAAAATAAAGAGAAAAATATGTGGAGAGCTATCATCACCCATGTCCTTATTGGTTGGTTTGGCTATTTGTCTGCTTAAAGGCCCTTCAACCACAATAGGTTTATTTAAGGCCTGATAAAGGTTTTGAATCATGGTTGTTTTGGGTATATCTTGATGTTATATGTTGAAAGGACATGGGATTTAAAAAATAAATCTGTCTTCTAGTTGAAGACATCTTCATATGTCTAGTGTATAATAACAGATTTTTAATGAATTCCACGCAAAGTCTCTTCATTTCTCACATCTTTTTGATCAATTTTCTTTGAGTCATTGATTTGATTGGTTTGAAGAAACCAATAAGGAACATACGATCAATAATTCCAATCAAATAGGTAGTAAGATTCTTATCCACACTCTTCATGTATTATTATTTTTTTTTTACACTTCTGCCTACAATCCCCACACGACAAACCAAAAAAAAAAAAAAAAAAAAAATGGAACCAAATTTTTCAGTGTCCACTTTAAACTCAACTGCTAATGTTCTCATACTGACACAGGATTAAAATGCTTCACCCTGAATGATTTTGTAAAATTCATATAATTTTTTTTTTTTTAAAGTTCATGGACTGGGTGGTAGGAGGAGTTTCTGGTAGCTAGTATGGCTCAAGGCTATATGAGGTATTAACTTAATCTTATCTCTAATTGTTTGTTTGATGAGAATATTGATTCACCGGAAAGATTTTCATTTGAGGCTCTGGTTTTAAGCCGATGTACAAAAAAAAAATTTAGAAATTAAATTGCTGGCTTTTACCATATTTACTGACATGCTTGAAGGTCACATGTCAAAATGCTGAAAGTATTGACTATTAGAACTAAACCTAAATACTTAACTTCCTTTAAAGATAATTGTTAATGTGATCTTTGTTTAGTAATGATCCTGATTTGTATATATTTTGAGTATCGATAAAATTACTTATCACAAGAAAATTGTGATGAATTTTCACTATTTAAACTTATTAAAATAATCTAGTGGAATCTTTATTCTGGTTTAGTTTCTTTGTTCAGTTAAACATCTTGCAGACAATATGAAAAACCTTGTTTAAGGACCCATCTAAACTATTTGGAACAAATGTAAAATGATTCAAGAATTAGCGGGGTACAAAATTTCAGCTTCATATTTTCAAAAGTATCAAATTTACAAGGTACCAAAATTCAGCAAAACCATAATTTTGGCATTTTGTTCTAGAAAAATACGTTAGATAGAAGTTTGTCCTTAAAATGAAACTTCTGTCACATGATCTTCAGACATGTCAGAATATATGCTGAAAATATATACATTTTCTTAAACAGTCTAACTGGTCTACTCATGAAATGAAAACAGACAATTTTAAGGATGTTAAAAAAAAAAAAAAAAATTGACTATTTTCAAACATTAATATTAACATTCCTGTAACAGAAATGAATATGTTTACTACATAGAAATAAACTATTAGGCCATAAATGAAAAGAAAACATATTTCAAGGCTATACCTGACAGACTTTGTATATGAGAAGGTCTCAAAATAGCATTTTTTCATTTTAACCATATTTAGGTCCTTATAAAAACAAAGTACATAAGACACACCTAAGAGGTTTATATTTTTTTAATCTACAATTAACAAACAATATCCTTGGAGATATGAATATCAGAAATTTGTTTCTTCATTCAGTTAAGCATTTTGTAGATCCTCTGCAAAACCAGTTTTTAAGGGTCCATAGCATCTAAATTATTTAGAACAAAAGTAAAGTGAAACCGAAAATAGTTTGTTGATTCATTCATTTTCTACAGATTATTAAGCCTTTGCAGGTTATTTAAAGCCACAAAATGTTTTTATACTGGAAGAATTTTTTTTTTGAAAATAATAATGGTTTTAGTGATACAAGTCTTACTAATTAATTAACCCATAGCTGGCAAGGGAAAATGTGGATTCATAACTTTCCAAAAGGTATTTGCATGTAAGTGAATATAACTGTAACAATACAATTTTCCACACATCCTTAGGTGATAAATAGAATCCTTTTCCTTTTAAGTCAATTGTTTCTTAGGAATCTCGTCTCCAGTCCATCTTTTAAGTCAATTTAATAACCAGAGTTTTCAGGAACCTCATCTCCAAGCCCACCTTTGAATTGGCAAGCATAAAATTTTGTTAGTAATTTTAGATAATCATAAAAGTAGAGTCCTTAGAAAAACTGACCACCTGAATGTGTGATCTCCTTTTCTGGAACACAAGTGGACAGATAGGGGTTGTGGGACCCCAGCCAGTGTCCATATATGAGCAGTCAGTCAG
Source organism: Acanthosepion pharaonis (assembly GCA_903632075.3). NCBI lineage: Eukaryota > Metazoa > Mollusca > Cephalopoda > Sepiida > Sepiidae > Acanthosepion > Acanthosepion pharaonis. The sequence goes on along the minus strand of CAHIKZ030001424.1, from coordinate 3,180,951 downwards.
GAGAAGTCATTGAGGAAGTGACCAGCAGCCAGTCAAAGAGGGCAAGAGAAGGACCAGCCAGGAGTCAGCAGCTGCCAAGACCACAGGCAGTGAATAGTAAGGGTCTTTTCTCCATGGGCTGAAGTTAGTAAAATAGCAGCAGTTCACCTTCTCAAAGCCAAAGGAGACATTACTGATTAAATGAGAAATCATATTGTTTGCTATTTTCCAGTCAGTATCTTGAAAAGCATTTTTCGTTATCCTTTGCTGAATTTGATTACAGCCAATCCTGTGAAGACAGTAAGTCGGGTGTATATGCATACACAGCAGTCATTGGATTTCATCACGGATGTGCAGATGTTATCATCACATAATGAAAACAATAGGAATTGGAACTCAACTCCTCGGTTAACAATTCCAAGCTACACCAACCGCATATCCAACCTCACAGCACCTGGTGTTCCCAAACAGTCACCCTACCAGATAATGACCAGGTTTGACATTACTTAACTTTGGTCACCATATGACAATCAGTGTTTCAATATGAAGTAATCATAAGCCCCAAAATAATTTGCATAGAAAATCTTAGGAGTACTATCTTTCTGCTTCATATTTTAAGTAGAAAATTTACATGGTGCTAAAATCAACAAAGCCATGATTTCAGTAAAAGAAGTTGTTCTCGAAGAAATATGTTTTTACCTTAGACAGAAGCATGTCCATGAAACCAAACTTCTCACGTGTAAGAATATGTGGCAAAAACATAAAAATAGACAAATTTTAAGTATGCTAAAAAAAAAAAAAAAAAAAAAATCTATTTTCAAACAGCAATACTGACATTCCAATAACAGGGATGCATAGGGTGACTGCATAGAAATAATCTATTACCATAATTCCCCATGTAGAATAAACCTTCATCCATAATACGCACTCCTAAAATTGTGCTCAAAGTGTAGGAAAATGCTCGACTCACAT
>CAHIKZ030001424.1:3125000-3175000 GCA_903632075.3 Acanthosepion pharaonis | reverse complement strand
GAGATTCAGAATTCACAATTAAAATAGAGGCTAATGAACTGTTTAATTAATCCATTCCCTTTATATTATTTAGCTGTTCAATGGTACCTATAATTCATTGATTACTCCTGCTATTATATAAATTGCTTTTTGCTCAATATCTTTTCAAGTTAAAAATGTTACGCGTTTAATATAACAATGAAATGAAAATATCGCTTGGAAGAAAAAGATTAGCAATTGAACAACAAAGACAGTGAGAATAAAAGCCTGTTTCAAGACCAAGACAATCGCTTAATAAACAAAGGTATTTAAGTGCCTCACATGAAAGGCTTGAACAAATAAGACTGCAATCTAAGAAACATAGAGGTAAAGGAACTGATTAATTAAATGCTTCATTTTTCTGGTCAAGCAATTTTGTCTAAATGCAGATAAATGTTTTATTTGAATGAATTATTAAAACGACAAAAAGAAGTAATCACTCATAAATTTACTACATTGATTTACCTCCTATTCCACTAGAGATAGAACAGGAAATATATAAATAAACATTGATAATTGTTATATTGTTTGATATATTAGTGTACAATATGATATGCTGATGTATTTTATTGTGCAGTGGATTTGTCACTTAGCTTAGTCTGTACTGCAGGGTATCTGGTCAAAACCACTATGGTGTCACCCATGAGTAATTGCCCACAGCATACCTGTAATCATTTATTTCCATAAATGGAAATTTCCTATTTTGCCCAAAACAGGACAGTACAGCCAGGCAACAATGTTATAACAATGCCACAGTTAAAGCTTTAAATAAAAAATTGTCTTGGAAATTTAAATACTATCACTTGCTAATATTTCAAATAAAAAGAATCCTTATTTTAAAAACATAGAAAAAATACCATTTCTCTCAAGAGATTAAGAACTTTATTGTTAGTTACAGTAGCAACTACTGCCATTCTATTTGTCATATCTCAATAGCCTTTACTTTTATCTACATCATTTTGCTCTCCTCCCTCTTGAGTAAAGATACACAGCATTGTAATTCAAACTTGACAAGTGACATTTATGCTTCTTTATTCCTTCAAATAAAGGAATTAGTTACTTTATAAAGTGTCAGCAGAAGGGTCCTCTTTTTTGTTCAACTGGAAATGGCATCTGTCACTAAATCAAGTGGTAAATAACACAGTTCCACAAAACATAAGTATTTTGCCAAGGGCAAATCAGAATGATCTCCCCTTATATGCAATATGTATGGCGTTCTTCCAGATGCAGGTAATGATGGCTATCTATAGCTTCCTATCCTTAATAGTGTCTCTCCTTTTGGCTAGCCCCTTGCTCTTCATTCTGCCACCAATTCAGACAAGCTCATCCAGGTAGGTAGCCAACTGCCTTCCCCAAAGATTGTCATCCATGATATGCCCTTTGAGGATCAAGTTCTCCAAGCCTTCTATTTTCAATATGTGCCCAAGAAATTTCAGTTATCCCTTTGTCATTCTGAGTATAAGTATTCTTTTTGGGAGTCTGCTACTTAGTGGAACAGACTCTTGAGAAAATGATTCCCCATTCACAACAATCTTAACCTCTTCAAGCCTCAGGGAAAGGGTTATTGACTTCCAACAATCTCATTGAGTAACAAACTTTTTTGAGAGGCTTGTATTGAGTGAAAAATTGTTAAGAATCAAAGAGGAACAGAGAGGAGTTGTGGAGAGTCATGATCTTCCACGTCCTGAAAGAACAGAGAGGAAACAGTAAGAAAACTGCCTAATGAGCCTCTGTAAAAAGGCAAGCAGAACAAGAAAGAATAGTAAAAAAACAAACACTGTGGAGAGTGGCAAAGCATAGAAAGCTGTGGAGAGCCGTGATTTTCCATATCTTGAAAGGAGACAGCAGATCAAAGAAGTACCTATACTAAAGAGATTGTAAACGTGTTTAAAAAAAAAAAAAATTAAAAAACAGAATAACCTTTTTGTTTTTAAAGATTATTTACACGCACAATTGTCCTCATCTTTGTTGTTGTTATCGCAATGTTTTGGCTACTGTACACACTAGACTTCATCAAATGTTTGCCAATCCATGTAACCTTGCAAGAATTTCTAACCAATCTATTTCTAACACTTAGCATTGAACACGCACAAACCCGCTCCATAAATAACAAACATGATCCATGTATCAGTTGAGTGCCATAGGTGATAAAAACTTAAGCGATCTTTTCAATCCATGACTGACTAGACAAAAGAATTTCCCACAGTAGGTTGCCATTTCTTTCTGCAGTAGATGGGTAGCCAACCAATAAACTCGACCGGAATTCAAACTCGGCTCTGATTTCTCATTCTGAGGCAATAACCACAATATACATCCTCTGCATACTCTGCCATAATAAAGGCTGTTCCAATAACTTGGACTGATTTTAAATGTGAATCAAGTTTAAGCGTCTAATGATTTTTTCTTTTTCTTTCACATTTAACAACTTAAGTCTTTGGCAATTTTAACCATGGAAAGATTAACAATCAAACAACGTGTTAAAGTTATTCAAGCCTATTACAAAAATGGATGTTCTAATTCATAAATATACAGCCCAATGATTCCGCTAGCAAAAAATCTACACCAAACTGACCTTTTGTGGTTGCAGTTGCTTTTCAACAATCTTCTTTAGATTTTCATCAGCCCAAATGTGACAATTCTGCTTATTAACAAATCCACCAAAATGAAAATGGGCTTTATATAGAATGAACCAGTTGTACATATTTTCATCAATCCAACCACAAGGGCTAATATAGGGTGTTCCAATAACTTGGACCGATTTTAAATGTTTTAAAAAAATTTCTAAATGCTTACATTTAGAAATTTTTTTCTTTTTCTTCCACATCTAACTTAAGCCTTTGGCAATTTAATCATGGAAAGATTAACATTCAAACGTGTTAAAGTTATCAAAGCCTATTATGAAAATGGACATTCAAACGGAATTTGAATGAGAAGTTCCCAGGTTGCATCATCATTTGAAACAGTGAAGTCAATTGGCCACCATGATCGTGTGACTTGATGCCTTTAGGCTTCTTCTTTGGTGGTCATTACAAAATTAAGGTCTATGCCAATAAGCCAACAACAATTCAACAGATGGAGGAGGAGATAAGGCATTTTGGTGAGATCGAGGAGCAACTATGCAGAAACGTCATCAAAAATTTTGACCATCGAGTGGAGGTGTGCCACCAAAGACTTGGTGGGTATTTGGGCAATATTATTTTTCACACATAATTGCCATGACTTAAATAATAACATGATCCAATAGACAAATAATTAAATTTTCACTAATAACCCTGATTTATTTACTGTTCACTTTGATCCTTCTTAATGAAACAGCCTTTATATGACAGCACAATCGCAATTAACACAGGAAGTCATGCAGTGAGACTTTGACCGCAGTGAGACTTTACCACAGTGAAACATTGAGAGGGACAGGTCTGAGAGTGTTGAATGCGAGAGGGTTAATCTGCAGGGGTAGATAGTTCTAGTTCCACTGACCATGTCTAGGGATATCTTTTCTAATTTTTATTTAGTAATATAAAGTTATTGCTTGCCCAGTTTTCACAGAACCCAAATACACACTGCTTTGCCCATGGATTGAACAATTTTTTTTTTTTTTTTTTTTTTTAAATCATTTCCTCCCAAGCGAGAATGCCACTAGGCAGTGAAAGTAAAAGAAAAGACTGAGTATAGGGAGGATTGAGAAAAGGACAAAATATAAACTGGTTTCAAGATAGAAGATGGAAAATGACGTTGGATTTAAATTTTTGAAGATTGTAGTTATCAGGGAAGCAAGTAAACAGAAGAGACTTCCATAGACGGGAAGTGTGAGAAAAGAAACTGTTCGAGTAGAAGTGGCAGTTACACTTACCTATTTCAGCAGTAAAAGGATGAGACCTAAATGCCAATCTAGTAGCACGCTTAAATTCATCTAATCTGGGTACCAGGGACAAAAGCTTGTTAAAACAGTTGCCATGAAAATATTTGTAGAAAAGACAGAGGGAAGCCATGTCACGTCAGTGAGAAAGAGATTGAAGTCAAGATGCCAAGTCAGGACTGATTACATTACAGATCCTTCTTTGGATTTTGTCAAGAACCTTGGGATAAATAGCAGTAGAACCAGGCCAAATATGGCAACAGTATTCAATGTACAGACAAATGATAGTCCATCTTGCACATTTAAAAATCTGACAAGAACATTTTTTCTGGCACGACACACACTAAGCTACCAAATTTGCAAAACAGTGCTTTAATTCACTGGACTAATTTGTTCATATGGAAACTAATACAGACATGTACAATGTTTCTCAAGCATTATGACAACAGGAATAGTAATTAAAACATTACAACCATTTTCTCAGATAAAGGATTAAAAATGGTTTCAAAGAAATGGAACATTTAGGTCTTAATGACAATCCTTCACCAGATTAAGTGCTCAGTCAGTCAGTTATGTGCCATGCGTAATACATGACTGACGGGACAGATTTTTTTCCCACAGTAGGTTGCCATTTCTTTCTGTAGTAAACAAGTTGCCATCCAAGGCTATAGAACCCGGCCTGTCCTGCTATTTACCCATTTACTATTTTTGTGGGGGAAAAGAAAAGGATTCATACCTTTCCCAAGGGTATTAGCACATAAGTGAATGTAATGGATTAGACTGGAATTCAAACTCAGCTCTCTGATTCCTCAATCTGAGCCGCTATCCATTACTCCACTGTGCCTCCTGATTAGGTGCTACTAAATCCAAATGAGAAAAACCACATCCCTTGAAGACTTCCATTAGTAACAACAATAAAAACAACTCCTTATGGCAATTGCACTTTACAGCCACTGATATTTACCAACAGTTACCCATTTAGGTACTGACCAGGCTCGATGCTGCTCAACATTAGTGATTGTATGGGAACTGACCAGGCTCGATGCTGCTCAACCTTAGTGATTGTATGGGAACTGACCAGGCTCTATGCTGCTCAACATTAGTGATTGTATGGGAACTGACCAGGCTCGATGCTGCTCAACATTAGTGATTGTATGGGAACTGACCAGGCTCGATGCTGCTCAACATTAGTGATTGTATGGGAACTGACCAGGCTCAATGCTGCTCAACATTAGTGATTGTATGGGAACTGACCAGGCTCAATGCTGCTCAACATTAGTGATTGTATGGGAACTGACCAGGCTCAATGCTGCTTAACTTTAGTGATTATATGGGAACTGGTGTTTCAATATGGTGTGGCCATAAGCCTATCAATGTTAGAAAGTGTGATAACAGTCAGTGAATTTGAGAAGACTAATTTCAAGTGACAGTAATGCAAACTGTTCGGTCAACGAATGTTTTTTGTGTGGTTACAGGTTAACTTTATTATTACCATTACATAAATATATTTCAGATTAGAAATAAGGAGTAAGCTTTATAATTATATCGCTAATCTTTGGAAGCCTATTTACATTATTAAATTGCCTTACTGAGGCTCAGCCAATCATAGAATAAACAACATGATAAATATAAGTCTTATAAGAAAAAACAGAACAAATTAATAGATAGGTAAACATAGGTTAAGATATAACAAAAGCTCAAAAAAAGAAGCAAACGGAAGAGAAAAGGAAGCAAACGGAAGAGAAAAGGAAGCAAACGGAAGAGAAAAGGAAGCAAACGGAAGAAAAAGGAAGCAAACGGAAGAGAAAAGGAAGCAAACGGAAGAGAAAAGGAAGCAAACGGAAGAGAAAAGGAAGCAAACGGAAGAGAAAAGGAAGCAAACGGAAGAGAAAAGGAAGCAAACGGAAGAGAAAAGGAAGCAAACGGAAGAGAAAAGGAAGCAAACGGAAGAGAAAAGGAAGCAAACGGAAGAGAAAAGGAAGCAAACGGAAGAGAAAAGGAAGCAAACGGAAGTTGTAAACTCGCTAAAAGTGACACGATAAGAGCAATAAAGCTCAGGATATGAGATCAAATAAATTAATTATAACAATACATCAAAATTTTGGAGAAAATATCTGTATAGCTAATGAATCTGGAGACTTAAAAGAATATCCAGTGTTTTTCAAATAATAATTCCAGGATGTGGCCATCTTGGAAAAAGGCCAAGTAAATTAATTTTGAATTTGTGATTTCAAGAAATCTAAAAGTAAAATGGTAATTGTTTTATGAACATCAAAAGCATTGATTATTTTTTTCTTAGTGCTTTTTTCAGAGCAGATCATTTTAAAAATACAATTGATTACAAGACCAATAATGGAAAATGTATTTCTTTCCTTAATTTTATTTTTTCTCCACTTAGCTCAGTCTGGTAAAAGGACACAATAGTATGGAGCACCAAGTAAAAATCAAATCCATGCAGCTTTACCAGAATGGTTAATGGAACAAAGCACTGAGTTTACTGTGTTAAAGTGGCTTCCACAGTCACTGGGCCTCAATCCCATAGAGCACCGTCAAGATGCGGTGGAAAGGGAGTTTAAAATCCTGGAAGCACAGCCAATCAATCTAGAATAATTGCAGTATGTTATAACAGCAGGGATCTCAATTTCAAGAGTGCTTTCTAAGCATCATTGAATTCAGGCCAAGAACTTGAGTGGTTCTAAAGGTAAAATGGTGTCCAACTCAGTAGGAGAAAAGCATACCTAATAAGATGACCGTTGTCTGAATCTAAAGACCAACATCTACGAACATAAGAGGGACCTACATTGGGAAAACCCTTTAAACTCACTCATAATACACAGAAATAAAATAGGCGATAACCTTGGTTTTATAAATGCCACCTTAATTAGAAAAGAACATAATTCTTTATGCAGGAAATACTTTGAGAGAGGTCTGATAAATATTTTATCAACACATCAAACGCACTTTAATATATCACCAACAATCTATAAAATCCATACTTAAAGAATCTAGGATATATTTACTTGCTCCCATAATCGATGAAACTTAACTTCTTTCACTCTCACACAAAGTTAAAAAAGAGAGAGAGATACAGGTTTGGTTCTTACTAGAATCAAAAAAAAAAAAAAAAAAAGGAAATGCGGTTCAATTCACACTAGAGCCGAAATGAATGAAGAGGGTTTGGTTCACAATAGAGTCAAAAAACAAAACAGAAAAAAAGGAAATGCGGTTCAATTCACACTAGAGCCGAAATGGACAAGGAGGGTTCGGTTCACAATAGAGTCCAAAAAAAAAAAAAAAAAAAGTAAATGCGGTTCAATTCACACTAGAGTTGAAGTGGACAAAGATGGTTCGGTTCACAATAGAGTCAAAAAGTGAGATGTGGCCTCAGTTCAACACTAAAGCCAAAAAGGAAGACATATTCAGTTCACACTAGAGTCGAAAAGGGAAACAAGTGAAAGCTTTGCTTTAGCAAAAGCTAAAAAGAGAAAGAGAGAGACACTAAGTGAGAATCAAACTCACTATTCAGTAATGATAATCTGTCAAACTATGTGGGAATGTCCTTCTTAATTTATTTTAATTAGACAAAAAGCAATCTTAATATGAAACCAGAGAAAGAAACATAAAAAAAAAAAAAAATACCGTATATAGTCACATATCATGTGACTTTTGAAGACTTAATTTTGAAGCCAATTTTAAGGGGGTTGCATCATACATGAGATATAAACCTAGCGTATTTACTGCTGGCCCTGGCTACACCAATGACCAAACTATATATCCATTTACTGTAGTCAAATTAGCTTCAAAATTAGGTTTTCAAAGGTCATATGATATGCAAATGCATACAGTAATTATCTTTATTACTTTCTTCACAGAAGCTGATCACAGAAGAATACCATTAAATCCAATGTAATTTGTGTACCTGTAATTTACACAGGTGATTTTCAGCATAAAATTTGTTAAAAAAAAAAAAAAAAAATTCTACTCATGTAAAATTCACACCCCAAAATTTTCAGAATTGCCAATATGGCCATTGGAAGAGGTTTTCGATTTAATTGTAGATTAGACTTAGATTTTATTGAATTTTGATTAAAAAAAAAATAATTTCTGTTTAACAGGTATCACATTAAAAGATTAAATTATATGATGCAGATTATGTCCACATGTAGAAGTCAAGGCCATAAGAAAATGGATGTGAATTGTAAACATTTATAATGTTTACAATTGACATCCATTTCCTTACCATTCTCAACAATTTTGCCAATCACACAACAAAACAAGAAAAACAGACAAGAATAAAACCAACCATAGTCAAAATTATGTATATCATTACATTTTGTTTTTTCAGTCAAGAATATCTATGTCATTACATTTTGTTTTTTCAGTCAAGAATATCTATGTCATTACATTTTGTTTTTTCAGTCAAGAATATCTATGTCATTACATTTTGTTTTTTCAGTCAAGAATATCTATGTCATTACATCAAGAATAGTCTCAAGAATATCTTTTTTTTTCAGTTTTCATTACATTTTGTTTTTTCAGTCAAGAATATCCATATCATTATGTATATAAATGGTGCTCCAGTGTGATAGGTAGAAACTCCAAACAATGTAAAAAAAAAAGGCCTGGATTATGATTTTATGCATGAATGTCAGACTTCAAAAAGTAGTTAACCATTTAGTGGTTTTAGTACATTTCTACAAAAAAAGTAAGCATTATACCGTCCAGCATAAATAAAAGTCAACTTTGTTACATTCAAGGCCATATTTTTTCTGTATAAACTTATTCTGACACCAAATGTACTTCTGGTATAAATGTTTATGTTTTATACATCTTTTTTTTTTTCTTTTTTTTTTTTAACAAGAAAAATTAAAAAAAAAAAAACCCTGGAAATGATCTAATGCAATTTATTCACTCACTGTTGTAGCATACATACAGACGATAATGGGTATGTCCTCATTCACATAAATACAGTAGTAAATACTGTATGTTGGTCGGCAGTTGAAGATTCATTGTGGGATTCAGTTGACTACTTCTCCTACACATAGCTGGTGAATCTTATATGCATTGTTCTTGTCCTAAGTATTATCGTTCATTACCAACCTTCATTTTATTATTTTATTCAGTAACCTTCCCTAGGTTACTCATGAAAGTTTTATTTTTATTTTTGTGAAAAAACTTGTAAATTACATGGGTTTTTACAATAATAACATAACAAAAATATATATTTCATCTAATCTTCTTTTCAATTCTATCTTTTTTTTTTCTTTCTTTTTCCAGAGCTAACAATCAAAACTAACCAAAATGGCAGTCACTGTTAACATTAAGGTATCCTGTTTGGCCTGGCTACTGGCTATGACAATTTACCAAGCAAGTAGTGGAAGTCATAGTTACAATCAAGACAAAGAATGCAAATGCTGCATTGGACAAACTGGACCTCCAGGTGTTCCAGGGATCCCAGGTCTGCAAGGGGCAATGGGTTTGGAAGGACCAAAAGGAATGAAAGGAGACCATGGATTAAGAGGACCTGATGGACAGAAAGGTAAAACTTATCAAGAATTCTCAAAAAATCAGGAATATGACACTTTATAAAAATGTATTTAGCCAAGAAAATCTAAAATGCAGTTTTAAAACATTTGTACTATGGGACAAAGTGCAAGAGTCCTAGAGTCCTAATGCAGGGGTTCTCACCCAGGGGTGGAGGGAGTGCAGAGTTTGAAGGGGAGAAGGAAAAATCTTTTACATTTTCTTGCTTTTTATTTATAGAATTTTGTTTATTGACTTACAACATCTTGGCATTCTATTGAACATTTAATTTCTTGAAGTATGTTTTAGTTTTTTTTTCATTTGTTATGAATTAAAACAAATTACTGTACATGTATTCAAGTTTAAAAATCCATCAACATTTTTTTTTATTGTTATTAAATTTGTAAAACTGCTCTATAAAAATAATCCATGTAAATACATATGCACTAACACAGAAAAGAATGGAGATTTTACAATAATATATGCATATTATTTGGAATGCACCTTTTGAATCAGAAATTCTTGGGAAGGAGGAATAACATTCTGACTTAAGGTCAAAAGGGTACATTAGGCAAAAATGGTCGAGAACCACTAGTATTAAAATATTGGTGCGTGAATTTGTTGACATAGTAATTGTGAGCTCAATCTCTGGATTGGTAGTGTGTACTTTGACTCAGTGGAAAAATGGACGAGCAATAACTGAGCATCTGTCTATATTTCCGAGATGAAGTATTACGTACATTATTTACATTATTCAAGACTATTGTCCTCATCTTTGTCACCATATTTATTACAACATTTCGGCCGTTGTACGCTCCGGCCTTTTTCAGGTGGTTGGAATGTCGAACTGAACCCTTTATTTTGCTCACTGCAGGAGACTGTTCTAGTTCCATGTGACATGTTTAATGGATGTCAGTTATCAGTTATCTCCTGTTAATTTCCCTCTGAAAGTTCTCCACTGCCTTAACAAGGTATTGAACTCACACTGTTTGGGTCCTGTCACTGGATCTAACCAACGCCTTTATCCACTGTGCCATGTGTCCTTGAGCATACAACAGCCAAAACGTAATAAATACGGCGACAAAGATGAGGACAATAGTCCAAATAATGTAAATAATATAAATAACTGAGCAGTAATAAAAATAAGCACTAGATGAGAGATTCCTAGATATAGGCAGTGGCTTGAAAATAGTCTCCCCCACACACACACACACTTAGATTAAATAAAGGGTTCACTTCAGATTTCCCAGTAAGTTACCCTGATCAATATACAATTGATGAAGGCAAGAGGGCACAACAGCTGAAACATTGTGATAACAACAACAAAAATGAGGACAATAGTTCAAATGTAAATAGTCTAAATCAGAGGTGGCCAACCTTTTGATTCCATTGGCCAATATTTTGTACGATTAATTTAAATGCGCCACACAAATGTTCACTTCCTTTCAGTACGTGTTGTAATATGGACATATTTTAAAAGTTATAATAAAATCTATTTATTTGAAAAATATATGCTTATGACCAGGAGTGTATCCAGGAGTTTTGAATGTACAATAAATATAAAATCACTGAAATGAATGAGTCGAAGTGGCTTAGTTTCTTTTCATCAAAAGGATGCAATGCGCCACTTGTAAGCATCCAATGCGCCACTTATGGTGCATGCATGTTATAGTGAAACACACCTATTCTTTTGTTAATAGACTCTCCCACCTATAATAAGTAGGAGTAGTAGGGGTCGCTCAGGGGTCGATCAGTCAGTCGATGCCAGACGACCGTTAGTCAGATACTAAAGTATCAGCGACCACAACTAGATTTCTCTGCATCATCACCTATTATATCAAGTTCCTAACGTTTTGTAGGTCGAACCTATTTTAGGACCGACTTAGTACAAATACAAGCCTCCACTGTGAAACCACTCCATAACAATGCACCACAGGTTGGCCATCCTTGGTCTAAATATTTGTAGTCTTACTTTTCTGCTTTTCTTTTAAAAAACCATCTACTTTTACAAACACCAGATCAGGCTAAAAATGGAAAACTACTGCCATATATGGACACAAGCTGTTCAGTTTTCACTTTTCAGTCTCAATAGAGTTTAAAAGCATCTCTGTGTCCTAGTGGGTGATGAATTATTTTCCACCCTACAACCCCTTTTCCCACAAACAAAGCAATGCAAGCCTCATGCTACTCTATCACTATTTCCATGGAAAGCGTTCCCACAAACTGCATACCTTATTTTCACAGGTTCTAACCTTCATGGTTAAGACCCGCCATGCCAGACACGATGTAATGAACTACCGCCTTCCCTTTGTATTCCATTGGTAACCAGAATTTGAACTCTTCCTGTCAATCCTGTTTTCTGCACAAATAATCATTATGCCACTCTGTTTATCAGTCTGTACACTGCCAACAGACATGCGCCATAACTACATCCAATTCTGTAACTATAAAAGTCTTGTAAGGACAACAAAACATGTGTTTTTATGGCATAGGTCAACTTGTAAATAAAATACTTAATTTGCGACACAATGAGACACAGTCATCATTAAAACACACACAAAGTCAAGTGGACCTTAATGATTTTAACTGAGTCTTAAGTATCATCTATGAACAGCAATAAAGTCTACAAAGTAGGATTTTCAAAGTGGCCACCCACTTGAACAAAAGAGAATAAAACATAAATAAATGAAAACTTTTGGGAACAAGTGCCACTTGGCCCGATGTTAGGAAGTTCCTGTTGCAGGCTTTTATTTGCAGAGCACTACTAGAATGGGAAGAAAGTTCTAACACTGCCCATTTGATTGTAGTTTCAAACCATCCATGGGCAAGTTGCCAACCGCATGTTACGATGTAAAGAACAGCTTGGTAGTGGAGAGGAAAAGCTGATCTGGAAGTCTGTCATGACAGAAGTTAACCAAAGTGTTACCTACCTATGCAGACTCTGCAAAGGAGTCCCTGAATAAACAAGCAAATATATTGGAAACAGGATCAGTGTTTTCATTTCTCACTATGACATTAATTTCACTTTTTGTTTCCCTTGTGAGGGTGCAACGGGTCTTTCAATGGAATGCAGATGAGAATAGAGAAATGACATGGGTTCATTTGCCTGGTCAGTGAGAGATGCAGAAAAGGACTTGTATGATTATATTAATTCTTTGAGAAACAAAAGAAAGGAAAAAAAAAAAAAGGTCTCCACATGTTCCATGGTGCACCGATTCCTATAATGGCCTTATAAAGTGAAATTTTTTCTTTTGTTTTTTTTTTAACTGATTCAATTATTTTAATAATTCTACCCATCAAAATTTTCCTTTATCCAGTTAACCCATTTAAGATTTTTTTTTTTCATATTTCAGGTGAAGGAGGACCCCTGGGCCCAAATGGAGACAAAGGAAGCCGTGGCAGGAAAGGTCAGAAAGGTGATCCTGGCAATGATGGGGCAAACGGAGAGAAAGGAGCTATGGGCCCACGTGGTTATCCAGGCTACAAGGGTGACCGTGGCGACAAGGGGCAAACAGCTAAACCGACCAGACGCATTGCTTTTTCAGCAAGCAGAACAACCAAACTTGGACGTGTCATGCAAGACACAATTGTAACATTCAATAATGTGTTTGTAAACATTGGGGAGAGCTTCGATACGTACACATCACATTTTGTGTGTCAAGTCAATGGCACCTACCTCTTCACGGCACACATTATGGGTCAAAACAAGATCGATGCTTTTGCCTGGGTCATGGTTAACAACCAACACCAATTGCCCCTGCACGGGGACGGGCGTGCTGGCTTCGGCTCAAGTAGCAACACTATCATCCTAAACCTCAACGTTGAAGACCATGTCTGGATTCAGCTGAGCAAAGACTCAGCGCTTCTTAATGATTATTCCACCTTCTCTGGGTTTCTCATCTTTGAGAATTAGACCCCCCCCGTTTACACCATGCAAACCCCTCATTAATGCAGTTGCTCCATCTCTGCAGTGGGATACAGCTAGAGTAGAACTGGTCCCCGCCCTTTTATATGACTGGCTGATTTTACTATATCAGGTGCATGATCAAATTAAGATTCATTCTTAACTTGCGTCACCTCTTTTCTTCCTGTTTTTTTTTCTCTTTCAAAGCAAAAGACACCCATTTTATTTTATTTATATTTTTTTTCTTTTTTTTTTTTTTAAGGGGGTTGAAGAAAAAAAAAATGGAGAAAAAACATGGCGGGGGAGTCATCTGAGCAACGATCAAAAAGGTTGGATAGTGAGAAGGAAAGATACATTTTGAGAGAATGAATAAAAAAAAAAAATTTTTAAATTTCGGTAGAAAGCAGCGGTGTAGAAGAGGGTAGAAAATTAGTCATACACAAAAAATAAACTACTTATGCAGAGGCTTTTGTAAAGCTATTGCAAAATTCTGAGCATTGTGGATTTTATAAGAATGAAAATGTATTTATTGAGCTAAAAAAAATTAGGGCAAAATAAAACCACTCAAAAAATAAAATGCAGTTTTAAAACATTGTGTATACGGAACAGAATACCACTGAAGTAGGCAGGGGATCTACATAAAAACTAAGGTCTGAGAAGGTAGATAAGAATGATAAAAATATAGTTTTAAGATATGCTATACTTATGGGTAAAAGTGCTCAATATCAGGGATAAAGCATATGTAAATGTAAATATAAAAGTTAACAAGGTTAACACCAAGCAGCAACAGGTCGTTTCATGCTTGAACACAATCTTCAGGCCATGTGCGTTATGTGTTGACTCAACTATTTATATGTTGTTCAAGGGTGCATTATGGGTAGCAAGGTCTATTGTATTATCTTAATGGTTATTGGGTAGGCCGTAATGGTTAATTTCCATTTATTCTAGAGGCTATGGAGTAGAAATAATCATGGGTCTGAATGTGGTTATTTGTCGCTATTGTATAGTGTTGTTTAATAAATTTTTACTCATCATTGATTACTGGATTCAGGTCCACAATTATTTCTACTCAATAGCGTCTAGAATAAAATGAAATATATCCGTTACCACTTACCAATAACCTTTAAGATAATACAACAGACCTTGCTCCCCATAATGCACCATTGATCAGCACATATAAAAATAGTCCACACAACGCACATGGACTGAAGATTGCATTCACATATGAAATTATATATATATATATATATATATATATGAATTGGAATCAAATATGGATTAGAACCCAACAGAATGATAGGATTGATAGATTAAAGAACAAATAAGAAAAATTAACATGTTTCACTTTTATTTAAGTTATATCAAAAATGAAATATGGAAGAGAAAGTTCTTGATTTTTTTTTTTAATTTTGCATTTGTTTTTCATTGTAAATAAAACATTCAATATAAAGCTACAATAGTTAACAGATAAAAATTCAAAGGACGTCTTCTGATTTCAACTTTTGCAGAGACACAGCTCATCAGGTTAAGAGAAATCTATTCAATTTATTAATAGAAATAAGATATCTGTTAACTAATTCAATTAATTTATCTTGCATCAAAGAGTGGTGTATCTGTGAAACCTGAACTCAGAAGATGAGTTCTTTTTACTTTCATTTATCTATTAACTACATAGACAAAACAATAGATGAATATAAGAAGCTTAGATGAGTGAAAGTAATCAGTTTCATGTACATTGAAAATTTTTTTTTTTTTTAATCCACAATGTCGTATAGACATGAATCTACTAAGTTTCAATTTCTATTTGGCACCAAGGCTTTACTCACTTTTGATAGATATGACTAGGCCAAAATAGATATGAGAAGATCAAGATACATATGACTAGACACAAGCAGATATGAACAAAAATAGGTACGACAAGACCAAGATACATATGACTAGACAAAAGCAGATATGAACAGACTAAAATGATATGACTAGGCCAAAATAGATATGAACAAACCAAGACAGAATAAAATCGAACTGACTTAAATGGATACTAGTTTATTAACAGCTAACAAAACATGTCAACCAGTAAATTTCTGGAGTTATTTAAAGGCAAGCAAATTTTTGTAAACAGTGGTCAATATTATAAAACTTAGCAACAATAGTTAATAGATGAATAAATGTTCAAAGGATTTACCTTTCAAATTTTAATTTTTGAATATACACCACTCATTAGTAATATATATATCAGTAATATAAATATGATATCTGTTAAGCAATTCAATAAATTTATTTATCTTACCTTGATGCACAATACATATGCAAAGCTTCAAGTCAAAAGTTAAGTTTTATAAGACTTATTTATTTATTCACTACATAGATAAATAGAATGATAGATGAACACAAGAAGCTTAGAATAAGAAGAGTAAAAAAAACTGCATCCAATGTTCGGCTGAAAGTAAAAATGTAATACTCCGCAATGTCATCCAAATAGTTGACAATTTTCACTCTGATTAGCAGGAAAGAAAAATCTGATGAACGTATGTAGATGAAATATTCGTACAGAAAGTGGCTTTTAAAAGTGTACAGATCAGTCCTCCTGTTGTCACGGTTGTTGTGAAGGTATGAAAAGACATTGCTTATACTCCATAGTGCTTTTTGCTTTAAACGTTCATTTTACTAAGCCACTCCCCCACCCAACCAGCATTTAAAACATTCACGGTGCCCCTTTCTCATTATTGCATTCGCCTTTCCTAAAGTTTGTGCCCTTTGAAAAGAATTCTTGTGTTGTGCCGTACAATGTCACAGTGAGCCAAGATATTAATATTCTGTATTTGAATTAGCAAAAAAACAAACAAAAAAAAAACTCACACAACAACATGCTTTTTGAGACATGTAGAAAGTTTGGGTAGGACTTTTGGGAAAAAAAAAAATCTAAGAAACATTGTGAAAACTTAAACAATTACTGTAGCATTTGCTTAGTGAAACCTGTATAGTTGTAATAGAAATATATACGTATATACACACACACACACATATATATATACATATATATATACAAATATATATCCATATATACACACATACATATAATGTACACACACACACATACATACATATAATGTACACACACACACAAATATATATCCATATATACAGACATACATAACATACACACACACACATATACAAATACATATCCATATATACAAACATACACACATGCAAATATATACACATATACATATAACACACACACATATATATCCATATATATATATATACACAAATATATATACACACACAATATATCCATATATATACACATATATATATACACACATATATATACACACAATATATCCATATATACACACAATATATCCATATATACACACACACACATATATACACACAATATATCCATATATACACACACACATATACACACAATATATCCATATATACACACACATATATATATATATATATATATATATATATATATATATACACACACACACATATATATATACACACAATATATCCATATACATACAAATATATATACACACACAATATATCCATACACATACAAATATATATACACACAATATATCCATATATATATATATATATATATATATACAAATATATATATATACACAAATATATCCATATATATATATATATATATATATACATACACAAATATATATACACACAATATATCCATATATATATATATATACATACATACACACAAATATATATACACAATAATATATCCATATATATATATATACATACATACACACACACAAATATATACACACAATATATCCATATATATATATATACATACACACACACAAATATATATACACACAATATATCCATATATATATATACATACACACACACAAAATATATATACACAATATATCCATATATATATATATATACACACACACACACATATATATACACACAATATATCCATATATATATACACACACACACACAAATATATATACACACAATATATCCATATATATATATATATATATATATATATACACACACACACACACACACACACACATATATCACACAAATATATGCACAATGCAAATAAACAGACATACAATATACACAATATAAAAATGCACATTTTATATATATATGAAATTGTAGATTATTGTATCTGATATCCAAACATGGAAACCTGATACATATTACAACTGGTACTTTGACCTGAATACAAACATTAAACCAAAAATACACAGTGAAAGAAAAAAAAAAAAAATTAATGTACAAAGTTTTAAGCCCAAATGACACTAATATTTTTCTTTTTTTTTCTAATGCATTTACTCATACAACTAATTATGTCTGATCTGTAACACAGACTAGTACATTAATTAATTACATAATTAGCATTTGTAACCATAATGTCATTGTTTTCATGCTTTTGTACACATAGAAAAAAAAAAAGAAACTCATACCTACATGTCAGAAAAAAAAAAAAAAAAAAAATGTAAATTTTAAAATAATTAAAAACATTAACTCTGGTTGTGATTTCCACAAAGGTTGTAGCCATCAGGAGTAGCCATTTTAATGTTTGTTAAATGTCCCAACTATCAAAACATTGATGTGTGATGAAATATGGACAATATACTCTTTTTTCTGTGAATGTTTTTCAGATTTCTTAAAAGATAACACATAAAAACCAAACATTTTGTCTGTTGTTATTCTCATCTCTTCACAGAAGTCAAGACTTAAATAAAAGCTGGTTTTATTGATTCATCAATCAATTTGTTTTTTTTTTTACAGCTTAACAATCCACTGCAGGTTATTTAAAGCCAGGAATAGATTATGATTCTGTAATACAAGTCTTACTTATTAACCCATAGGTTAGGGAGAGAAAAGGTGGATTCAAACCTGATGAGAATTTGATAAACAAGAAATTATAACATTATTTACATTATTCGGACTTTGTCCTCATCTTTGTCGCCATATTTATCCGTACCGATCCTTCAGAGTCTGTCTATATTTCTGAGATAAGGTATTATGTACATTATTTGCACTATTATCCTCATCTTTGTCGCCATATTTAAATATGGCATCCATATGAGAATGTCACACAATTCTTGCAGTTCTTCAGAAAAAGCTGTCAGTGTGGAACTTCCTCCTTACAATTGGAATAGGAAGGAAATATTTAGGACACTAAAATCAATGATAATTTTCAAATGTACTCACTCTTCTGATGAATGTTTTTCCTTTGTATCAACTGCAGAAGATTTTGACTTTTCATTTTGCCCTTTAGACGGACTTTTCTTCTTCTTATCTTTAGCCGCTGACTTCTTGTCACTATTTGAATTGGTAGATCAGAGAGAGAAAAAAAACAAAAAAAACAGTGTGTCAAATAAAACATCTTAACCATTCTATTACAGAATATTTCCTCGATAAGCTTGTTTTAAATAAAATTGTTTAAAATTTATTAAAAATATTAACGATGTTACACATTATTTAAAATTAATAGATCATTTATTTCTAAGATTACAAAAATAAATGAGCCAACTGCAATGCAATATTTATCATTTACCATTTTATGGTAAATGATAAATTTATATGAAAACTATTTTTCATAGATTTATAAAAATTTACAAAATTAGAAAAATAGGTGAACTATAATGAAATATTTATTACTTATCATTTTATGAAAAAAATAAATATATAAAGAAATATTTTTTTGATTTCATAAATTTATATAATTGTTTAAACAAGAAAATTTAAACACCTAAATGTGATATGTCTATATTTTTGAGACGAGGTATTGTAATTATTTGCATTATTTACATTGTTCAGACTGTTGATCTCATCTTTGTTGCAATATTCATGATTTTTCAGCTGTTGTATTTTGCAGCCCTCTTCAGGTGATTAACACATATAGCCCAGTGGATAAAAGCATTGGTTGGATCCAGTGATTTGAGCCAAAGAGTTGCAAGTTCAATACCTGGCTATAGCAGTGGTGAACAAAAACTTGGGGAGTTGAGTTAAAGGGAGATAACAGAAACATCAGGAAACAGAGGCATGACACAAGGAACTAGAACAATCTACTCCAGTGGACAAAATAAAGGGTTCAGTTCAAAATTCCAATCACCTGAAGAAGGCCAGATTGTACAATGGGTGAAATCTGAGTTCAATCCCTGGAAACTCCGGTACAGTTGGAAAAGGGTTAGCAATAACAGAGATGTATTTATAAAAAGAGAGAGAAAGAGATCCCTAGATATAGAGGAACAAAAACAATCTATCCCATGAGCAGTGCTAAATAAAAACAAGACAAGACATGGACAGCAGAACGAGGACAATCTACTGTGTAGATTAAAGTTTTGTTTAAAATTCCATGACGGTTTGTCAAATCAACAGACAACCTGAAGGCCAGAGAGCCCAATAATTGAAACATGACAAAGTTTTTTTGTTTTTTTTTAATCAATTTACCATAAGCATGTTGATAATGCCACTAAGATGCAAGGGACTACTAAAACTGAAAGAGAAAGGAAAAAGCAAATGGGTTTAGAAGGAACTAGAAACCCAATCCTAAACAGGAAACAAGGGACAAACCTCTACTCCTTTTCAAAAGACTGGAGAGAACATTGGTCTAACTGTAAATAACATAAATAATCTGCTATTGTTATTATTTGTGCATCAAGGTTCCTTTTCAGCAATGCCATTCCTGTAGAGAAACTATGTAAAAGCAATTATTTTTTTAAAAGAAAAAAAAAAAAAAGATCTTATTTGTTTCAGGTGATTTTCCAACAAAGAAATACTATAAAAAGAAGACAATATATTTTGGAGCGAATATTGTTCACTGAAACACTCAAATTTTCATCCAATTTTCTAGGATTGAGGAATTATTATTTACAGGCAGACTATTGCCTTCATCTTTGTTGGTGCTGTTGTCACAAGGTTTCAGCTGTTGTGTCTCCCCCAGCATTCATCAGGTGCTTATCAATCTGGGTAACCTACAGGGAATTTTAAACTGAAACCTTTATTTAATCTACAAGAGGTAGATTGTCCTCATTCAACTGCCCATGTCTAGGGATATCTCATCTAGTTCTTATTTTAGTACTTCTCAGTTACTGCTCGCATCATTTCCATAAAATCCAAGTGCACACTGCCCAGACCAGAGATTGAACTTACAATTACTATGTCGCCAAATTCACAAACCAATGCTTTAATCCACTAGTATAATGTCCTATGTCAGTACAAATATTTTTATTGTCCAAGTATTAATAATGAAAGAGAAATTATAGTCTTACACTGAGCAGTTACAAATGATAACTGTTACCACAAATGATCCCTCTACATAACAAAAATCATTTTCTTTCCTCATGAGGAACAATTTTTGTCAAACTTTCCCCTAGGTCCTTTAAGTAGGCATACCAAATTTAAGGACTGTACACAAAATGACATCTACTGTGGCTGAAGCAACAATGGGTGCGTAGAGCCCATCTCCCTGCTAGCTGGTTTTAAATCCAGTTATCTTGCTCCTAGAGTGGTTACCCTAAGGCAAAAGTGTACAGTATGTCCAATTTATGGGGGCTTGAATTCAGTTTTCCTTCCGAGACTGGCTCCCAACCAAAGCAAGAGGGTCCAGTCTACTGTTATTTAACCCATCGATCAAGGAAAATGTAGTTGTGCCCTTTGCCAAGAGCAATAGCTAAAAGTGAATAAAACAGACCTGATCATAATTTTAACTTGACATCCCAATTCCACTTCCAGCATCAATAACTATTATGTTATCCACATATATATTTGGTTGGATTGATGTGAGTTTGTGACCCTGGGTTTCACGCTTTAGCAATCATTAGACAAACTGATTAATTTTAATAAAATTTTCGGTTTATGTAGATTGCGTGTATTGGTGTTATTATGGAAGTGGAAGGGGGGGGATCGTCGTCGTGATGTCACTCATGCTAACGCAAACATAGATGCATGTTCGTAGACACATTGAGGTACGCTGGCACACATACACACTTGCTCATCCATCGGGACTCATACAGATATAAACATGTGGACAGTTTGAGATTTGATATATGTATGTATATGGGTGGTGTTGTGTCTATACATACGCATTTGTATATTGAAATTCAAAGATTGGAAGTGTAGCGAAAATATCTCATGAATGTATGCATGTCAGCAATCAGAGCATTTTTCTATTTTTTTCTCTGAATAATATTTCCTCGCATGCACGTAATTATATATATATATATATATATATATATATACACTTTTCATATATATATATATATATATATATATATACACACACATTGTGTATATATATATATATATATATATATATACACACTATATATATATATATATATATATATATATATATATATATATATATATATATATATATATATACATATTCATATATATATATATATATATATATATATATACACACATATATATATATATATATATATATATATATATATATATATATATATATATATATATTTATATACACACTTTTCACGTGTGTGTTTGTTGTGTTGTATGTGTATTTAGGAAGCAAATGATCTTTAAGGCAAATGTTATCAGAGACCAGATATTTTTTTTAACGATTAATTTTATTTTTCATATTACAAATAATCCTTCTTAGACGAGGAGGAAATTCCATCAGAAATTGTCCCAAGTTCATTTTGGAAGATATATGGTCTAAGCTTTCAACTGTTTTAAGTCAACATCAAGGTAAATAGAGATAAATGGTGAGTTTCGTAAAACTGATGAGTGTAGTGTCTGTGAATAGAACTGGTGAACGTACTGTCACTACACTCACCAGTTCCACAGTTGGGTGGCCTATTGAACTGAAACTACATAGTAAAATATATTTCAAAAATAAAATATAAACAACAAAAATCAAGAATATAAATTGTTTTTTTTTTTAAATGAATAGTCCATTTTAGAACATAGATGACTATGACTCCCCACATATTTCTTTTCGCTATTAACTCTGAAATGACATGCATTGTTGGAAAATATAGTAGAGTTGGTTACTTGTTATCTTCTTTCACACTTTGGAATTCAGATTTCCTTCTCTCAGATTAGTTACCACCCACAGCAAGAAATCCCTGCTATTTAACTTTTAGGACTCTGCATCATTTATAAATATTATTTCCCCTTTTACTGTACATGGAATTCCCTCAAAATATAGTCATTTATATATTAGGTTGGTACATTTGAAATTGCAGCAGCCTGACTCTCAATTTCACTCAAGATTGTTTTAAGTGTTGCCATAGAAGGATATGACTACACAACTAAGAAATTCAAATTGCATTGGCTGGACTAAATTTTTGCTTGGCGAAAATAGTTACCTACAGTGTTAAAGGTTAGACCTATACTGGGAGTTTAAAAAAGACTGATTCATGCCTTTTCCATAGGAATTTGTACAAAAGTGAATGTGGCAGATTTGCTCATTGAACTCAGCTTGCTGATTTTACTTTTCACACTAGACATTACATTATCCACACATTTTTTATAGATGTAATATAAATCTTTAATAATATTTTGGAAAAAATAAATAAATAAATAAAAATCCGATAAAAATGCAGAAGAATGGCCTCTCTCTGTGCGCACATATTTTGATTGATTGATAGATTTGTGTTTATATGGTTTATCAACCATTTGCAGGTTATTTGGAGCCAGAAAATATTTGTAACTTGTAAGAATTTTGGGGCACTATTAATTTTACTACTACAAGTGCTACTAATTAACCAATAGCTGGGAAGAGAAGAGATTGGCACATAAGTGAATACAACAAATTCCGAGCCGTTATCTATTTCACCACCTGCATATAGCACCTGTCATTCCCAAAGGGTCACCCATCTAGGTACTGACCAAGTTTGACATTGCTTAACTTCAGTGATTGTATGATAACCAGTGTTTTAACCTTTAGCACTCTCTAAGCAACTTTGTTTACTGAACAAAATATTTTCTTGCCACATTAGGCAACTCTGATCACAAAACATTATTTTTGAATTTCATGGTTGTGTTGTCATATCCTGCTATGGAAACACAAAGCAAATTTGACTGAAATTGACAATAGGGATAATTTTGCTTTAAAACCTTATAGCGAAATGGGAAGTAATACAAGTGAATAAATCAGAGTGTTAAAGGTTAATGTGATATGGCTAAAAGCCCTGCATCTATTTTGGATACTTATTCTATGATTTTATGAAAAGAGAATTTTGTAGGAAAGATTTACAAAAATATAAAGCCAATTTTAAACTACAACACTTAACACTGTTAAAACGGTAAATCCCTAGACAAATTAAATTGATTGAAAATTTAACTTTAAGCTGCTTAAAATTATGCCCTAAATCAGAAAATAAAACTAAAATGTTGTTTAAATTTGAATGTTTTTAATTATTTTAATAAAATATTCTATAGACTTTTGGGTTCATTCATTTTTTTTTCTTTTCCTTTAAAGATTTTAATTTTTTTTTTTTTAATTACTGGAGGTTGACCGTAGTCTGAATCATCAAGTCAATGTGAATTCCTGATCCTTTCCTTAGCTGCATAGTATATGCTTTGCCAGGGCTACATACAGTTTTTGACTTCAAAGTTGTCCTTCTAGACAAGTTGCCAACCAAAAATAGAGCCCAAACCGCCCTTCTATTTAACCCATAGCTGGGAGGAGATGATATAGATTCCGATCTTTCCCAGTGGTATTTTTACATAAGTGAATGCAACAAACTCAACTGAAATTCAAACTAGTCTCTGCAATTCTTCAATCCAAGCTGTTATCCGTGTCTCCTGATTACTAAATGTTTTTTTTTAATATTTCTGAAAAATTCTGAACTGTTGTTCTTTATTTTTAATAATTGAGAAATATTATATTTAACAAGGAAATTTCTAGATGTCTTTGCTGCCACAATGAAAATTATCAATGAAATGCATCCATTTTAATTGTTTCTTTTGTATGCACAAACAAGAGGTTGTTATTCTGAATTTTTACCAAAAGGCTTCATGTACTACAATTTATGTACAAGAGTTAAAAACACTCAGCTAATTTTATGCTAAAATTATTAAATTGAAAGCACAGAAAATATCTTTTACAAAAAAAAAATCTTATCAAAATTATATTTCTTCAGAGTTTCAGATAAGAAGAAAATATAACACTTTAAGAAAGATGTCTGTTTTTTTTTGTTTTTTTTTTTATCTAGTCCTAATCGGAAAAAGTTCCAAATTTTTAGTCATATAGGCTAAACTCAGTTACAGAAGTATTTTTACCTTTGAA
The DNA here is from genome assembly GCA_903632075.3 of Acanthosepion pharaonis. Classification (NCBI taxonomy): domain Eukaryota; kingdom Metazoa; phylum Mollusca; class Cephalopoda; order Sepiida; family Sepiidae; genus Acanthosepion; species Acanthosepion pharaonis. Next base: position 3,150,397 of record CAHIKZ030001424.1, on the reverse strand, counting down.
AGTTTTATCAAACCAGAAACCAGAAAGGAAAAATTATATAACAGCCATTAGAGACACGCTGAGAAGAAAAAAGCCAACAAAAGATGCATGATGGGAAAAAAATGAGGTTAAAGCTTGACACTAATGGAACCATTTTGATTTTTGATTTGTTTTTTTAAGAGTTATTTTCTACATAAACAAGGGAAATATATCCAGAGTAATGTATAGAATTATGTTAGTATTTATTGTATATACTTATATGCATTGTTTTTGCAAATTTATAAGATGAATCAGCATCTTCATTTTTGCATGCCCCTTATAGAGTCATAATAGATCACAACTACAAAACAGAATACTAATAATATAATAGTGTATTATATATCTTATACATTAGCTTACATACTTTTCTTTTATGGATCAATTCCTTTTCTACAGTTTATCAACCCTTTGCAGGTTATTTAAAACCAGAATATATTTTTAGATTGTAAGAATATTTTTTTTTTTTTTGCAAGGGGGTGGTGGATAATAATGGTTTAGTGATATAAGTTGAACCAGCAGATGAAGAGGTCTATGCATGATGGACATGCTACAGAAGGCACCACTCAAAAATATAACCAAGTCAGCAGCAGTCTGTTGCTGTTTCATAACTGGATTCTGCATTCTATATATGTTGCAGAGGAAAGTCATGAAATCAAGCGTGTTGGTTACTTCAAGTTGAGGTCCACCTTAAACAAATTCCTAAGCACTTTCTGCAACACTGATTTTCTTTCACCTACAATCAACACTGTCAAAACCAAATAGCAATAGAGAATGGACAACAGGAGCAGGTTTTGGTAAAATTGGAAGCTTCCAGCCCAGAACCTTCATGCCATTATCATAAAAGAAGCAATCAGCAAAGAAGGAACTAAATTCTTGAATACGAGATAAAGTCGACAAGTGATACAAGTCTTACTAATTAATCAATAGCTTGGTGTGGATGTAGAAGAGACGGATTCATACCTTTCCCAAGGGTATTTGTGCGTAAGTGAATATAACAAACCTGACTGGAATTGGAACACTGTTCTCCAATTAACAATTCTGAGTCATTATCCATTACACCACCTGCACATCCAAACTTACAGGACCTGATATTCCCAAGTGGTCACCTATCTAGGTACTATATACATTATAAGTTAATTGATTTAAAATATGTTTTTTTCGCTACACAGTTCTAACCATGTTTCAAAAATGGAAGCTAAAACTAATGTCTTTAATTTAATTAAAAAATTAAATTCAAATCTTTTAGCTTCCATTTTTGAAACATGGTTAGAACTGTGTAGCAAAAAAAAAAAACATTTTAAATCAATTAATTTATAATGTTAATGCTCTGTAAATTTACATTGAGCACTATTTTGTAAAAATAAAAATATCTATAAGAAGACTGGATTATATATCTTACTGTTCTTTCTTTATATATATATAATATAATATATATATAAAAAATGTGCACACAAATGCAAATAATAATAAATAAAAAATTTAATTAAAAAAGAACCTCTCACAATTAGTACTTTAATAGTACCTAACTTAAGATACCACCAGACCAAATAAGAAAATGAAATAATAGCCAAGTGAAGATATATATAAATATCTACTTTATCATTGAAGCATTAAAATCAATTTTTTTATGTAAAAAAAAAAAAAAAAAAAGAATACAATTTTCCTAACTCAAGAAAAGCCCAGAATGCTCAAAAATTAAAAATGACAACATTTCTAGAGAAAAAAACGGAAATCAAATAACAATAAATAGCTACAATTGAAAGAAAAAAACAGAAAAAAATAAAAGGAAAAAGGTTAAGGAATGAATGTAAAGTAAAGAGAAAAAAAAGGACAAATAATCATGACACGCTACACATACGCAGAGACGAGTGCACAGAGATCCACGCAGATGGATGCATGGGATGACGTACGCACACACTACAAAGAAATCTTGTACCTATGATAAGTACATATAAAAAAGAAAAATTGAGAAGTACAAGCAGTCAGTTGCTGATACCCCCTAACAAGTGGATGGACGGGTGCATCTACGAAACTCTGGTGTTGGGATGCTGAAGGTAACATCAATCAGTTAAGTGACAAACCTTTTAATTATATTAATTATGGCCACTAGTTTCTAGGTAAACTAACAAATCCTTGTTGCAGACGCCTGTTCAGGCACATTTTTGTTTGTTCAGAACCCACACAGCCCACTTGTGGTTCATACTGCAACTATGCTGAACTGACTATAGTTATAGTTCCTGGAAGAAAGTGCATTATCTGGCATGATTAACAGTCTGAACAAGGCCTGTGCACTTAAAACCTCAGTCACGATGACTTGTGACTTCATGCTTGTACAACCATCAACAGCTCCCAAATAGCTTTGTCTACCCAATTCACTCACACACACACGTGTGTGTGTGTGTGTGTGTGTGTGTGTGTGTATTTAGGCAGCAAATTCTCTTAGGAATGTCTGATGGAATAAATTACATTATGTTTGCTAATTTTTAACAAAATCCATTCATAATCACAAATAACATTCCATGTATTGATGTTAAAAGATGAGAGAAATGTGCTATATTACGGTAATGGATAACAACACACAACTTTGCATAAACACTTATATTAATGAACAACATATAGTTTTGTATTACTGGCACCCCTGAAGATGATCTTGGAAAAAGATCGAAAGTACTTAGGAAATGAAAATAAAAGAAATTTAAACAGCTATTGCACATTTCTCTCACCCTTTAGCATCAAAACATGGAAGATTATTCATGAGTATGAACAGATTTTCTGAAAAATTAGCAGACATAATGTCTAATTTATTCAATCAGATATATATATATATATATATATATATATATATATATATATATATATATATATATATATATATATATATAGGGGAAATTTGTAGAAATTTAAAAAAAAAAAGTATATCAATGAATACAAAATGGATTTTATACACAGAAATTTATTAAATGCATTAGTTATGCAGAGAAATAAATTCATCTACAACTTTGATCTAAAGAATCCCAACCTTATTAAAGGTAAATGACTTAGAAAATCCTCAAGAGTTCTGCTATCAAATTTTATCAAAATATAAATCTACACCCTGGATTTTTTTTAAATATCTCCATTCCTGAAAGAATTACTCTTTTCCCAAGCCAAACATGACTATGAAAATGTTAGAAAATTAAAAGAAAACAGTTAAATTTATAACCCTTTGTTATTTAAAATATATAATACATAAGTTAAGCCCAATTTAAAATACTTTAAATATTAATTACATTATCTAATAAAAAAAATAAAAACATTTAGTCACTTTTGCTTATTAGACATTAGACCAGTTAGCCTCCTCCATAATTTGCCTAGGGATTACAGTCAAAACATGAAAATGAACTAACACTGTCAAAAACAACCCCACTGAAAATGGCTAAAGTGGCCTAAAGTGCTTGGGACAATCAAAAATATGGACAGTTTTTGTACTCATTAACTCCCAGCAAATGGAAAAAGCATAAGAACAGTAGAAAAACTAAATAAGATAAAACAATATATATACACCCCAAGTATAGGATTGGTGTATACGGAATAAAATTCCAATAACCAAAAATACTATTCTTAAAAGAGGGCTCAATACAGCGTAGAGGAAATATAATTTATTCAAAAATTATAACATAAACATGTTATACAATCACTACAAAAACATCCATTTTGTTTCAACACTTTTGGTATCTTATCAAGTGATGGTGTTGAATCCTTCAACACCATCACTTGATAAGTCACCAGTGTTGAAACTAAATAGCAATTTTTGTAATGATTTTATAACATGTTTATGATATAATTTTTTAATAAATTTATACATATATATATCTCCAAGTATGGGATTGGTGTATACGAAATGAATTCCAATAACCAACAAATACTATTCTTAAAAGAGTGCTCAATACAGAGTAGAGCAAATATAATTATCTATTCGAAAATTATAACATATTTATGTTATAATTTTCAAATAAAAAATATATATATATATATATATATATATATATATATATATATATATACACATATATATATATATTTTAGTGTATTTAGGCAGCAAATGTTCCTTTGTTTTCCAGTCAGCTTACCCTTATTTTACTTTCTCAAGCTAGCCAAAATGGTTGAAAGTACTTGGAGAGACACTATTGGAAAATAAATCTTTTAACATTGAAACATCAAAGATAGTTAACAAGAAATTTGTTAAAAGAAATATTTCTGTGATCTTCAATCAAATATACAAGACCATTTTCAATCAAAATACATGTGTGTGTGTGTGTGTGTGTGCATGTGAAAATAAAGATTACAAATCTCTGCTTATCAATGTGTATATAATTATCTACCTATCACCCTCTTCACACACAGACATTTTTATTACCTTTAGTTTTAGTTTTAAGTGGATACTCACATTTGAGTAAATGCAGCCTTTATCTTATACAGTATATATTTCATCTACCACCTGCACACTTTCTCAAATCAAGTCAGAATCAGGTGGTGATTTTATCTGCAAGGATGGACGCAGGTTTGAACCCTGGGCTCATTTTCACTTTCTCGAGTGTGCTGGTAGACAGAATAAATACTGTTTGAAATAAAAAGAGCATCTCCTCAAATACTGGTATCCACTAAAAATAACATTTGAAGTAATAAAAATATGTTGGATTAAAAAATAAATAAATAAAAAAAATAAAATCTATTAACTCTTTAGAAAATACACATATTTGTAATGGCTGGCAACTTGTTTTCCAGTCATACCCATCTGTTACAGCAGCATACCAATCCCTATTGCAGAAGCCTGCTCAAGCACATTGTGTTTGCTCAACATTCATGAAGCTTACTGTGGTTTATAGTGATTTTCCAAGCGTAGCTTAGATGTGGCACAAGGGCCAAAGTAAGGGGCACCTAGTGAGGATCGAACTCACTACTCTATCATAATTTTTCTAGCGAGCCAAGCTTGCTAACCATTACACCATGTTGAGGTACCCTACTTACTGTAGTTTATACGGTAATGATGCTAAACAGATCTTGGTTACAGTTTCAGTGAGCAAAACACATAATCTAACATGATCAGCAGTTTGAAAAAACATCAGTACACTCAAACCCTCGGTCATGATGACTTGTGACTTCAAGCTAACAAAACCATTAACAGCTTCCAAACAGTTCCATTTATGAGATTTAATTATCTAACACTAGAACTCTGTCTATATTTCTGAGATGAGGTATTATATCCACTATTTACATTATTCAGACTATTGTCCTCATCTTTGTTGCCATATTTATCACATTTTGGCCACTGTACACTCCGGCCTTCTTTGGGTGGTTGGAATGTCAAACTGGACCCTTTATTTCGCTTGCTAGGGTAGACTGCTCTAGTTCCACGTGCCATGTCTAATGGATGTCCTTGAAGACACATGGCACAGTGGATAAAGGCATTAGTTAAATCCAGTGAAAAGACCCAAAAAGTGCAAGTTCAATACCTGGTTAAGGCGGTGGAGAACTTGAAGAGGGGAATTAACAGGAGATACTGATAACTTTAATAATGCAACAAAAAGTGATTTTAGAAAAATGAAAAGAGTAATAAACCCCAAAAGGGGATTGACTATCAAGAAAAAATTTGAAGAAACTGGATTTTGTAAATGTAAACAGTAAAGATGCAGAATATTAAGAAAATTGGTTAAAGACATGAAAACTATCATCTTTAAGTAAACATCATAAAAAAACAAGCAACTTGGGTAAAGATGTACTGATTTCTCAATAGTAATTTTTAGTGATGAATGTAGAGCTACATTGGATGAACCTGGTGGTTGGGAGAGAGGTTGGGTTCTTCATAAAAATGGTCAACCAAGAGTGTGCGTGTGGGGGGGTAGAGTAATGGTTTGGAGTTAGTACTGTAGGCAGTAACATTATAGATCCCTTCAAAATTCATTGTGGTGTCAAGATAGAAATAATAATGTTCAGTACAAGAATATCCATACCATCTAAAAACATCCTGTCTTTACAAAACAAAACAGAAATTCTGATGAATAACTGTTCTTTTGTAACCTAAAAAATTGTCTTGCTTAAAAGAAAATTTATAAAATAGGTACATAAGATACATTTTTTTTAATAATTAACTTCACCAACCACATTGCTCAAGAGCCACTTAAAGTAGAGAGTTACTGTGAAAATGATTTTGATGAACAAGGTGTATTTTGCAATGTAGTTCTTGAGAAGAAGCTATCTAAGTGGAACTTTCTCTTGTCATATGGAAGACAAAGGATTCATATTGGTGCTAAACCTTAAAAGACACACTCGAATTCTACTAAACAAAACAGAAAATAACTAGAAATCTATGACACACTGATATCTATATCACTACAGCTTTTGATTGTCCTGGGTATGATGATAAACTACATCTGGCAGCAAGGCCTCTGATCAGGCGGTTTTAAGAAGCATGGAACCACTTCTTAATTGGTTTTGTTTCCAGGTTCACCCTGACTCATGGTGTTATCACAAGTTAGAGTCAGAGCTATGGACAAATAGTGAACCCCCAAACTGGGGTGAAAATATGAAAATACAAAAAAATTACCAGCAATACATTTTCATAGTTACCAAAAAAAAAAAAAAAAAAAAATTTAGAAAATTATCAGCAACACATTTTTGTAAAAAAAATTACCAGAGCTCACAAGAGAATAAAATTTTGGCATTAAATGACCTATAAGGAGTTGATATGCCATTAAACAAATTGATAGAATTGATATTTTCTTTTAAAATAGAAAGACTATCATGTGTCCTGACTTCTCAAAATATTCTTGAATTATGAAAATCAGTTGAACCAGAAACCTTGTGGCTACCTCTTCTGTTATCTAACTATAAAGTAATCCCTGATACTGTCATGTTGAAAGTGCGAAAGCCAAGATAAATCATTTATTGGCAAAAAACAAAATTCAAATCTGGCTACTCAGAGCTGACAGCAGAAGCAATTAAATAAGCATTCAATAATGTGGACATTTCTTGAGCTTTTTAGGGGTAAAAGAAAGTTGAAAATATAGAGGTCAGAAGAAAAATTAGTCAACTTATTGTGTAAAGTGGAAATTAATTTCTAATCAGAATAGAAATCAATTCATTCTTGTTTTTAAGCTAAATTGGAACATGTAAAAAAAAATAATGGTCAAATTATGCCTGGATTTAAATAAAAGGAAAATTACCAAGCAAAAGAATAAAGATTGTGTGGAAAGTGGAAAAAAATTATAAAAAAGATGGATGGTTAAAGAGAAATTGGGGAGAGATGAATAGATGAGAAGTAAAAGAAAAAGGAGAGAAGTAAAAGAAAAAGGAGAGAAAAAAAAAGAGTAGGAGAAAAAAGAGAGTAGGAGAAAAAAGAGAGTAGGAGAAAAAAGAGAGTAGGAGAAAAAAGAGAGTAGGAAAAAACAATAAATGATGTGAAGAAAAAGAAAAAAAGAAAAAAGATGAGAAGAAGAAAAAAAAGAAAAAAGATGAGAAGAAGAAAAAAAGAAAAAAGATGAGAAGAAGAAAAAAAAGAAAAAAGATGAGAAGAAGAAAAAAAAGAAAAAAGATGAGAAGAAAAAAAAAGAAAAAAGATGAGAAGAAAAAAAAGAAAAAAGATGAGAAGAAAAAAAAGAAAAAAGATAAGAAAAAAAAGAAAAAATGACAAGAAGTGAAAGAATGTCTGCAATAAGGGAAGGTAAAAAGAAATCAAGTCAAAGAGGAAAAAAAAGAAAGAAAAAAAACTAGTTGAAATGTTCAAAATGAAGAGAAAGAAAAAATGCACAGATTTTGAACAGAAAGAGAAAAAAACCAAAAAACCTCACTGACTTAAAAGTTTGAAAGGTAAATGAGGCAAGTCTAATATGAGCAGGAAGGGATGAAAAATTACCGAAGCAGTAAAAATAGATGGTTTAAAAAACATTAATGGAGTTCATAGTTATTTCTGTCATCACAATTCAGACTTAGTGGAAGCTAATTTCTTCTTTTATATGTTTTCTTAATTGCAATATCCTCTCCCCTTCCTCCCTTCCATTGATCTCATCTCATTCATGCCGACATCATCAAGTAATCTCACTGCTTTTCATTTCGTCTCTCCCTCTCTTTCCTCTTTCGTCTCTCTCTCTCTCTCTCTATTGCTTTTAAAAGTTTTCTCTTTATAATTTATCCTGTCTCTTGTTACTCAGTCAGTTTGTCTAACATTTCTCCTTTCACTCTCACCTTCTCTCTGCTGCCTTTTTGTCTAGCAATAAAAGCAGTCTCCAGTTTCAATAACAGATCATGTGCTTTTTTTTTTCTGAAATGATTTTTAAATGTTCATTTTTTTTTCCAAATTTAGTTCACTCTTCAAGCAATTTACAAGCCATAACATACATGCACGAGTCTACAAGTGGGTGCTGAAAAGGGGAACTTTAAAGAAAAAAAAAAAACTTTGCTCAGATTTTTGAATGTAAGTTGAACAGGGAACATCTATCTCATATCAAGTGTCATAAAAAATCCTATCATTATGAATATATACTAGTTTATAGAAGCTGTGTGGGTGGTGTAAGCTCGGAAGGAGAAATCGTAGGCCAGGGTTCAAATTCCAGCCAGATTCGTTACATACATTTATGCACAAATAATACCCTTGTGAAAGGTATGAATTCTCATCAGAGTCCATCTTAAACATCTACAAATTTATCATTCATCTTTGCATTGAATACTGTTACCATATCTGGTCTGCTATGCCTGTTGTTCATCTTGCAGTTTTTAACAAAATCCAAACAAGCTACAATGTAATCGGTCCTAAATCGGCTACTCAACTTCAGTCGCTTTCTCACAGACATGATGTAGCTTCGCTCTGTCTTTTCTACAAATAATTTTATGGCTACTGCTCTGACAAGCTTTTTTTCACTGGTGCTCCGACTACATGACTTTAAGCGTGCTACTAAATTGGCATCTAGGTCCCACCCTTTTACTACTGAAATAGCTAAATGCAACTGCCAATTCTACTCCAGCAGTTTTTTTTTTCCTCGCACTTCCCATCTATGGAACTCCCTTCTGTTTAGTTGCTTCCCTGACAACTACAATCTTCAAAAATTTAAATGCAACGTCATTTGCAATCTTCTATCTTGAAACCAATTTATATTTTGTCCTTTTCTCAATCCTCCCTATACTCAGTCTTTTCTTTTACTTTCACTGCTTGTAACCCTGTGTACTGGTGGCATTCTCGCTTTGCTTGGGATGAAATGATTTAAAAAACAAACAAAAGTGAGTTCAATCCATGGGTGTGTACTTGGACTCAGTGGAAACTATGCAAGCAATAACTGAACAGTACTAAATAAGAATTATATAAAATTAAACTGCCACTTCTACTCCTGCAGTTTTTTTCCTCACACTTCCCGACATTAGAACACACTTCCTCTCATTTGCTTCCCTAATAACTACAATCTTCAAAAATTTAAATGCAACATCTATCACCATCGTCTATTGCCTTGATCCCTGTCCTTTTTTTTTCCTTTCCTGAATCCCCACTACACCCACTCTTTTCTCCCACTTTCACTCTCTGTAACCTCCTGTGTGCTAGTGGCACTGTTGCCTTGCTTGGGGTGAAATGCTTAAAAGATGAAAAAAAAAAAAAAAAAAAACTCTTCTAGTATACAGAAATTTGGTAATTGGTAAAATTAGCAGTTTCTTTATATTAGTTAAATTTAATAAACAGAAAATGTCTATTCTTCTTTTTATAAGACTTCTTCGCAAGAATTGCTACAAAAACTGTGTATTTCATATGTACCAACTTTGTAACAGAGGTTTTAAGTGTTTGTACAGTTTAAAGATCCATGTCCGTTCAAGGTACAACTAAGTATTGCAATAATATCTTGTGTTGACCATACTCAACACATGAGTTGGTCTATAGCACATCAGATCTAATGACAGTTTCCCCACATGGGCTGCAGGTTCGAATACTGCCAGAGGACACATATTTTTCTAGCAAGATTTCTCAAATATTCAGGATGGTAGATGTAAAATAAATAAATATACTGTTTAATAAATAAAAACAAACCATTTGTTTAAAACACATTATATATATATATATATATTACACACACACACACACACACACACACACACACAGGGTGGCAATAAAGTCACTATACTGTTACTTACAATAAGAATTAAGACAAAGCAACTAATCAACAGTCCAGAAATTTATTATTAAAATGGTTCTGGTTAATTATGGTTAATAACAATAAAATGCTATGGTAAATAGTAATAAATTAATTACCGATAATGTTCAAACTGCAAGCCACCTGCTACAATGCTTTGCTTTTTTATTATAAGAAACTGTACTGTAACATTATTTGCCACATATATTTTATATATATATATATATATATATATATATATATATATGTGTGTGTGTGTGTGTGTGTGTGTGTGTGTGTGTGTGTGTATGTGTGATGGTCAGTTGATAGAATTAGCCTAATGAGACTGTAAAGTCGAAACCAAGGTTGCATATTCTATCTGACCTCGTAATTTTTAAAGTGTATATTTTATATATAGATATATACACACACTGCCAAACTAGGGATGTAACAGGGTCCACATATTATGCTGCAAGCAAGCATTTCTAACCATAAATGACCATAAAGATGAATTCCCAAATACTCTTTCTTTTCATCTAATAAACCCAACTAAAACTGAACTGGTTTAAATAAGCCAAGAAATACTGGAAAAAGAATATGCGACTCACTAAGGATTGTCACACAAACCAATCAATGAAAGGACACAAGTGAGTGCATTTCTTGTTTCCACAAAATCAAAAAAAAAAACAGGTAAGCTTCAGGGATGCAGTATTACAGGACAATTATTTGACTTAATACAATCATTCCTGTCAAACTATGAAATGAAGATTGTCATAAACAAGTTCTCCTCTGGCTCCTTTATTACAAACACTGGTGTTTCCCAAGGCTCTATCTTGGCCCTACACTGTTCCTGATCTTCATCAATGACCTTCCTGATGTCATCAGTTCCCAAGTTGGCATCTATGCAGATGACACCACTATTTACTCCTGCCTCAATAGTAAATCTGGTATCATTAACAAAACTAACCTGGCTGCTGCTCTCAAAAAAAACTTCCAATCTGTGGCTGACTGGGGCAGGAAATGACTTGTAAACTTTAATGTCTCTAAAACAAAAGTGCTTTCCTTTAACCACCACAGAGAACCCTTCCTGTCTCCCATCGGAATGACAGATTTCCAACTCCTTGAGAGCGCCTCATTACACCTGCTTGGTCTCACACTGTCCACTAAGGTGGAATAAATACATTGAATCAATAGCTTCATCTACCGCAAGGAAAGTTGGTTCTCTGTGTCATGCCAGAAAGTTTTTCTCATTGGATTCCGTCCTTCAAATCTATAAATCAACCATCCGAACTTGCATGGAATATTGCTGTCATATATGGTCTGGTGCTCCTGCTGTACATCCTGAGGTCCTTGACAAAATCCAGAGACGAATATGCAAGATGACCAAGTGTTTGAGTGTAACGGCCTTGTTGAAACTGTTGATCATGCCAGATTAGATGAGACACTGTCTACCAGTAACCAAAACAAAAAACTGCACAGTATAGTTGCAGTAGAAGCCACAGTTGGGCTCACTGGGTAGTGAATAAGCACAAATGTGCCTGAATAGGCATCTACAAAAGGGATTAGCTAGCTGCTCTAGTGGAAGGAAGTAGCTAGCTATTACACACACACACAAAATGTTTTTTCCCCAAAATCAAAGTTTAACAAAATTAAAATAAAAAAAATAAGATTTCCAGCTGGAGTACTTTGATTTTTAACAATTGGTCAATACAAGGTTTGATCAAAAACTATCAAGATGCTACCATGGAAATGTAGCGATAATACACAGTGAAATCACTTGGCGTAAATTAACCTTGAACTGTCATGCATGCACACTAAGTTATAACATTTGTGCTTACTTTTTTTTTTTTAAAATTGATCACCCCAAGCAAGGTGGGAAGCCACTAGTACGCAAGGGGTTACAGAAGATTTGGAGCAAGAGCAGATAGGAGTGGATAGATCAAGGCAAATGGAGATGTCAATTGACATTACATTTGTATAGTTGGAGATTATAGCTGTCAGGGAAACAGGAATAGGGAAGAGAGTTCCACAGGCGAGAAGTGCGAGACATGAAGCTATTGGAGTAGAAGAGACGGCTACATTTAAAAGTTTCAACAGTGAAAGGGTGAGAGCGGGATGCCAGCCTCATAGGGCGCTTGAATTCATGAAGTCTGGGAACCAGCGCAAGCAGTTCATCGGAGTAATTTCCATGAAAGTATTTGTAAAAAAGACAGAGAGAGGCAACAGCGCGTCTGTGAGAGTGTGACTGCAGACGAGACGCCAGATCAGGGCCAATTACATTGCATATCCGTCTCTGGATCTTATCAAGAACCCCGAGGCAAACAGAAGGGGCTCCAGACTATATATGGCAGCAATACTCCATGCTTCCTTTGTTCATAGCAATGCTTGGAAGGAAAGTGTGTAGAGTGTGGTTGTCTCACCACACCTCAGGTTCAATCAGTGATCATGGCAGAGAAAACTGAACAGAGAATGTGCATCAAATTTTACACCCCAAAGCTTGCTGATACCTGCGCAGGCACCTAAACAAAGTTGCAGAAAGTGTATGGAGAGGAGTGTATGAGCCAGACATGAGTGCTATGAGAGAACCACAACCAGCAGAAGTGATGAAAACATTGCAGATGTGCATACAGCTGTTTGGAAAGCCTCTCAAATCATTGTGCGTAAGTTGTCGGAGGATGTGAACATTAGTTAAAGTTCAGGTCAGTCCATTCTCGCTAAAGATTTGGGTGTAAAACCTGTATCTGCCAAACTTGTGTCAAAACAGCTTTCAATTGACCAAAAAGAAAATTGAGGTTCAGCTACTCAGGAGCTCCTTGATTGTGATAAGGAAGATGCAAACTTTTTGAAAACAGTCATAACAGGTGACAAATCATGGGCTATTGCTATGACCCCAAAACCAAGGCTCTTTTTTTTTTTTTGCAGTTGAAAACCCAAAAGTCCCTAAGATCAAAGCAAGCACAAATGAGTTGAAGAGACTGTTGACAGTTTTCTTCACCTACAAGGGCATTGTTCATAATGAGTATGCTCCACCAGGTCAGACAGTAAACAAGGAGTACTACCGTAACATGCAAAATGCTGTTTGTCAGAAAAGGCCAGAATTGCAAGCATCCAGTGAGTGGCAACTCTACCATGACAATGCACCTATCCATTTAGTGCAGTAGTTTTTGGTTAAGCACGGCAAATCCCCAAATCTGACAACTACTATATATCACAGACCTTGTCCCTTGCAACTTTTTTCCTTTTTTCTAAAAATCAAATCCCACTTAATAGGAACAAGATATCAAGTAAATCCAAGAGAATGTGACTAAGCAGCTGCTATCTCAAAAAGGAGTTCTAGAAATGCATGGCTTCAGAAGGGGACTAATTCGAAGGAGATTAAATGCCGAATTGTTATGGTGTAGTTATCTTCTTATAACACCAGTTCCGATATTTTTGATCAGTCTTTGTCCGTTCATCCCAATGAAGAATTTAATGGGCAACATTTAAAAAAAGACAATTAGCTGCCATAGTTTTTTTAATTAACTTTTCTTTATACACATGAGAAGAAATATGAAGATTCACCGAGTATAAATGTTGTCCATACAGTAGAAATCCTTATTTTCCTCCTCTCAAACTATTATGAAGATCAAAGGACAAATAACTATCAATGCTACCCTCTCCACATTTTTATTTTTTAATTGTTGTTTATTAAATTCTTCCTTGGAATGAATCCTGTTAAAAATCAAACTGAAGCCCTTTAATAAAAAAGAAAAAAAAAAAAAAATTTCAGTGAATATTTCTCTTTCCATTTAGAAAACAAGGGGGATCTCAACGTGATCTAATGGCTAACAAGCTTATCTCATTAGAACAATTACAGCTTAGTGAATTCGATCCTCATTGAGTGCCCCTTGTGCCACATCTAAGCTATGCTTAGGGAATCCCCATATAGAAAACAGAGGAAATGAGTGTGATTCAATGAAAATAGCATGGCATATCATCTCAGTAAATGTCTGAATTAGTGAAACTAAAGAATGGAATTCATCTGAATATTTCCCATGGACATAATCATAGAAAAGCAATACCCAGAAATTCATACCCAGATGTCCTCAAGGACACATGGCACAGTTGGTTAGATCCAGTGACAGACCTAAAGAGTGTGAGTTCAATACCCGGTTAAGGCAGTGGAGAACTTTCAGAGGAAAAATTAGGAGATAACTGATAACTGACATCCATCAAACATGGCACGTGGAACTAGAACAGTCTACCCCAGTGATCGAAATAAAGGGTTCAGTTCGAAATTCCAACCACCAGAAGAAGGCCGGAGTGTACAATGGCCGAAACGTTGTGACAAATATGGCGACAAAGATGAGGACAATAGTCCGACTAATGTAAATACTGTACATAACCTCATCTCAGAAATATAGACAGACTCGAAAAGCGATAGGTTTGCTAAGTTGTGTCTCGGAAAGAGGCTGTAGGATGGAGAACATGTCTTATGTGTTATCTGATTCTGAACTCTATCAAGCACCTTCGGCAGCAGGTATGGCAGCAATACTCCTTGTTATATGGGTTCTGACTCTTGTAAATATAAAGCGTAACTGTAGTCCAGTACTTCCTGGAAGAATATAATGAGCTGACAATTTTCCAAGCATCTTTAGCAATCAATCCTAGCCTCATATTCCAACTCCACATTTTGCTTTACACATTCTCCATTTTTTTTTTTTTATATATATATATATATATATATATATATATATATATATATATATATATATCACAATTAGATTTCAGTTTTGACTAACAGAAAAAAAAAGGTTGAAATAAATTATTACATTTTCCCTTTTATTTCAGATGCATGACTTTCCAAATCCAAAGTTGAAAAAAATCAAAAAGCAGTAATTCGGTTGCTTGTTATGTGGTTTGTTTTTTTTTTGTTTTTTTCATTTCACCCCTAACAAGGTAATAAAGCCACCGAGACACAAGGGGTTATTGAGTGTGGAAGAATATGAGAAAAAGAAAAACATTATTAAGGAGAGAGAACTATAAAAGAACAAGTTCCCCAAGATAAGGCTCAAGAAGCAATCAAGGTAGTGCATTAAACATTATTAGGGAGAGAGAACTATAAAAGAACAGGAATTAAGATGACATAAGATAACGATTGATATTGGATTAAAATTTTTGAAGATCAATGGTGACAGGAAAGCAAGAAGCCAGAAGTGAGTTCCACAAGGAAGAAGTACAAGAAAAGAAACTTACCATAGAACTTACTGTTACAACAGTGACATTACAAGACCAAACAGCCAGCCTAGAATTGTGCTTAAATTCATAAATGTCAAGGTACCAATGAGGAAAGCTTAAGAACAATTATCATGAAAATATTTATTGACAAAGCACAGGGATGCTAAATTACAGCATTGTGAAAGTGAATATATTTTCAAAATCATTTAGCATAGAATCCTAATGATTAAGGATTTTTAATGATGATTTCAACTTAAAAAATGACGAGACCTAACTGCCAATCCAGTACTGCATTTAAATTTGTAAATTCAAGGTACCAAAGAGGAAAGTTCATCAGATCAATTACTATTTTGCTAAAGTTCCCCGAAGGCTCAAGAGGCAAATCAAGGTAGTACATAATATGAATGTAAGATGTGACGGTTAAGATAGATTGTACTGTCCTGCAATTCTTGCGGTTCTTCAGAAAAAGCTATTGGTGTGGTATTTCCTCCTTATAATTGGAATAGAGATGAAATGCTTAATAATATAACATAATTTCTAAATGTATTCACTCAAACTGTTAGTATAGAACGTGTCTGCTAATCCAGTACTATGTTTAAATTCATCAAGTTGAGTTTACCCAAGAGGCAAGCTCATGAGAACAATTACCTTGAACATATTTATAGAAACGCACAGGGAAGCTACATCATGGCATTGGAAAAGTGAATATATTTTCACAATCGTTTAGCATAGAGTCCTACTGATTAAGGATTTATAATGGCAATTTCAACTTTAAAAATGCTCAGACCTAACTGCCAATCCAGTACTGCACTTAAATTTGTAAATTTGAAGTACCAAAGAGAAAAGCCTATCAGAACAACTACCATTTTGCAAAAAAGTTTCCCCAAAATAAGGCTCGAGAGCTACTCAAGGTAGCGTGATATGAATGTAAGAGGAGGTAGTAAGAAGTGAAGATAATGACTGACCTCGAAGAGGTTAAGATTGTACTGTTCAGGGACACATCCATATGAGAGTGTTCCACAATTCTGGCAATTCTTGAGAAAAAAAAGCTATCACTGTTGAAATTTCTCCTTACAATTGGAATAGTAGGAAATGCTGAGGATTTTAAAATCATACTTATTATAAAACCCAGGTTGTGTGTGTATGTGTGTCTGTACGTTTATATATTGGATCAGATTTCCTACATTTTTCAACCGATTTCAACAAAACTTCACAGGACTACATAAAATTACCTTGCGGTGGTTCTGACAGCGCCAAAAATTGAAAAAACACAATTGTTTTTGCATGAAATCAATTTGAAAACACGATTAAGAGGCACCACGAGAATAAAAGGGGGACATCTCATATCGAGTTATACTTATTATAAAAACCCAGGTTGTGTGTGTGTGTGTGTTGTGTTGTGTGTGTGTGTGTGTGTGTTCATTTATATACAGGATACCTTTTTCAACCGATTTGAACAAAACTTCACTTTTTTTTTTGCAGGTAGTGTTTCTTATTGTCTTGCACACTTTTTTTCTTTATTTTACATTCAGAATGCTTTAAAAATTCCATTTACAAGACAATTGTTTATAATAAAATTCTATTCAATCGGTAGACTCATAACGATTGAAAACAATGTTTTTTGTTTGAGTTTGGGTTTGACCAATTCAAAAAAAACAAAAAACTAATTAAGACATGTGTGTCCGTCAACCTTAAACAATAATCTTTGTCAATTTTATTTTTCAGTCTTTATGATGGTCGATACTTGATCTATCTCTTACTGTTACATCCGCGGGCAACGCCGGGCTCTACTGCTAGTCAATGATAATTTTTAAATGTACTCACTCTTCTGGTGAATTTTCTGCAGAAGATTTGGATTTTTCATTTTGCCCCTTAGATGGACTCCTCTTCTTTTCTTTGGTTGCTGACTTCTTGTCACTATTTGAATTGGTAGATCTCGGGCCTACAAACAAAAAGAAAAAATAACCCATGAGAGTAATTATTCTTTATATTAACAAATTTGTTACCTCAGATGATCAAATTTCAAATCTAAAATGGATTGCCCATTTTCTGACTTTAAATAACCTATAAAGGGTTGATAAGCTGTGGAAAACAAATCAATCAAACCAAAAATATGCAATTGTTTACAACTAAATAAAATAATACCGACAGGTTGCAGAGAGGAATACACTATTGAATCAACTTGTGTTTGAGAAAGAAAAACTTTATATTCAAATTATTGCAAAGAAATTAATTAGAATGGACACATTAATTAGAACATGACCATTTTGCTCGAGTTTCCCTGAGATAAGGCTCGAGAGGTAATCAAGGTAGTGCATGATAGCTGCTAAGAAGTGAAGATTTTGAGAATAAATAATGACTGACCCTCAATTTGAAGAGTTTAAGATTGTACTGTTCAGAGAGGCATCATACGAGTGTTCCGCATATGATAATCTGTTATAGCAGACACATTAATTAGAACATTAATTAATCTGTTTGAGACAAATTCTTTTTATTGAAACTTATTGATAAAATATGATATTCCTCCCTTGTTGATACCAATTTAGAATAAAATTTAATTAACTTATGGAAAGATTAAAAAAATATCTGTATAATAAATACAAATATCACATTTTTTTTTTTCAACTTTAATTCTAGAGGCCATAGTCCAATATGTCATAAGATTTTGGAATCAAGCAGACCCCATGAGTAAATTAAAAACGTTCCAGGCCAGACAAGGATCCACAATCCTGAAATTTTGGATTCCCAAGTTTTTTTACTATGATTGTTTTCGGCAATTTTTTACATGATTTTTGCAACAAATTTTTTGTACATTAACAATCTTTATAACTTGGAAATAAATTTGGGAATAATTAAAATTAATTGCGAAACCCAGGAAAAGTCACTCATAAAATAAGAATAATTGTATGTACGGAAAGTGAGGACCTATGTACATCAAATTGTCCTTGAATTAAATGGCAGAAGAAGAATTATCATTGACTTTTCAAAAGGTAAACTTGGATATTAATGCAATACTTAAATGCAGCAATCAATTTTGAGTTCTATAGTTTATCATTGCCTATTGCATCTACTCCTCCCTACCTATTGTGATGAAGACCCGATCAAGAGCTCTCAACAGGAGCTAGCTTAAATGCTGCCTAATAGGGCATCATTTAAGCCAGTTTGAAATATATTATAAATCACATAACCCATTAAAGGGGGTGTACAAAAGGACCCCACATGTACTGCAGTCAGAGCTTTATCTTGGGCAAGATAGCTTGAACCAAGCCAAACCCTCTTCAGGCTGGTTTAACATCAGAGTTTCCTGCTCATCGACTGGTGGCCAATCATGGCTATAGAGCACAGTGTCTTACTGTTTTACAAATACTTCAGCAATTAGTTTGAATTTTGTATCCAGCTGTGCTGGTTGAACTCAGAGAGGAAGCCAGACAAGGCTATGCCAAAAGGGCAGAGTCTTGTCTGTGATGGTAGACAGCTACCTGACCCCATGTATACAGGGTCTACAAAGAATTTTTGCCCGAGCCTACGGGCTCAGTTTTACCCCCGCATTAAAAACCGACCTTGTGCCACATCCTGCCTCATGGGATGGTAAGATAAATAACCTTTACAAATAGCCGAGAAGATGGATTCATACCTTTGATTGATTTTGTTCAATCTCTATGGGTTATTTCATGCTGAAATCCAAATATTTTGAATGCAATTGTATGCCTTCAACCACAGATAAAATGTATTGTTGGTCATTTTACTATAAATAGGTACGTTGGTAATTTTTTATATAAAAATCTATTGCTGGTGTTTTTACTGTAAAAATATATTTTTATACTTTCATAGGGTTTTGTTTTTGTTTGGTGGGGTCACTATTTGCTCATAACTGAGAATCTAACAGGTACTACCACCTCAGGTTAGGGTGGACCTGGGAACAACTGCAATTAAGAGATGGATCCACGTTCCTCAAAAACTCCAATCTCCTGATCAGAGGCCTTGCTGATAGACATAGTTTATCGTCATACCCATTACTTACAATTCATACCTTTCCTAAGAGCATCTGCACATAAGTGAAATGTAATGGAATTCAAATTCGGCACTACAATTTCTCATTCTGAGCAACTACCGCACATCCCAAAAATATGTATCAAATTATTAAACTGAAAAGATTCAGATTCCAAGCATGTGTAGTTATTAAGGCATTAGAAATTTTATAGTTGTCAAGTAACACATTTAGTACAGTGTAAATATTCTCAAATAGAGTATATCTTTAGGAGACAAAATGAATAAAGAGACAAGAGGAAAAACTATTCTTAGCTGACATTTCATTCTCTGAGGAACTTTATCAAGGTAATGTAAGATTTACTACGCTGCATGCATTTATATACACAGAGACAAATATATCATTGGTTTATCAAAGCTTATAAATTTGAGAACATTCATGAATATCCATAAGGTGGTTGAAAGGTCAAATCAAGTGGAGGGCACAAAGTGTCCTAATTAAAAGTCTGGTAAAAAGTAAAGTAAAAATATTCAATTTTTTTAAAATAAATATTGTTTAGATTGTGATTAGATTGTTATGAGATGGACGTATGTGCTGTACATCTTAGAAGACTGAAGGGATGGATTTAATTATTTTCTTTTGATTTTTCAGCATATTTGTTGTTGTGTATGTTGGCTTGGGAAAGTAGTAATGCTTTTGGGAAAGGTGAGAATTGGGAAAAAAACTGGGGTGTAAATTGATATTTTGATAATATTCAATGGCGGCACTCTCAAGGAGTTTCCTTCTGATTTTTAGATCAAAATTGTGGTTGAATTTGTTTCTCTGTATGACTAGCGCATTTATTAAATTGTTATTTATGAGGTCCCTTTTGTGTTCATATATACGTTTTTTTAAATTTCTACATGTTTCCCCAATGTATTGTGAGGAACATTTTTTGCAATTTATTTTATATATGTCTATTTCTGAAATATTGTGGTTGTTTTTAGTTCTGATTATATCCATAATGGTTTTGGAAGTGGTCATGACTATTTGGATGTTGTTTAGATGGAGTAAGTTGTTTTGGATAGTGGATGTTATGGAGTTGGTAGGTAGTGTTATGTATCTGTTTTTGTTTAATTTATTATTTTGGATAATGTTCTTATTTTTGTTGTAGTTGTGTATTTTTTGTGCCTTTATGCTGTGGATGAAGTGATATCAGTGTTTTTCTTTCAAAGTGTTTTATATGTGTGTTTCTTCTTTGGGTAGGTATTGGGGGCTGCATATTTTTAATGCTCTTAAGTAGAAATCTATAATTATACAAGGTTTAATTTTATAAAAGTGGTTTGAGTAGAAGTTGACCAGGTCGTTTTTGTTTGTAGCTTTTCAAAGGCGAGGTCTATTGTAGGTTAAATTCTGTTAAGTTGCTTGACAAGAACTGTTAAAATAAGTGTTTTGTGGATATATTAGCAGTTAATTGTCTATGTATCTGAAATAATAAAAGTTTGATGGTAGAATGTTTTTGAAATGGCCACTTTCTAGAAATTCTAAGAAGAGACAAGTGAGAACACTGCCTAGAGGAGATCCCATCAGTCAGCCAAATGTTTGTCTATAGAAATGGTTACAGAAAATTAAAAAACATTTTTTGGTAATTAGGTGGCATATTTTTATGATTTTATGTGTGGGGATATGTCATTTTATTTCTGTTAAGTGTGTTTAAGGGACAATTAGTTCTTCACACATAAAAATTCAGGTGACCTCCTAAACAAATTAAAAAAACAGACATCAAAAACAAATATATGGCCAGTTTAGACACAAAATCTCTATACATAAATGGCCCTATAGAGAAATGCCTAAATCTACTAAAAACACATTTTTCATAAGAGTCTGAGTAGCAGTCAAAGTAACAGTCCAAGTTGAAGTAGTAAGAGGAGTCAGAAATCTTCCATGTCTAGTCTATTTCCTGTTGTACAATAACTGTTTTCATGAGAAAAAAACTAAACTAAAAAAAAAAAAAATTTTACAAATTATATGTACAATACCTGGAGTATAAAATTTTCCAATTTACACTTTATTTCTTCTTTTCCTTTGTACACAAATTCCTATATTTTACAAGGCCAAATTTTCACCCCGCTCAACCTTCCACAAACCAAAAACAGCATGGCAGTGGTTTCCATATAGTAACAGTGTGCATCCAAATAAGCAATTTCTTCATCAAATTTTATTGCATCTAGTTTCCATGGATTAAAAACAGCTCTATCACATACCCCTATAAGAATAGGTGTACAACATAGCAGGATTAATTTGTGTAGGGAATTTACAAATTGAATTTACCTTTAAACTGATAAAATTCAAAATTAAATTCAGTCTGGAAATATAAGAACAATTTACACAGGCCAGCCTAATGAAAACATACAAATTTTATTTAATTAATGTCTAAATGAGAGACAGAAGCTATAGAAAAATTACACTAGATAATTAAATCTCAAATTAATATTCCCTTTTAATTTGTCAATATTAAATAACTCTAAAAAATGTTTTCTAGCTATAGTTCATTATGAGTTATCTCCCTTATCCAAAATACCCTGACTCAACACCAATCACCTCAACATTATATATTTTTCAAAGATACTCCCGGAAAATGAATTTACATTATTTTAAGGAATGATTATAAAAATAAAAATGTTCTTCTTTGTATAATAGGTTTATTGAATTCATTATTCTTTATAGTGTGTGTATCTTTTATATGTGTTTTGAGATAAAGAGACAAAGTGGGAAAGCTTTTAAATGATGCGCTTTTCTAATGTTTGGTTTGACTTCTTCAAGTTGGAATAAAAGACACAAATGTGTATAAGTAAAATGCATTGGAATTTTTGAGGATAAGATGGGCAATAAATTACCAAAAACCAGAAACCAAAATGTGTATGTGATGTGTATGCATGTATACCAAGTGTAACAACAAAATTGTCCAATTGTTAGATTAAGCTTTGAACAGTTGTATTTTAGAAATGATTAAAGATATCTTACTGGAATTCTCCGAGGTTTTTATAACACTATTGAACTCTACTTTGAATAATAAGAATGTATTTAGTTCTAAGTTAAAATAATGATCCCTCTTCCTGCTGTGACCTCCTAATCCAGTTTCCCACTCTACTGTTCCCTCTATTTAAAACTTATTCACCGTTCTCTTAATGGGTTTTGAATAGAATTTGAAGATGGAAGCCAGAGTACGAATGTTGGCACCATTATTGAAATCCTGAATGATCCTTTTTGTCTCAGCATGTCTTTTTTGGGAAGATGTAGTGCGGCTGACACAAAATGATTATAACCTGTTCTCTTTCTAGCTGAATAACTCAAAGGGTTTTTCAGTGATTCTTACGACAAATGGGGTCAAGACGACTAAATGTCTTATCTGAAAATCTGGAAAAAAGAAACCAATTGATTTGTTTTTTTTTTAGATATTAAACATCTTGTGGGATGGACAATCATCTCATGCTGTTACATGATTTAGACAATTTTGCTGTGACACCTGGTACATATATCTGTCTCGGCCAACTGATTGGATTTTTTTTTTTCTTCACTATTAGCTTGCATGTCTCATTGTGCTACTATTGCTTTTGTGATGATTGTTGATACTATGTAGGGTCATGGTCTTAGGTTTATTGTTGAGAATTGAGAGATTAGTGAACTCTCAATCCTTTTCCTTCTTAGTGAATACTTTTCTATCTAGGCTGAAATTATGGTCAGATGAAGTACAGTGTTCTATCCAGGGATGGTGCAAGGGTTTCATGCTCGCCCTCCACCCACCCACTCTACTATATCTCAATATTCATAAGGTAGTATTCATATAAAATATAAATTTTATTGTAACTTAATTATGTACAATAATGATCTTGGCACAGCTATTATTTTAACAACCTTCACTACTCAGCAATGTTTGTTTTGAAAAACAATGTTTAGAATTGTAATAAAACCTAAAACATATGAAAGTAAATTTATATATATATATATATATATATATATATATTATAAAATTACTTAATCGTAAATATCAATTTTTAATGATGTTTCCCTGACTTTAAAGTTTCTCGGTATTATCCATTCTTCAAGGGAAAAAGTAATTAATATTTGTTTCAAATCAGATTAATTAAACTTTAAATCACCTAATATACATCAAATAAAAGTTCAGACAAGTATATTTTTGAAAAAATTCCTAACAAAGAGAATTAAATTGAGCTGGCAGATGGCTATAATCAACGATTTGTAATGATTAAAAAAAATAAATAAATAGAACCCTCCAGTGAATTTCATTTAGTTTTTGAAATACAGCAAACTATTTTGCTTACTGGAAATGTTACATCTCATCTATTAACTTGAAATTTAAAATAAAATAAGAGCTTCAAGAAAGCTTTTTTTTATTTTTAGCCTGCATTTCAAACCTTGAGTATAATGTTTCTTTGTAGATACCTACATAAACACACATGTAAAAGATATACACACTGCATATAAAAAAAACAGACACACACACACTGCATACAAAAAAAAACCACAAAACAACAGATACGCTGCATACAAAAAAAAAAAAAAAAAAACAGATACACTGCATACAAAAAAAAAACCACACACTGCATACAAAAAAAAAACCACACACACTGCATACAAAAAAAAACAGACACATACACACTGCATTTAAAAAAAACAGACACATACACACTGCATTAAAAAAAAACCAGACACATACACACTGCATTTAAAAAAAAAGACACATACACACTGCATATAAAAAAACAGACACATACACACTGCATATAAAAAAACAGACACATACACACTGCATATAAAAAATAGACACACACACACACATACTGCATATAAAAAAACAGACACACACACTAAAAAAAAAAATAGGAAAACTGTATGTAGTTCTAGTCGACATTTCATCCAATTCAAACTTTTTCAGACAAAAAATGAAACCAATTTATTTGGACAAAGTATCTATAAACAAAAACAAAATATTAGTTACTAGAAGTTAGAAATGCTCATATATATTCATGGGTTGAACTAAAAAATTATGTCATTGACATTTTATGTATGAAGAGAATTTTACATATTCATGTTCATATTTGGATTGTTGTGATGACAGATTCAACCATTTTCATTTCATCTCTTGATGTATTTGTTATGTATATGGCTTGGGAGAGGAGTAATTCAGATAGGAAAGATGAGACTGGGTAAAAGCCAGGACATAGATTAATATTAGAATATTCAAGGGTGGCACTCTCAAGGATTTTCCTTCTGAGTGAATTATTTTCTTTTCTTTTTTTTAAAGAGTGTACCTTCTTTATAAAATAAAAAAAAAAGAAAGAAAGAAAATTATGGTTGAATTTGTTTTTATGTATGACTAGTGCATTTGTCAAATTCTTCTTTATGAGATACCTTTTGTGTTCATATATTCGTTGTTTTCAAAATTTCTGCATGCTTCTCCAATGTATTTTGAGGAACAGATTTGGAATTTATTTTATGTATGCCAGCTTCTGAATTATTAATGTTATGAGAGTTTTTTAATCTGATTATATCCATAATGGTTTTGGAAGTGGTTATGATTATTTTGGATGTTGTTTAGATGGTATAGGTTTTTTATAGGACAGTAGACATTACAGAATTGTTGACTAGAATTATATATCTGTGCTTGTATAATTTATTATTATGGATGATGATATTATTTTTGTTGTGTTTGTATATTTTTTTATTCTTTTCTTCTTGTGTTGTAGATGAAGTGATATGGATATTGTTGGTTTTTGAATGTGTTTTCTATGTATTTTTCTTCTTTGGGTAGATATTATGGGCTGCAAATTCTTAATGCTCTTAAATAGAAATCTATCATTGTAACAGATTTAATTTTAAATGTCATTTTTGTAAGTAGCTTTTACATAAAGCTCAAAAATATGTTTATTATTAGTTCTGTGTAACATCTCAGATTGGAAGACAGCAGTTCATTTCAGTTTCAAAGTTGTGTCTATAGTATATTCAACATTAAGTTGATTGACAACAGCTGATAAATTAGTATTTTGTGG
>CAHIKZ030001424.1:2930000-3112500 GCA_903632075.3 Acanthosepion pharaonis | reverse complement strand
GATTTCCCTGAGAACTACAGAATGTATATTATCATTTTTACGTAATGATGTGTGAACATATTGGTGTGTGTGTGTGTGCATACAATAATGAATGTATATACATACACACTTTATATATATATGTTTATATATATATATATATATATATATATACTTATAAAATACACACTATTTTATATATATATATATATATACAATATATATATATATATATATATATATATATATTAAGATACATACATACACACAATACCAGCCATAAATAGGGACATCTTTTTTTAAATAGCAGAGGTTAGCAGACAAATTTAGTGTTGACTGGTTCACCGTGTTGGCCCGGTCACACTATATATATATATATATATATATATATATATATTTATTATATTTTTTTAACCACCTATTCTTATTGTACATTTTTCTCTGTTTTAATTTTGAATCTCCTGGGTATAAGCCTGAAGATTTATAATAGTAAACTATTTTGCTTCCCACCCTTGTTGTTGTGTTGGTTTTTATTATTTAATATTGTTTTAATATGTCTTTTAATATTAAATTTTATACTTTTCGCATCTCGAATCATATATATATATATATATATATATATATATATATATTTATATACTATGTATATATACACACACACAATACACACCTATTTATATATATATATATATATATATATATAATACACACTTAAAATGTCTTTATGACTGAAAAGTAAAAAAAATAATGTAAAAAATAAAAAAGTTAAAATGATGTTTTTTAGATTTATTTTCCCTGTCAACATAAACATATTTTAAAGATATACTGTTATCTCCTTCATATCTTGATAAAATGCTGCACACAAGTTTTTTGTGTGCAGCAGCGTGTGTTGTAAGCAATACACATATCAATCTGTCTTTATATACATGTTTGTAATGGACAGATAGAAAGGAATCAGTTTCTTTTATTAAAATAATTGCACAACGTAAATAATTATGTGAATGTTTGCACTCAGTAAACAAATGCTTGCCTAGAAAGTGCATCAGGGCCTCAGCGAAGAATCAGAATACTAAAAGCAAACTAGTGCTTGATGATACCAGACTTTCAAAACATTTCATTTAAATGATGTACAAAGTAACTCCTAAGGGAGTAGGCTAAAAAGGCACACTAGAGAAAAAGTGTTCAATGTCATTTAATGGTAGAGCATTAATATAATAAATTTTGACAAAATATTTTTTCTCCACAATACAATGATCTTGCTGCGACTCCCCGAAAGTGTCCCAAACACAGAACCCAATGCTGCTACTGGTGAGCTTAATTATATCCAAATTCACTAACATTACAATTTTAAGATACTTGATATAAAATTAGATGATTTCTTTTTAGAAGCAACTGTATTCAAATTTGAATAAACCTCAAGCAATTGAATTACTGACATCAATGTGGCATAAGCAACTAAAAACCAAAAGTTACTAATTACTTTATTTTATGCTGTATTCTAACAATTCTACTAGTTTAGTTTCATTGAATGTCTTTTCTATTTATTAGTCAAGCATAAAAAAAAAAAATGTAACCAACCCAAGTAATAATTCCTCCACAAAAATTAAGCAACCCAATTGGCTTATTAAATAAAAAAATTGTATAAACATTTTTTTAAAATATATCATTGTCTGACATACAAGTTACATGTGAGAAACACAAGAAAACGTTAAGGAAACAAACAGTATTTTGTTGCTAAAACATTTACAAAACCGAACTTACCAAAAAAACTGTGAATTGATTTTTTTGAACTTTCTTCATCCTCAGACTTTTTCTTCTGTTTTTCATTTTTGGGAGAAACCTTTTCTGTTTTGGAATTTGGGAGAGGAAAGGAAAAAAAAAGAAAAGAAAAAATATATATAATGCAAAGAATTTACAATTTATCAGCATTATTTTTTCCTCACAAGTTTTGAAATGTTACTATACAAACTGCAGCACAAATTTTTCATATATTGGGTTGGTGCATAATTATCAGGCGTTTTTGTAGGCGAGTTAATTGTTAATAAAAATTGCTGTTTTGCTAACTTTTTTAATAAAAATATTCTTTTATTTTCAGGTTATAAAAACGTGTGTCAATAATTATATGCTCCAGAATAATCATTTTGAAATGTTACGTTTCTTTTTGCATAATAAATAATATTGTTTAAAAATGCCTGATAATTATGCAACAACCCAATATATATATATATACACACACACAGAGGATGTGATGGGTAAATTGTAGACATTTTATAATTTTAATTTCACATATGCATGGTGATTTGATTTTGTCAACTGCACAGTATAGTAGGGTCAGTTGGGCACTGTCTGGGAGAGAAAGAATACCATGATGCAATTTACTCCACAAGAAATTTAGAAACAGCATACTGTACTGCTTGGCATTTATACCAGAAGAACCAATACAAAGATTTTGGTGTGTTTGGGTGTCAATCTGCAGAGGGTTTGGAAAAAGTTGGATAAATCTAATGGTGATTACACAGGTACAGCAGCTTAGAATACTCACTCTAATCATTCGGATAAGAAAAGAACTCCTGAATTTGTTGGTAAGAATCAGACCATGATTGACAACGAACCCTACAAATCAATCAGGTCCATCACCAGAGACACACACAATTTAGACAACAATTTATCCATGGCACCCTGTGTGTGTGTGTGTGTGTGTGTGTGTGAGGGAGAATGTATTATAGTATATGAGACAAAATGGAAAATTTATCAAAGATATGTTTCACTGGAGTGTGTCTGCTCCCTCTGATTGCTTCAGCTTATAATGAAAGACAAAACTGTATAAGGAAAAATGCATTGAGATCTCTGACTATTTTAAATTTAGCAATATTTATTTTCACATTTAAAACTTACCTTTTTTAATTGAAGATTTCTTGGACTCTTTTTTTGATTCTTTTTCCTGAAAGAAATAAAAAAAAAAAAAACAGCTGTCATAATAGAATGTTGACATTATAAACTTAAAGTAATATCTAATAACTAGGTGAAGTACCCATCTAAGCTGTTAGGAATTAAAGCTTGAATATAATAACTCAGCTGTTTAAAAGGCTTGTTTTTGGCCTATAGGAAAATCCAAGATGGCACTTCAATGAAATATTCTGCAAAAAAAAACCCTCATAGAATGCAAAGTTCTCAAAGTAAACCTGTGCCAAACTGTTTTCCTGAATCCTTGATTGCTTGGCTGTCAGAAAATGACAACATTAAAATGAAATAATGAAAACTGACCATGGAAAACAATTATGTGCAACAAGTTTTCAATCAATCAGTTAACTTCTAGATGTTTTCGGGCCATGTTATAGGATCGAAACAGCTATTGTTTGCATGTGGAATTATTCACTGGTAATTAATCTTTGTTTAGCTGAGACAAATTTCAATGCGGGGGGTGGGGGAGATTAGCATTAAAAAATTATAACCAATTTTCTGAGAAAAATCACCTTTTTTTTATGAAAATATATCTTTGTTCACTTCAAAACAATTTTGTTCAAACTTCAATCCGTTCTATTTAAGTTGGTGTGAATGTCGTTGAATAAAACGAAACGCCATATGACCTGATGATGGAAAATACGAAAGACATGCAGTGAAAAAACAATGTCATCTGCTAAGTGTTGTTGTCATCACCTGGGTTATGAGATGTTAAAAAACAAAACACTTCAAGCCATTGCTCAAACATAGGTTTGAAAAAAAAAATAAATAAATAAAAATAACCTATCAAGACCTTTTAAACAATATTTCATTTTTTTTTTCACTCTTTGCTCTTATCTTGCCAGTGGTGGGATTTACAAGTTGACAATGACATTTATCGCTGGCTAGCTGACTGACTAGCCTTTGACCCAGACATGTCAAAGTCAATTTGGTTTAATTTTCCTTATCGCTGCTATTTATTTTATTTTTTTAAATAACTCCTGGTTTCTGGTGGTCAGGAATTGACGATAAATCTTTCGCTTTTTACTAAAGATTTTTGTGGCCGGGTGTCATTCTTTTTAACCCCCAGTGGCTATATAATTGAAAATTACCAAAGGACTTTGCACATTTTGACCCCCTAGGAATATTGTTTTCCTTCAAACTCTCAATTTTTTGCCTGAAATAGTTTGATCACAATGTAGGCTTTAGCATTTTTCAAAAAAAAAAAAAAAAAAAAAAAGCTTAATTTCCCATTATCAGGTAAAATTTTTGTTTAGAACTGGAAAAAAATGCAAAATTTTCACTTTTTTTTTTTTTTTTTTTCACTTTTTACCCCCGGAAAAAAATTTTGGCATCATTTACACCAGCCAATTTTTACTTTTAAATGAGAGAGCATTGTTTGTTTTCAGAAAATACCTAGTTTCATGGGGTTCAGATCAAAAGTTTCCTTGATATTTGTTCAGATGATAAAACAGTCATTTTTCAATATTTTACCCTTATAAAAATCCATTTTTTTTTCAGAGAAAATAAGCTGTGACAAATTGATTTTTGCTATTTTTATGATGACTTTTACTTGGGATTGAAAACTTTTACCATAGCAAACCTGAATTGACTTTAGTTAAGTTTAGAGGTGCTATAGAAGCCCTCAAACAGCTGTGATAACAGTATAATGTTTTATTAATTTTTGTCTGAATTTCTTGAATGAGGAAATATCGGCAAACTTAGACCTTCATGCCCACAAATAAAAACACAAACAGTGTCAAAAGAACTATTTTTCTATTGACATCACTAACATTCGAACTACCTTCACTCTTTGGCACTGTTTATGGTTTTAAAAAATTAATAAAATTGTAAAACCTAAATATATGATGAAAGAGAATTTACATATTTTTTTTAATTCTTGAGAATTTACAACAAAAATATTAAACACTAATTATTAGATTGTTTATTTACAACATTATACAAACTAATACAATTAAAACTAATGCAATGTTTATCATTTGCCAATTTATTTAGAAATAGGAGAGCAATTTTTATTCATAAATTTATAAACATTTACTAAATGTATTATTTTTATATACAAAATAAAATGTATTTGTATTATTACATTTTTTTTTATTATTGTGCTTTTTGGCCTTTTTCACATGTCTGTCAATTTGGACAACATTCAATCTGGTTTAATGGAATCAAATTCTGAGCCAAATACATTAATCGAAGGAATATAGGCCTCCTCTCCACCTCTTCTGGCCTACTTTAAATGTCTGCCTGAATAACCTTCATCCTGGTTTAACGAAATGAGGGAACCGAGTTCAAATCCAACTAAAGTACTGAATTTGATGGCATATAAGTCCATCATCTAACAAATACATTATTTACATTTAATTTTAAAGTATGATCGAGTTGGCCTTAGTACAATTACTGATAGTCTATAGCATCTGAATAAAGACACCACTTTGCACAAAAAATTCCAGAGATATTTCTGAGCCAGGCATAGATTAAATACCATCAAATAAATTTGTTGAACCTGCAACCTTCCCCAATAAGTCAAATAAGGAATTACTCTCTGTTACTGGTACAAGAATTTACTGCAGATTACTTCAAGAGAGAATGGGTTCTAACCCCATTATCTTGAGAAATGCCATGAAAGAATATCAAATTCATTCATCAGCATTGGTTACATAATTCATTACAAGAACCTTGCACAACACTTGAATCAATGCTACTCTAGTGATCCCGTGGCCACACAACCAGTCCCTACAATAAGCCATACCATACTCCAGTCCTGGAAATATGGCAAATTTGAATGCAAACTTCAGTAACCTTAGCACACAGGTAACACCAGTTGTCTCCATTTGCTTTTTTTTTTTCCATTCAGTCTGTTGTGCCTCAGCCTGTTTATTAACAAGGTTTTTTGGGGTTTTTTCCCCCTGTCTTTCAGGACTACAATGATGTCATTGATCTGATGCAACAGCGCCAGTTGATTGAAGCTGAAGGAGTGGAGACACCAGCCAACTGTTTACCCAATGAATTTAGTAAATCCAATGTTAGTCCTGAGTAAGTAACAAAACTTGTTCAGATGTTTTAATTGCTGAGGCAGATGTAATATCCTCACCAGGTGGTCAGCAATTATCCTATGCAAGCCATGATGATTGTAGGGTTATGTGTGGGCTCTTCTCCAGTTGCAAAGAAGTCTCAACACAATCCTTCAGCCAATTTCAGTAGTAAGGCTCACATACACTATCGGCCAAGATTTTGGGACCACCCTCTTTGTCATCATTAGTTGCATAATCTATTACAGCATCCTTGTACAACTCTTGCTCAAGGAGCTGTTTTCAGTTAAGCATTTTAGTCAAAACCTAATAGTAATCTCGCTTAAAATATCTGCCATTGAATTAATACATCTTAAGCAGAATTTGGAGATTCACTATTTTTTTTTTAAATGCCATGTCTAGTCACAATGAAAATCATGGCTCTCCACAGATTCCTTTTTCTTTATTACCTGTGAACTGTCATGCCTTCTTAGGAAAGATAGTAGAATGATTTCCTACTGCCTTTCCAATGCCTGGAATTCAGATTTTCTCCACTCTTAGACTGATTCCCAATCAATTATCCTGATTTACCCTGCTATTTAACCCATAGCTGGAGGCGTGTGAGAAGAGATTGATTCATGATTTTCTCCAAGAATATTTGTGCAAAAATGAATGCAACAGGTTAGGAAGGAATTTGAACACAACTTCCACTAATTAGAAAACTCCTTACACAGGATTTCACACTCCTTACTTTGTCATCAGCATCCTCATCTTCTGAATCCTTGTCATCTTTATCCGTTTTCACTGTGGCAGAGAGCTTGTCATCATCTGCTTCCATTTGTTCACTTTCATCATCATCATCGATTTTGCGAGACCGTTTGTTCTTGCTATCATCACCACTGACCTTCCTTTTTTTGCTTGGGTTACCACCACCAGCAACCGATTTTCGAGCTGGAGAAAGAGAGAGAAAAAAAAAAGTCAGTCATACTAATCTATGTGTAAGATATGACAAACAAATGTATATATTAGTCTCATCAAATGACAAAATAGGAACAAGAAAATAAGAAAAGAAACACACACACACTTGCACAAAATGTTTCATCCCTAAAAGGTACTTAATACTAATAACAATTTTATTACACGACTCACACACGCACATATATATATATACTTTAAAAATTAGATCAGATAGAATATGCAACCTTGGTTTCGACTTCAATGTCTAATTAGGCTAATTCTATCAACTGATCATCCAACACTTTATTTTTTTAATTTTTTTTTGTTGTTGTTATTATCCTCCTGATCACCTTCTGTCTGAATTTCTGGTGTGAGAAGTTATTATTTACACTATTATATTCAGACTATTATTCTCATTTTTGTTGTTATCACAATGTTTCAGCCACTGTACCTTCAGACTTCTTCAGGTGTCCGTCAATTTAGGTAACCTTCAGAGAATTTTACACTGAACCCTAAATTTAAAATGCAAGGTTAAATTGTTTATGTTCCACTGATCATATCTCAGGCTATCTAGTCTGAATCTTTCTTTCAAATATTGCCTAATTATGGCTATCTAGCCAAGAAGTGTTTTCTTTATGATGTATCAACCCTTAAAGCTGAAACATATTTCAGATTGCAGAAGGTTGCTTACAGTACCCAGTTATGTTTTAATAACAATGCTGTGTTATGTTTTTTTTTCTTTGTACTGTGAGTTCACCCAATGCAAGGACCACTCAAGGTAGAGGATTACCAAAAGAGATTGTTGTAACTGAGGACGAAGGGGAGGAAGTAAGAGATCCATATTATGAGGACATGTAGGATAGATAGCAGTTAACCCTTGGACTTAAATACACCAAGATTGTTGTCTAGTCCCCAAAGCAACAGTTCTGGTGAAGAAGCTGTCTGCAGTGAAACACTTGTGATATTTAAAATAACGTGAGGAGTTTTAAAGCAACCTGTTCATGCGTATGGAAAATTAAAAACTCTTCTTGATGATAATATCATTCAAAACTAAAAATTTAAAAACATTATATATATGAGAAAATATATAGAAAATAGGAAGGAACTGGTTAGGTAAATAATCCAAAGTCCCTTAGTATTTTAGTTATTTTTAAAAATAGTGCTTTCGAAAAAGTAGAGCATAAATATAATTATTTATTTAAAATATGATTCCAAATCGCTACATAAGAGGTCTCATGTTTCAAAACAAGAGCCGAAAGCTTAAAGGATTATATTGAAGTTTTCGGCTCTTGTTTTGAAACATGAGACTCTTATGTTTTTTGAATCATATTTTTAAATAAATAATTATATATATATATATATATATATATATATATATATATATATATATATATATTTATTTATTTCATTGAATATGACAGACAAGGTGCTTTGATTTAGTTTTTATACAATTTCTCATGTGATCTATTTTTTTTTTTCTTTTCAGATGATAAATTATATAAGATCTGTACTTTTTATGACTGCTAAGAACATCCCGACCCCAAATTAAGTGACAAATCATACAGATGCATGCTGGGATATTTTTCCTAACAAATAAAAAAAAAAAAAAAAAAATGAAGAAATCAGTTTTACCCTCACATTTTTGTTTTTTCTTTCCATGATGTCAGAATGCTATAACCATTTGACTGTATCCCTTTTTCATGTGACCACTATTCTTAATTTGAGAAATTTTGACTTCATTTCTGTCTTATAGTTGCTTTGCTTTGCCTTTTACTTACAATGTCTTGTACTACACTTAGCCATGACCAATTATTCTACATGCATTTGAAAATTGGCTACCAAACAGCATTAGAAATGCCAAAATAAAAAAATACTTAATTTCCA
Source organism: Acanthosepion pharaonis (assembly GCA_903632075.3). Classification (NCBI taxonomy): domain Eukaryota; kingdom Metazoa; phylum Mollusca; class Cephalopoda; order Sepiida; family Sepiidae; genus Acanthosepion; species Acanthosepion pharaonis. The sequence continues at coordinate 3,103,711 of CAHIKZ030001424.1, read as the reverse complement.
TTATTGAAATGTTTCTCAAAATTAAGCTTCCCAGATACTGAATTATTAAAATATTTCTTTTTCTTTCAGTTTATTACTTATTTCTATTTACAAATTAAGTTACCTTAAGATAAAAAAAAAAACAAAAACAAAGGATTATCTTAAGTCCTTACTAATTTCACGTCTTTCAATTTTTTTCCATTTAAGGCTGTCTTCATGGAAGTCAGACATTGCTTAACAAAAACACAGTTGTTACAAGGGAGATAACTACTAAAACTAAAAATTAGAAAAAAAATAACTACTTAACCATCCTTGCACATCAAAAAAAAAAAAAAAAAAAAAAAAGCAAATATGTTATTATTGATATTTAGCAATTAATAAACTTAATATCTGTATCTTACTGCATCTCACATAATATTAAACATTTTTAATATTTTTATTTTTTAAACTCTTTATCAATTGTTTTTGCAAAGTAAGATATATTCACTACTTGAAATCTTTGAAACAAAAATTTTAAATGAACATTTCATTCATAAATTGGCTTGTTATAGTTAAGGAAAGTTTCACAAATAGATGCCAACTTTTTGAAGGCCAAGTAGAATGCAAATTTCAAAACACTTTTTTGTACTACATAAGACAATATTCCTAAACAAAACTACTTTTTATATGAAAATCAAAACAATCCTCAAATAAAAAAACAGTAATGAAGGACAGTTAATTAATGAAAAAAAACTTTTTTCAAATCAATATGCAAATTAGTTAAACCTGAAGAGTGACAGTGCCTAGAAGTAGATAATATATAATACATATACTGAATGATCAGTTGCGTCTCTGTCTATGGACAGAGTTGCAACAAAGGAGAATTATACAGAGAGGTGCCAGCCATGGGGAATAGCTGCACCCTCTCATTGCATTAGAGAGAGGGATCAGTACACGCACTGAGGCCAGTGTGACTGATGGTTGCAAGTGCTTGGGGAATTTTTGCTGCTTGCCTGGGTGTACATGCTCAGGCTCCCCAAATAAACTGACCTTGTTTCACAGAACCCCACAAGAGGGTTACTGAGAATATAATAAGAAAATCATTATTAATATGAGAAAACAATAAAATAAACAGCAATTAAGATGGAGGATAACGACTGACATTGCATTTAAATTTTTCAAGTTCAAAGTTGACTGGGAAGCTAGAAACCAGAAGAAAGTTCTACAAGTTCAAGAGAAGAAACTGTCAGCATAGAACTTACAGCTACATGGGTTATTTCATGGCTGCTAGTTTTTCTTTATTTTTAACATTATCTCAAAAATGTCATTTAATGTGTTAAACTATGACATTGACATCTATTGGCATGGGTAATTGTAAGTCCTACAAAAAAAAAAAATGCCTATCAGCAGGGATTGAAAGTACATTTTCTTTATCAGGATAAATCATTTTTAAGCTCAGTGTGCTTTAGACCACTCAGTCACAAGAGACCTCACTACATAGTTAGGCTCAATTAGCCATTTTAAGAAATGCTCATCTCTCAATGGGACTTTTTGAAACCTATATATTTGTTAACTTTATTTTCATACCCAAAACATACTCAGAGTAATTTTAAAACAAATAAGGAATATCTTAATCTGATATTATTTCTTCTTTTAAATAAATCACGAATGTCATTTTTTCATTTTTTCAACTTTACTCCTAGAGACCGGATTACACATTTACCATTTTAATCAGGGATTCCAAAAGCAAATTAAAAACATTCTGGGCCAGATCTGGACCTGCAATCGTGAAATTTTGGATTCCCAATTTTTCATTACTGCAATAGTTTTCAGATTCTGCCATCTTGGCTTCTACTGATAAAAACAATTAAAGGGATACACATCTCTAACTTTCAATAGCTCCTGTTCCTGTTCAAATAGAAAAATTACTGGTTTCACATTAGTGTTTCAAAATAAAATTGTCCATGTTTTCAACTTTAATCCTAGACACCATAGCCCAACATATCATACCATTTTGGAATCAGGCCGACTCTGTGAGCAAAATACAAACATACTGGGCTGGATCTGGGACCTGCAATCCTGAAATTTTGAATTCCCAAGTTTTCATTACTGTGATTGTTTTTGTATTTCGCCATCTTAGTTTCTACTGATAAAAACAATTAGAGGGAACAACTTTCTAACTTTCAATAGCTCATGTTCAAATGAAAAAATTACTGTTCTCAAATTACAGTTTTTCAAAATAAAATTGTCCGCGTTTTCAACTTTAATCCTAGGGGCCATAGCCCAACACATCATACCATTTTGGAATCAGGCCAACCCCATGAGCAAATTAAAAACATTCTGAGCCAGATCCAGACCCGCAATCCAGAAATTTTGGATTCCCAAGTTTTCATTAATGTGATTGTTTTCAGCAATTTTTTTTATGTGATATTTTACGACCAATTTTTTTGTATGATAATTTTTATAACTTGGAAATAAATTTGGGAATAACTGAAATTAATTGCAAAATCCAGCAAAAGTCACTGATGAAATAAGAATAATTGATTTTGTTTGGAAAATTTATGAATCATTTAAATGTACATTAAATTGTCTATAAATTAAGTTCTTTCTATGAAGAATTATCATTGAACTTTTAAAAGGTAAAATAAATATTAATGCAATACTTAAATGTAGCAATCAATTTTATGTTTTTCAGAAGTTTATTGTTTATATGGCAAAATTATTTTCCCAAAAAAAAATCTTTTTGCCAACAGAGGAAAAGAAAGTCCCATGAAAAATGAAAACCCAGATCAAACAACAGCTGGAAGAACTCCCAACACTGGGAATATGTGAAGACTAAGGGACTCTTAAGCTTTTGAACAAGCCTCGGTCCAATCAAGATAAAACAATTAGCTTCTTAAACTACTGCCTATATGGCAGTTTAAAGATAATTTACGTTAATCATGTTATAATGAAACCGGTACACATGTTCGAGCAGACATTACAGTTTTCTTTTTAGTATTTTTTAAATAGTGAAATATCCATCTAGCAGCCTGGGTAGTCAAAAATGTCTGAGTAAAGAAATTGTGTTTCTTGGCAGGGACTGAACCTACATTCTCTTTAAGCTGGGAAACCATTTTTAAGTTAGGTCTATTTGACTTTTCAACCATGAGATCTCACAGCAAGTCATGATTTAATTGATCTTATAACATATGTATGCAAAAAGAAAAAAAATAACGCTTTGAGAGTCAAAAACTTAGAAACTTTAAAGGTAATTTCTGAGATGGGATGTTATCGGTGCTACTATAGTATGTGGTCTACCACAGTATCAAACACTATAGCATGCGGTCTACCTCATTTACTACAATAGTATGCGGTCTATCAGAGTATCAAACACTATAGCATGCGGTCTACCTCATTTACTACAATAGTATGTAGTCTATCAGAGTATCAAACACTATAGCATGCGGTCTACATCATTTACTACAATAGTATGCAGTCTATCAGAGTATCTAACACTAAAGCATATCTAGCAGATTGTTCTCTAATAAAAATGTGACTGCTGCTTCCTCAGTTAAGATGACATCTATATAAATCATTCAGAAACATTTTAACGTGATGTTAATGGTTTCAGATCTGGGGGATTCTGGTATGGAATCTCCATTTCCTTCTATTTATATGGATAGGACACACGAGGGGTAAGGAGAAGGTAGAATTCGTCATAGTAGACCACAGGTGGACAGCATGAGAGATGAGGTGTGGTCACGGCATAATTAATAGCACAGTAGATCGGATGCTATAGTAGTAAATGATGTAAACTGCATACTATAGTAGCACCAAGTTATCATTAGTTACACTATTTATATTCAGACTATTATCCTCATCTTTGTTGTTGTTACTACGTTTCAGCTGTGTGCCCTTCATCAGGTGTATATCAATCTGGATAACCTCATCAAACAGGGAATTCTTCACTTTCCTTTATTTAATCTATGAGAGTCAATATTTTATTCCACTGCCCATGTCTACCGTTATCTTAAAGATGATTTCTCCCTATAAAGAGAATGAAATTTCAATCCTTGCATAGAGACATTTTTCTTTTTTATACTATCGGATATAATACTATGTAGTAAATGAGGTAAACCGCATACTATAGTGTTTGATAATAGACCGTATACTATTGTAGTAAATGAGGTAGACCGTGTGCTATGTGTGTTTGATACTGTTTAGACCACATACCATAGTAGCACGATAAAATCCCATCTCAGAAATTAATTTTAAAGTTTCTAAAACTATGATGCCCATGCCAGTAGTTGTCAATTTCAGTTCAAAATGAAAAAAAAAAAAAAAAAAAAAAATCGATGATAACTATCTCAACAAATGTCCTCAAAAAATATATCATTTATAGGTAGTGGCAATGGTTAGCTCACTTTTGTACAAATACTCATGAGAAAGTTAAGTCATCTGCTGATGGTAGGAAAGTCAACTAATCAAAATGCTACAACAGAAATAAGAGTATTTCAATAATCGCTTCTAATGAAAAAATCAATTTACCTGTTTTTCGTTTCGGAATACCAAATGGTGACTTCTCAGGTGTACAAGATACATCAGTTTTACTACTGCTTGGGGTACTAGGATCTGCCTTGATGCTTGACGAGGAAGGAGATTTGTCATTTGCAGATACAGAATCTTTCTTTGGCTTTTCTTCATCTGAATCAGCTTCCTTTTCAGGGGTTTCATCTTTTTTTTCCTGAAATAAAGGCAAAGAAAGAAACAAAAAATTCAAGGTTTAGAGATAAAAAAAATTGCACATTTGGCAGTAAATATATCTCCTCTGTTTATTCTGTAATTTATCTTAATATCACTCGGTGAAGTTATTTTTATTTTTTTAATTGTTACGAACAATCACATACAAAAATAAAATGTTCAAAAACTTATCTTTCTTAATCAGGGTTTTACAGAGATGAGATCTGTTCACCAGAGGATTAAGACAGTAAATTCTATCTGAACCTTTGACAAGGGGATCCCATTTCAGCAAAAGTCAGAATTACAAAGTTTGAACATTTTATTTGTTTACTATTAATGCTCTATTTCTTAATATTAAGCACTTTACTTTCAAAGACTGCTCGCCTTAAAAGCATTATCCTTGAAAAATACACTAATCAACTAGCTTTTCTTTTTTTTTTTTTTTTGATATACAATTTTTTTGTTGTTTTTTTATTATTCAACTAGCAGTAGAGTCCGGCGTTGCCCGGGGATGTAACAATAAGTGATAGATCAAGTATCGACCATCATAAAGACTGAAAAATAAAATTGACAAAGATTATTGTTTACGGTTGACGGACACGCATGTCTTAATTTTTTTTTTTTTTTTTTTTTTACAAATTCAAACCAAACTCAAACATTGTTTTCAATCATTATGAATAATTTAATAGAATTTTATTATAAAAAATTGTCTTGTAAATGGAATTTTAAATCATTCTGAATGTAAAAAAAAGAAAAAAGTGTGCAAGACAATAAGAAACACTACCTGCCAAAAAAAAAAGTGAAGTTTTGTTGAAATCAGTTGAAAAATGTAGAAATCGATCCATATATAAACGAACACACACAAAAACAACCTGGGTTTTTATAATAAGTATAACTCAATATGAGTTGTCCCCCCTTTCATTCTGGTGGCAGAATCATGTTTTATCGCATTTTCAAATTGATTTCATGCAAAAACAATTATGTTTTTTTCAATTTTTGGCACTGTCAGAACCACCCATAAGGTAATTTTACCATCCTGTGAAGTTTTGTTGAAATCAGTTGAAAAATGTCCGATCCAATATATAAACGAAATCTACGTTTTATCCAAGTAAAATGAGTTTAGACACTCATGAGTTTATCACAGAAAACATTACGGTCCTGAATCAAGGTCAGAAAGTCATTAGCGTGGAATTTTGTGTCATAACAGTTGCTCAATGTAGGTAATTGCTGGGCAACCAACCTGTCTTGCTCTATGGATAGGTCTCCACAGCAGTAGATTACTCGCAAGTTTTCATTTTGCTCGACACCAATGTCAAGCATTCTGCATTCACGTAAGATTGTAGAAATATCAGGGATGGATCTATAGAACTGTGATTTAGCTGGATGCTGTTTCCAAGTATAGTTCTCAGTATGCAAGTGTAAGTCCCATCAAGCTTCGAATCAAGGGTCTTAGTTAATGTCCAAGCAGTGGCACTATAGATTAACACCACCTCTACAGCAGCTCAAAAGAATCTCCATTTGTCTGGTAGATCAGATTTCCAGATTACATCCATTTGGTTTGGTTTTATGGCATATCAACTCCTTATGGGTCACTTAATGCCAGAATTTTATTTTCTTATGAGTTTTGGTAATTGTTTTTTTTTCTAATTTATTTTGACCCCATTTAGGGAGTTCACTACTTGTCCAAAGCTAGGCTCCTAACAGATGCAAGCACCCTGGGTCAGAGGGGACCTGGGAACAGCAGCAATTAAGCGGTGGTTCCACGCTACTCAAAACCTCTCAGAGGTTTTGATGCTGGATGTAGTTTAACACCATTTCCAGGACATTTCTTTTGATTTATTCAATTTTTTTCATAGACTTCTGTAGAGACAATACTAATAGAGAGAGAAAGAGAAGAAAGAGGAAAGAAGAAGAAAATCAGAAAGAGATAAAGAGAGAGAAGAAAAGAAGAAGAAAAGAGAGAGAAGAAAAGAGAGAGAAAAAAGAAAAGAGAGAGAAATAAAGAGAGAGAAGAAAAGAGAGAGAGAAAAAAGAGAGAGAAAGAAAAGAGAGAAGATCAGAGAGAAAGAAGAGAAAAGAGAGAAGAAAAGAAAAAAAAGAGAAAAAAAAAAGAAAAAAGAAAAGAGAGAAAAATAAGAAAAGAGAAAAGAAAGAGAGAAATCTAGAAAAGAGAGAAAAAGAGAGAAATCAGAGAGAAAGAAAGAAAAGAGAGAGAGAAAGAGAGAGAAAAGAGAGAGAAAAGAGAAGAGAAGAGAACAGAGAAAAGAGAAGAGAGAGAGAAAAAGAGAGAGAGAAAAGAGAGAGGAAAAATAATGTAGAAATGCATTTTTGGATTTTCTCACTGCCCCATTCACCATTTTCCATCCTCACCAGATGCTTCCAAACCTCCTCCTATACTTTCCTCTTTTCCATCTTTTTCCTTAATTCATCATCCTCATCTGTTATCATCATCATTTTATCATCAACTTATCCTCATCATCACTTTCAATAATACGTTTTGCTCGTTTCTTAGGCTTTTTCACAGGACTATCTGTTTCTTTAGCTGATGTCTTCACCGCCTTCTTCATCTTCAGGTCAGTGCTGTTAAAAAAAAAACAAAGTACAAAATACATATTGCAAATAGAAAAAACTAAATCATCTATCAAAACAATGTATGGGACAACAATAAACCCATCTTTGGATTGTGAGTTTGGTGACAATAATTGTGTGTAGCACAGACCTCAACTGCAAACAGGGTAAGCAATAACTTGTGACACTAAGGTTTGGATACCCGCATGAAAGAGGAAAGTGTAATTTTTATATTAGTAACAAGGAGTTAGCAGTTCAACAGCAAATGTCTTATCAATATTTATGTTATTGGATAAAAAATGAAGTAAAGTTTAGCATTTGTACCCACAAAAAACATTGTCAAAAGGATGGTTTTCCTCTTAACATCACTATTACTGTATAGTCCCTTGATGATTTTGATTGGTTTAAAAATATATTTTTAGACTTTTAATAAAACTCAAACATATGAAACCAAATTTTTCTTTTCCTAGAGAATTGACAACTGGGTCAACTACAAGTGGATTCTCAACTGCCTTATATGCAACCAAAATTTGAAAATACATCACAAAAGTTATTCAATGAGTTCCATTTTAGACGCCTTTGCAAAAATTCTAAAAGGTGTCTTAGAGAGAATCAGAAACAAGGAAGTGCTAAGACATGCAAATTCTAGAACATTTAGTGTAATGGTGGCAAAATGCAATTCACTGACCACTATCTGATGGTTGGCTAGCCAAAGTTGCTCTAAATGGGATATCTGAAGGCTGCAAAAGATCAAAGGGTTGTCCTAAAATGACATGGTCCACTACAGTTAAGAAAGGGCTGAGAAAAAGAAACATCAACTGGCTCCAGGCTCAGCAACTTGCCCAAGACTGATCTAAGGGAAATTGTGTCTCTTTACTGTGCAACTGCTGGAGGAACAAGGTAGATAGCAAGGTATATATCTTTTTCTTTCTCCTTAATAATGTTTCCTTTTTCTCATATTCTCTCATACTAAATAATCCATCATGTCTTAGTGACTTTATTGCCTTGCTTGAGGATGGAAGGATTAAAAGAATACTCATAAATATATATGCATATATATTTTATATTCACAATAGTTATTTCCAAAAAGATAGCTACAGACAGGCATAAATAGACTGGAATAAAAACTGTGAAATACAGGGTGACCCCCAAAAAACGGGAATTTTTGAAATGCGTATTACCAGACATGAGACAGTGACATTGAGCAAGTAAACATTTCGCCATTTAGAATTCAAGATGAAATTCACAGCATCCCAGCTGAGATGTTGCAGCAGTCAATGAGGAATCTCAACAGACTTCAAGAAGGCATTTGTACAGGAGGACGCCATCTATAGGACGTCATTTTTAAAAAATGAAAATTTCATCATTGTTTCTTAAATGGCATGTTTTAAGGTTTCAATTACTATAAATAAAATATTTTTCTTCCATCACTCTTGGTTTTATTGGATTGTTAAAAAGTTCCCGTTTTTTTGGGTCACCCTGTACAAATCAGCAAAAAGTAGGCAGTAGTTCTTACAGCCAGAACAGCATTAATACTGAGAAAAATGCATATGTGACATCACAACAAAGATGGCTGTCTCTATAAAACTGTATATAAACAGGTGTGAAGTATAAGATTTTTTTCTCTTTGCAAAAAGAGAGCTTCTTGCTATGTATAGCAGACATGTAATGAGCAGAAAGCCAGTATCAGTCTGGTGTAGTGCATTCACAAAAGGGTGTACAAATCTGCAGGATGAGACTCCAATAGAACAGCCATATTTATAACTAGTAGAGCCCTGCGTTGCCCGGGGATGTAACAGTAAGAGATAGATTAAGTATCAACCATCATAAAGACTGAAAAATAAAATTGACAAAGATTATTGTTTAAGGTTGTCGGACACACATCTTAATTAGTTTTTTTTTTTTTACGAATTGGTCAAACCCAAACTCAACACATTGTTTTCAATCGTTATGAGTCTACCGAATGAATAGAGTTTTATTATAAACAATTGTCTTGTAAATGGAATTTTTAAAGCATTCTGAATGTAAAAATAAAGAAAAAAAGTGTGCAAGACAATAAGAAACACTACCTGCCAAAAAAAAAAAAAAAATGAGGTTTTGTTGAAATCTCTGTGTAGGAACCGATCCCATATTCAACGAACACACACAAACAACCTGGGTTTTATAATAAAGTATAACTTCATATGAGGTTTCCCTCTCATTGATTTCATGTTTTCAAATTGATCTTGTGCAAAAACAATTGTGTTTTTTTCCATTTTTGGCGCTGTTAGAACCACCAAAAGTTAATTTTATGTAACCTGTGAAGTTTTGTTGAAATCGGTTGAAAATGTAGGAAATCCGATCCAATATATAAACATACAGACACACACACACACACAATCTGCGTTTTATAATAAGTAAGATCAGCATGAGACAACAATACAACATATTGACTATTTGATTCAAGAACACAGACGATGCAAAACTTCATGACAGCTATTCAACTTGATTTTTCAATGTTGGTGGGCCATGAAAGTTGCTCTAAGGGGCTGTCCTAAAATGATACGGTGCACTATAGTTAAAGAAGAACTGGCAAAAAGAAACAACAACTGCTCTGAGGGTCAGCAACTTGCCAAAGACTGATCTAATTGGAGGAAAATTGTGGCTTTTTTTCTATGCAACAGCTGGAGGAACAAGACATCAAAGTAGGTAGTGTTATCTACTAATAATGTGCAGGAAATGACTTTTTGACATTTTTTTTTCCAAATACAAATGTTAAACTTCACAAAAAAAAAAGGGGGGGTGAAAAAATCTTGACAATACAAGAGAAAATTTTAAAAATGATAAACAGAAAATTTAGTCAAGATGTACAATGGGTAAGTGTGACTAAAAATTTTTTCATAAAAAAAACTTGGAAATGCAATAATATTTTTCAGATAAGAAAGCAATGCATAGAGTACAATTCTTAAAATATGATAAAAGTGTTATAAAATAAAATAAGACATATCTCAGCTGATTTGCAGGCAAATAAACTAACATACTCAAGAGCGAAAGCCGGATGTGAATGGGATAAGGCCCCATCACAAAATGACCATTATCGTCGTTTGCACATAGGCCCGATGTACGAGTTCCGGTCAAAAAATAAAATAATATTTTAAAGTGTTTCTATTTTTCAACCAATAAAAATGCTTCCCTCCTAATTATACTCGCGTCATTGTTCAAGCCTGTTAAGCCATAAAAAACACCATAAAAGGGGTCACACGGGGAAGTACTAGCAGTCGACAGGAGGCCAGGGAAGAGATCTGTCACGGTCAGTCAGAGGCAGGAGACAGGAGGCCACAGGAGGCGGGAAGAGATCTGTCAGGGTCAGTCAGAGGCAGTCGACAGGAGGCCGGGAAGAGATCTGTCAGGGGCCAGTCAGAGGCAGTCGACAGGAGGCCAGGGAAGAGATCTGTCAGGGTCAGTCAGAGGCAGTCGACAGGAGGCCAGGGAAGAGATCTGTCACGGTCAGTCAGAGGCAGTCGACAGGGAGACCAGGAAGAGATCTGTCAGGGTCAGTCAGAGGCAGCCTGACAGGAGGCCAGGGAAGAGATCTGTCACGGTCAGTCAGAGGCAGTCGACAGGAGGCCAGGGAAGAGATCTGTCAGGGTCAGTCAGAGGCAGTCGACAGGAGGCCAGGGAAGAGATTTGTCACGGTCAGTCAGAGGCAGTCGACAGGAGACCAGGGAAGAGATCTCTCATGGTCAGTGTGGGCAGTCAGCAGCAGGAGCGCCACGCCAACCAGTGAGAACTACTATGAGAGATCAACCCAGATCGACAGCCGGATTATGAACTATACCACAAGGTAGCTGTCACAATAAGAATATTTCCATGTAAAATTATTCAAGGGGATTTAACCAAAATGCTAAAATGAAAACAAATTTAAATTTTATCAGAATTACATATTGTTTGAGTTGTCATCCCAGTATTTCCTATATTTTTTTTTTTATTTTCTTAAAAAATGAAATTAACAAGCAACCTAGATCAAGAAGCTCTACACGTCTCCCCCCCCTAAAAAATAACATTCATAGTAATAAGAAATAATGTTTGAATAAAAAATTGATTCATAAAAGTTACAGTAAATTTAAATAATTTCTACTATTTATTTGTTTATTTTAGCATTTAATAATTTTTAAAACTTTAATATTTTAGCTATTTTAAAATATTTCCTAAACATTTTAATGATGTTTTTATTATACAACTAACAATAAAAAAAAAAAAATTGAATTCAGGATGGTTTAAAATAGAGACCTCCATAAAAAACGCAATACCTAAGGTTTAAAATAAATTTTTAAAAATGAAAAACCTTTCTTGACGCTTTTATTTTAGTTTTAATTTCAAACTAATAGATTAAATTTAATATTTCCAATAATCAAAATACTTTACTATATATCAAAAACTAATTTAACTGGAAAGAGTTTTTTTTTATTTTTACTAAAATAGCTGATTAGCACCCTTTTTTTAGTCATCTTTCATCGCAATATAATTATCTTTATTAAAAAATCTTCCAAAATCAAAATATACTTTTCTGAAACTTTATTTGAGGAAATATTTGCTGATTTCAAGTAGAATTAATCCAATTTGAAAGAAATATTAATTACTTTAAGTTTAAGATATCGCAGAAATGCTTTTTTAACCCAACAGTAGAGATTTTATCTGTAAAACATAATTGAAGAAAATGACATTTTTAAGTACTCAGTAATCTTAAAAATGTAAGAAAATATTCTCCATAATTGAATGTTTTATTGGATTTTAGAAATTTTCACTTTAAATTTACTATAGTTATTGCTCTTATTTTTTGATAAGGGCATGTATGGTCACCCATACTTTTGAAAATCAGCACATTTATACAAATAAAAGAAAATTCAAAATTCTTTTAAAAATATTGGTGTTTGTTGAATTGTATTAAGCTTTTCCATTTATGATTGGTAAATATAAGTTTCAATTAACAATATCATCTAAAAGGTTAAAATTAATATAAAATTTTAATAGATTTAAAACTTGATAAATTTTTGTAATTAAAATTTTAAAAAATAGTAACAATACTTGTAAAAATTCATTATTCATCAAAAAAATCTTTTATGAAAGTGTCCTTGATATATCAGATTTATAAAAGCAATTAATAGCTTTTCTAATTAAATAATGTTGTAGTTGTATCACCTCTTTTATTTTAGGATTCAGAGCAATATTTTTGGTAAATAGCGTTTCTGTTTGATAAAAACAAATTGATGATTTAAATTCTTCAAGGAGTCCTGCTTTTAATTAATATAAATATGAAGAGACTGAAATTTTAATTTCTTGAAATTTCATAACATTGAGTAGGGTTAACATTTAAAAAAAAAAAAAATCTTTAACAAGATTGTCTTAAAAAAAAAAAAAAAAAGAATAATTTCATTCATTTATGAATAAGTACTGAAAATTTAATTAAAATCCAACAATTATTTGATTTTTGCAATAATTTCCAAAACAATGCATTTTTAATGCCAAAAAGACACTAAACATCCCTATAGTAATTTTTGATCCACCTACTGATGCAAGCAAAACAAAATTTTTAACCGAAATTTCAAACATGCCAGAAAGGATTAAAACAAAATAAAATATAATAAAAACTACTTTGGTCGTTCCTCTTAAGAATAACAAACATTTTGATGATAAAAACTTTGTTTTTGACAAGTTTGGAGCCTTTTTTTAAATCATGTTATACTCTCTTTTTTTTTTTTGAGAAAATTTCTGGAGGTACCGGTTTAAAATTTTTATAGGACAAAACTTGGGGGAGGAAAAAAGGTTAACCGGGAGTTTTGATGACACTGATTTGTATTTTCATGATACTAGAGCAACTGATGTCTAATATTCTATTCTCATGATCCATTAGAGTGTTAGGGTGGAATACAAAGTAATTCTCCTTCATGATATCACTCATGTACTATGGCCATATCTGTTGAAATACCAGTTCTCATCCAATTACTGATGTTAACATGAACCAGTTCAAATGGGTGACTCCTGAGGAATACTAGGAGGCCTAATAAGCTGCCAATGGATACAATCTTACTACTTATACTAATGGAAGATTTCAATATGTGAAAGTGCTTCTGGAAACATGTCATGTGATAAGTGGTAAATGTCAACATGATCAGTGACGACTGCAATGCTTATTTTAAATAAGGTCAATCTGAAATGTGATACAAAATGAAATACAAATGTCACTTACTTTTGAGGACTTGTTTTCTTGACTGGCTTCTCCTCATTTTTACTGCCATTCTGCTCATCTGACTTGTTCTTTGGCGATGTTAGAAAAAATGACCTACAAAAACAAAAACAATTATAAATAAACAATGAAATTGCAATTAATCATGAATTTACTTTTCCATTTTTTTTTTTTTTTCAAATGAATTCACCCCAAGCAAAAGGTAGTATAATGTATAGTGCCACAGCTTGGATGTTAATTAAAACCCAAGAGTCTATGTTCAAAGGAATCTACACACAGATGCTGAGAGCTATACTTAACATCTCTCAACATAAAACTAAATCAAAACTCTATGGACACATCTCTGCTATTTCTACAATCTTATATAAAATGTAGAATGTCCTTCGCAAGACACCACTGGTGAGAAACACAAGAACTTGCAACACTTAGCCATGACACAAGACAGGCTGTTTTCCCAGTAACTACCCACATTGATCAACTCTGTTATGACACAGTATGCCACACTAATGACCTTCTGACCCTGATACGAGACAGTGATAGACTGATGAATGTCTGAGCTAGTTCAAATAAATAAAAGTGATAATACCACTAAGATGCAAGGGGGCTACTAAGAGTGATGAAAAAGATTTTAGAAGGAACTGGAAACCCAATTTTAAAAAGGAAACAAGGTATAAACCTCTACTCATGATCAAAAGACAGGGGAGGAGTGTAAACTGGACAATAGGTGAACATATGTACTCCTATAGAGGAAAAAAAAATAAATAGAAATTAAATTTCAAAGTTGAGTCAGAGACATTAGAAGTATAGAGTTGAAGAACAGGGGTCAGCAACCTATGGCCCACAAAGGGATTTTGACCAGCCTGCGAGAACTGATGCCCAATGAGTTGACTCAACTCATAAGACTTACAAGTTGAGGCAAGTCATGACCAGAGGTTGAAGTTGGACTCTGTTGGACCGGATTGGTCCAGTACCAAAATTTACTTGAAAATTTTGTCCAAGTCCAGTCCGAAAAGTCCAGGTCCAACTTCCACCCCCTGAGCCTTGACAGAAAACACATTCAGTCAGGCTATTTTGTGCTGAGATCTGTGCAGGAATAGCATAAGGCCAAAGAGAACAGAAGAAACAACTTTAGGTTCAATTCAAAATTATTTGATCAGATGGTTGCTTTGCAATGAATTTTTTTTGTCTTTCCATTCATAAAATATTGTAAATAAATTTTATAGTAATTGCCTCATGAGTTGATTCGAGTCTTGACTTTTTTATTTTAAAATTTGACTAGACTTGAAGCAAGTGCTTATTTAAAATTTAAATTTATTGTAATGAGAGACAAGGCTTTCGAATATAATAAAAAACTTGCTGTTACATTCTTCCACAAATCTTCTGTTTCATTGATTGATTTCTATGCAAAATATATTTTTCCAAGTGGGAAGTATACCAATTTAGTGAATCATGCAAAAAAGATGGCATCTTTGTTTGGAAGTACTTCTCAATTATTTTCCAAATTGAAGCAAAAGAACAATTTGAGAACAAGATTAACTGATAATCATTTTCATAATATCTTGCTCTTGGCATCAACAAATTTGAAGCCTAATATTGAGAAGCTTTCAAAGAACAAGAAACATCAAGTTTCCCATTAATTTTTTTGGCTGCAAATTTTTAAGATTTTTTGAACAAATCATTCCAACAATGTCTTAAAATTGAATAAATGATGTTTTTGAATATTTCATTTTATCTGTGGTTAATATAAAATATTTTTAACTATGGTCAACATTTGTAATTAAATTTTAGCATATGTGATTTTCCATAATTATTCTTTTATGACCTTTGTCCGACTCACTATCCGTCATTAATACTCGATCCAGCCCCTAAAGACAAAGAAGTTGCTGACCCCTGATCTAAACCAATGTTTTTCAACATCCCACTTAAACCTAGAGTGCGAGAGCTATTTGAATGCATATGACACTAGTATTGTTCAATAGTATTACTGTAGTTGTATCTGCAATTACAAAGTCTCTACTACAAGCATTACGAAAGTATTCATTCGTTGACATCACAAAAGTTTGGAAGCACTTATCAGTGTGTGCAATTATTTTGCAAATTGAAGCAAAAGAACAATTTGAGAACAAGATTAATGGATAATCATTTTGATAATACCTTGCTCTTGGCATCAACAAGTTTGAAGCCTAATATTGAGAAGCTTTCAAAGAACAAAAAACATCAAGTTTCCCATTAATTTTTTTGGCTGCAATGTATTTTAAAACTTTTTTAAACAAATGATTCCACCGATGTCTTAAATTGAATAAATGATGTTTTTTTGATTACTACATTCATCTGTGATCAATACAAATTATTCATAAGTATAGTCAACACTAGTAATTAAATTTTAGCACATGTAATTTTCCATAATTATTCTTTTATGGCCTTCGTACAGCTTAGCATTAGTCATTAATACTCAATCTGACCCGTGGAGGCAAAGAAGTTGGTAAACCCTGCTTTAGAAGGGACCGGAAATCAAATCCTAAACAGAAAAAAAGGGATAAATCTTTACACCTGTTCAAAACAACAAGGAGGAGTGTGAAATGGACAATAAGCAAACCTATCTACTCCTATCAATATTAATTTAATGGATTTTACTGACAAAAAAATAAATAAATAAATAAAATAAAAAAAAGGAGTAAGTATTGAGTTCCTTGCTGTAAATTATTTCTGCATTTGTTTATGTGCCATATCCCTTCTGGACGTGTTTGATCACGACTATCTACAAATTCTCATCTATTCTTAAGCAATGTCTGACATTTTACTATACCTCCCCCACACACTGTTATGTCAACCAGTTATACAAACTTGTTAGGTATGTTTACTTTTTGCTTCCTTCTTCCTCTTTTGCCTTCAATATATACTGTGGATATCAGATTATCCAGGCTCCCTTTTCTCATATGCCTAATAAATTTAAAATTTTTCTTTCTGACCCTAAGCAAAAGTATCACTTTCATCCCACTTTCCATAAAACATTGTTACTTACATGTTCCCTCCAAGGTAACCAAGCTGAATTACCTCCCTTCCATTTGTGTAACTAACCCAAGGCAATAATACCTATAAACACCTGCCTACTAAATCTCAATTTTCATATGGTAATATTCATATAAAATAGATTTATTGTAACCTAATTATGTACAATAATGGATCATATGCAATATAGGTGAACAATTCAATTAGAAATCTGTCTATATTTCTGAGATGAGGTATTACGTACACTATTTACATTATTTGGACTATTGTCCTCATCTTTGTCACAACATCTGACCATTGTACACTCTGGCCTTCTTCAGGTGGTTGGAATATCAAACTGAACCCATTATTTCGCTCACTGGGGTAGACTGTTCTAGTTCCACGTGCCATGTTTAATGGATGTCAGTTATCAGTTATATCCTGCTAATTCCCCTCTCCAAGTTCTCCACTGCCTTAACTGGGTATTGAACTCACAGTGTTTGGGTCCTGTCACTGGATCTAACCAACGCCTTTATTCACTGTGCCATGTGGCAACAAAGATGAGGACACTAGTCCGAATAATGTAAATAGTGTCAATTAGAAATGTTGAAAAATAAATACAAAAAAAACCTACACATAATGCAACCCAGAGCAGCAGCATCTTGAGTGATGAGGCTTTTGCCAAATATTTCACAAGGGAGTCTACAGGATTAACATAACATTTGGTGAAAGCGGGGGATAATAGAATGATAATTAATGTTCAGAAAAAAATATTTTCAGCTATATAGGAAACTAAGGTAATCAACTAAATTACATTTCAATTTTCATACGGTAATATTCATATAAAATAGATTTATTGTAAACTAATTATGTACAATAACAGATCACACGCAATACAAGTGAACAATTCAATTAGAAATGTTGAAAAATAAATACAATGTATCTGAATACAAATTAGAGAGACGTAATAACAGATAATTCCATTTCAAATAAATCAAAAATGTTTTGCAGTAATTTTTAACATTAACTTGAGATTTTTCTTGTTAAAAAGTTGAAGAATTTTAACACATTCAACATTATGCATAAAAAAATAGTGAAATTTATGGCGTGTTTTTTTTCTTTTTTAAACTTAGCATGAGCAAAACAAGTTTACAGATGTGGACAAAATAAAAGACCCTAGAATGGCGTCAAAATACACAAATTTTTTTCATCCTTTAAGAGACAGTTGTGCTTTAATTTGTAACGTATATAAATGTAGGTAGAAAAAAAGCAAATGTTGATAAAATTGTGTCACAAAGCATTGGCTTCCCCCAGCAAAAATGTAAAATTAAATTCCAGATTATTGAAGATTTTATTCTTTAGTTTCCCCTTGAAAATGGCCAACATTTGGTCCATTCACAACATCCCTAAGTAAAGCATTTTATTTACTTATCACCCTCAGGGCAAAAATGTTGGATCTTGCCACCATTTTTAGTAGTCAGTCATAATTGGCATTGCAAGACAAGCATGCTAAACATTAGACTAGCTCAGTGCCCAACGATTTACTAATATTTACCTTTATCTATGAAAACGGTTTTAAGTATTTTTTTATGATTTATAACCTTCTGCTAGACTTGGTGATAATCTATGAAAAGACATGAAAGAACACATCACTGAACGTAAAATAAGAAACACAAATGCTTAGAATTCATGTGATTACTAGTTTTCAAAACTTAGTCAATAGTCCTTCAACTTATTTGAACAGAATCCACAAATTTCCTCAAAAAAAAAACAAACAAACAATATTGGTGCATTCACTAATTAAAGAATTCTACTTGTCTATCACCCTCAGGGCAAAGAATTTGAATCTTGCCACTGTTTTTAAGTGTTATTTCATCAGCTTGTCTGTGTGTATTGTGGCTACACATCATCCTGTTTGAGAAAGTGAAGAACTTGTTCACATTCACTTTATAATAACCATTCAATATATTGTATACCTCACACAGGTCACTGAACTGGAGGGATGATAGATTGATTTCACCTGTAGCTAGGCTGAGGTACCTGTCCTAGATTGATTGCAATAAGTCAATTCATTTTTTTGTAGTGTGGCCTCAAGATAACAGCTCCATATTCAAATACTGGTTGAATAAGTGAAGCATAAAGTTGTTTTGTTTTTTTTTACCTTTTTCAAAGTAAGAATCATAAAACAACTTTTGATCATACTTGTTCTTTGCTTGGCCTACCTTACAATTTTAGAGATATGTGAACTTGAAGATAAATCGTACAAAACAAAAATATCCATGTCTGTATGCTGTCAGTTTGTGCTGTCAAACATGAATGCTTATAACATTTTTTTTTTGTCAGGTTCACCCTGTACAAAGCCCAAGGCCACTCAAGATAGAGGATCACAACAAGGGGTAATTTATATGGATAGGAGGGGAAAATAACAGTTGACTCTAGAGTTGAACAGGTTAAAATTGTAGTGATTGGGGAAAGATCCTCTAGGGAGTCTGTTCTATAAGGAAGTAGTTCGCAGAAAGAAGCTGTTTGAGTGGAACTTACTTTTCAGCAATAGAATATGGAGAGAATGTGGATGGTTTGCTACTATATAAGTGGTATGGCAAGTCTTAGCTGTGAAGGTCAGACTTGGTAAAACCAGGAGATGCAGTTTGTCTGAACACTTTCCATGGTTGTAGCAGTGAAACTTGCTACATCCCGCCTGTGAGAGAGAGGATGGGATGTGGAAAATAATTATTCTCCAACAGGACTCTGAGATGCTTTCAAACTCTATCAAGACTGGGAAGTGAAGACTGTGCAGATACTGCTCAAATATGGCAACAGTACTCCATTTTCATCCTGATCAGGCTTTGTGTTATTCTTACAGTTCTAGAACTTAGTCTTTCACTGCATTTGAGCTGAATTAGTAATTCCCACTTAAAAATAGCCAATGTTCGGGTGTTCACAACATCACTAAGTAAAGAGTTTCACTTGTCTATCATCCTCAGTGCAAAAAAGTGCAGATCTTGCTATTGTTTTCAAGTGTTGTTTCGTTATCCTATGTACATGATCAAGCATCATGGTGTTTGTGAAAGTGAAGAACTTGTTCACATTCAGTATATTCAATAATTAATACTATATTGTATACATCACACAGATCACTGAACTGGCTTCTGGACTGGATGGATGGCAGATTGATTTTGCCTGTAGCTATCTTGGGTTGATTGCAATAATTCACTATATTTTTTGTAGTGTGAGCTCCAGATATCAGCCCCATATTCAAGTACTAGTTGAATGAATGAAATATAAAGGATTTTTTTTACCTTTTTGGAAGTAAGATTCATAAAGCAACATTTGATCATACTTGTTCTTTGGTCGGCCTCTTTTTTAGAGATATGTGATCTTGAAGATGTAAATCATGTAAAAACAATATTCAAGTTGCATTGTGCTGTCACTTGTCCGAGACAAGCTCCATTTGTGCCAGTTTTCACAGAAAAACCTTCAGCAAGGCATAAATCCATATATTGTCCTGACTAACAAACTATGGAGTTAGAAGCGCAGGTTGAACTCTTCAGATTTGATTGGCTTGGACTCTCCATATTCAGTCATAGAGCTAGTAATTCTACTCCCCACCACCCCATAAAAAATTCTAGATGGTAAGACATGCAAATAAAATTATTTGCCGATAATTAAAATTTAAAAATATGTTTGTAGTTGGTTGTCTACGATTCGGATTCAATTTCTTGTATGGGAATTATCGAAAATAAAAATAATCAAGAGCTGCTTTCTTTTTCGATATTTCTTTCGTTTTCATTCAGTAAGGAATTCAAACTTAAATAAAAGACAGCAATTCGTATCAAACAAGAAAAGTGAATGTTATACAAGGCATCGCCTTAACAGTCAACTCATTTGTACGGAAGAGTAGGAATTGTATTTTTGATTTACCCGCGCTTTCTTTATTAACATTAACAGCGTCTATCGAGCGATGTACATTACACCAAGACACGTTACTAACTAAAAACATAATTGATAAACAATCAAAATGTTTTTTTTTTAAATACATAAATTAAAAGATAAACTTTACCATCGTAGGGTACGCAATAGAGTAATGCAACACGAGATAATTGAAATTGTTTTAAACTACGTATTAAAGACTGAAAGAAACAAACATGACTAATATAGGCCTTTCAACAGATTTATTTATCCTCTTATAAAATTAACATTTTTCTTTTTATTCAGACACAAACTACAACCATAAGAATTAATACGTGCATTTTTGTCAGTCATTATTTCATAGATTTTTAAGAAGTAATTTTAATCCAAATCAGATTTTTTAAAACTTTTTCTTACAGATATTAGGAACATTTAACGCTAAACACCGCTTCGATTAACTTTTTTCTTTGTTTTTTTTTTCTCGGGCCCACACAAGAAAAAGAATAGATCATTAAAATAAAACCATTAACATAAAAAAAAACCTACTAACTTTAATAATATGAAACAGGATGTTAAAAAAAAGAAACGAAATTACAACTTTTTCCCAACAAGTTGTTATTGGCAACACCCGATCGTACAACAATGAACGACATATCAAAAGAAAGACGTAAAAAAATGTTTTGTTTCATTTTATAAATATTTAACTACTTACGTAATAGCTCGTTGCATGATTGATTAATGAATTCTTATCACAAACAGAAGAAAACTTTTAATCAACCAAAATGATAATGTGTAACAGACAGAACGTGTGGAGAAAATGTTATCCAATGTAAGCACTCAAACACGAGGACGTACTTCGCGCGGCCTACAAATTCCCGCCAATGAACACTCGCGCACTTTACGCCTTCGTTGAGGTGCGAGTTCCTTTTCACAAGGGCAGTAACTCTGCACAACAAATCGGATACAAGTTATTTTTTCCATGTTATAGTTCAAATGATTATATTTAAATAAATGGATAAAAAGTAATTTATAAATGTTTGTCTTTACATAATAAAACAATTTTACAAAAAAATAAAAACAGTACTTAACTGCTATGTAATGCGGCAACACAAATACTACGATAATCTTATTTTTTTCCATTACCAAATTTAATTTGATCTCTAAGTCAATAAAAATGCCCTTTTCTTTAATGTCCAAACTTTATAGATCTAAATTTGTGTTCTTTTATGTATATGTTATTCTTATATCTATGTTATTACTTAAATAACACAAAGTATTGAATATTAATTATAATCAGATAATGTTTTTTAGTAATTTTATAAATAAAATATTACATTTAAATTATAAGAGTTGTAGCGGTTTAAACGGCCTCAATTCAATCTGTACATTTTTTTACTTTACAAATGTGTCAGCAAACAAGAGAAACAACACAAAAACTGTTTTTATAATAAACAATCTTCATTTTACTCACTGTATGACATAAACAATCAAGTGTGTGATTTTTATATAGTAACTGTTGTAACTAATAGCAGGAGTTATTTCCCTTTAACTTGAAATTCTTAAAGCTTTTAAGAGGAAATATTTTTATCTGAACTCACAGAAAAGATTTCACTTCATGAAATAAAGTTCAGTCTCAATGAAAGAATGTTCTTAGATAAGAAGGTGTTGTAGACTGGAAAGTTCGTATTAGAAGAAGTCAATGAAACTTGTTTAGTGAAATGAAATTGTAGTCTTTACTTGCAATATCAAGAAATTGTGTTTGGTACTAAAAAAATGTAGTTTTTAAGCTCGTGAATAAAATTTAGCATAAATAAGTTGAAATAACTTGCTGCTTAAATTGTTCACTGAAGAGAGATGAATATTCTATTGAGATGAGAGAATTCTATCTTGGGAAAGCTGAGAACTTTCTGGCGATGTTGAATCAAAAACCCGAAGGAGGCTATCGCCCCAGAAGATTTTGGAAGTACTATTTCTCACTGGTGAATATTGGCAAGAGGTCTCTGTCTCCGGACGAAAGTTGTATTCTCTTGGACAGTATGTTCAAATTTTTTTTTGAAGGAAAATTTCGCGCTGTTAGTCTAGTTGAATAAATTTCTGTCTGCTTGTAGTTGAAGGGGTAAATAATGTTTTGGCTGAGCAAATGTCAAAGAATGCCCATTAAAAAGGCCTTGTGCCGCATGACACCCTGTGGGTGGGTGGCTGAATATCTTCATAATAATCCCGTTTTTTACTCTTAATATTTCTTATGCACATTGACAAACATTACTAAAATTTCACAAAAACAAACACAGACAACAAAGGTAGACTACATTTACTTGTATGTGAGAGAAAAATAACAAACAAAACATCCAACATTTCAGCAACATACAATGAAGTTATTAACCTTGTTTGTAAATATGTAATTGAAGATGTTTGATCTATAAATGTCTCTGTTTTTACTTTGTTTGAAATCTATTTTGTTATATATTTGTTTGTTTATCGTCCTTCTGATTAATTAAATGAACATGAACAATAGGCTTCTGAATAGAATATGGAATCAAAACTTTTTTTGAGTAATATTTCTCACTGGTGAATATTGGCAAAGGTGAAAGTTGTAAATTTAAAGTTTAACTGCTGCTTGTAGTTGAAGGGGTAAATAATGTTCGCATGTACGCGCATGTGTGTGTGTGATAGCATCTTCATAATGTTTTCTCTTAAAGACAAAAACCATGTTATTGGTATGTGAGAGAAGGCAAAGAGAGGAGTTGAAGTTGAAGCTGAAGATGTGATGTCCAATCAAAATCAGAGAAATTAATTTTAACCGTCGGGACGAGACAAAACCATGTTATTGGCATTAATTGACCAAAATCAGGATCTGTGATCCACTTTTTTACAGATTTTGTCGATCACAGTACTGTTACGTATGAAATGTATTGGAATCTTTTTTAACCAACGGAATTAGTTAGATCACAAATAAAATATTATTAAATTGAAGTAGAACACTAAATAATCATAATATTAGAATAGTAATTATAATCAAATAAGTTAATGTTTATAAATAAGAAAATAAAATTTAAAATCATAATAATCACAATGATATTATAATCATAATTATATTCGGAGAAATTAATGTTTCAGTAACTTTATGAATAAGAAAATAAATATTAAATTAAAGTTAAGTATCGTTGCATATAACTACATTTATTATATTTATTCTGAAGAAGTCCTTTTGAAAGTTGAAATCCATCACATAACATTTTTCCATAAATAATGCATCAATAAATGCGTGAGTAGAATAATTAGAATTATATTACAAACAAAAGGTCCCTAGTTTCAAAACATACCTTGATGATCCACATAGTAATATTAAATATGAATAAACTGATAAAACTGGCAGAAGTAAAAGTTTTAAAATATTTGTGGAAGGTACATGTGGTGAAGATTTGGCCCTGTCAAAATATTCAATACTTTCACAGAGAAAAATGGAAAAAAGAAAGTATATTTGTTATGATTGTTATAATTAGGGTCAGGGTGTACTATTCTTGAAGGACTGGTGAAGGGTTGGGTGGGTAATCCTTTGGGACCCTCACTATCTTGTCAACATTTGCTTTTTGCTAATTACATTTATATAAGTTGTAAATTAAACTAAGCACAACTGACTATTAATAAAGGATGAGAAATTTTCCCCCATTTTAACATCATTCTGGGGTTTTTTTTATACCTAATCTGTGAATTTGTATTGCTCATGCTAAGTCTCAAAAAATCATACTTATTATAAAACTCAGGTTGTGTGTGTGTGTGTGTGTGTGTGTGTGTGTGTGTGTGTGTGTACGTTTATATATTGGATCGGATGTCCTACATTTTTCAACCGATTTCAGCAAAACTTGACAGGACTACGTAAAATTACCTTGTGGTGGTTCTGACAGCACCAAAAATTGGAAAAACACAATTGTTTTTGCACAAAATCAATTTGAAAACATGATTAAGAGGCATCGCGAGAATGAAAAGGGGACAACTCATATCGAGTTATACTTAAAAACCCACATTGTTTGTTTGTTTGTGTGTGTGTGTGTGTGTGTGTGTGTGTGTGTGTGTGTGTGTGTGTCTGTTCTTTTATATATGGGATCGGTTTCCTACATTTTTCAACCGATTTCAACAAAACTTCACTATTTTTTTGGCAGGTAGTGTTTCTTATTGTCTTGCAAACTTTTTTCTTTATTTTTACATTCAGAATGCTTTAAAAATTCCATTTACAAGACAATTGTTTATAATAAAATTCTATTCAATCGATAGACTCATAACGATTGAAAACAATGTTTTTGTTTGAGTTTGGGTTTGTCCAATTCATAAAAAATAATAAAAAAAACAAAAAAAAAACTAATTAAGACATGCGTGTCCGTCAACCTTAAACAATAATCTTTGTCAATTTTATTTTTCAGTCTTTATGATGGTCGATACTTGATCTATCTTTTACTGTTACATCCCCGGGCAACACCGGGCTCTACTGCTAGTTAGTACTAAATAAGAAATCAGTATTTTGAGTGTTAGTATTTGCTTAGTATTTTTTCTTAGGCACAGTATTTTGATTAAAAAACCCTTAGTAGTTTGAATGAAAAAATCATTCATTCATTCATTTAGTCACGAAATTGTATATCAATGCTTTATGATGGCTATGAATTTTTTGTATGGGAGTAGGGGGTAAATGGAGAAATACATAAAGCCGAGGGGGTCAATGATGGAGAAAAGGTTGACAATGGCTGATCTAGATCAAGGAAAGCTCTAATTTTAAACTGTCGCTGCCTTGAAGTCGTATCCAAACACAGAAAAAGTATGGTCAGCAGCAAACCCTTTTCAGCTTTTGGGCATGCATAGAAAAAAAAACTGGGAACATGCATAGTGTGTATCCCAAGAGGTTAGTTCTCTCATTTTAACTTTGTGCCAAAGATGAGATAGGATGCTAAAATTAGCTCTACATGTAATAGACACATATAGCTTTGACAAAACACCTTACTCACACTTTAACACACCAACAGAGTAAGTTCAACGTTTTATTCATTTTTTTTTACAGAAATTCTTAAGAATACTAGAAGGTGAAAGGAGTTATTATTAAAAGTTATTATTCAGGAGCATTGTTCTGCCAACATACTCTTAGTAACAAGAAAACGCACATTTATATCATGACATTGTTTATTGGGAAATATATCAATTCCATCTGTTGACCATTTTTGCCAATTACTCTACAACTAAGGGAAAGAACTCTCCCTGACAGAGAAATGAATTACATCTTGTCATTATTACATACTGTGGTTGAGAGAACAAGAAGAGAAAGAGAGTTTATGTCCTTTTGTACTTTCTTTTAGGTACTATCCATGAAATTTTCTCTACGCAAAAGAGATCCTGATAGAATAAAAATTTCTATCTTGCTTTATTTCACTCTTTCGTTTGTCTATTTTCTCAACGAATTCAACACTTTTAGCTGTTGTTCATCAACACACAGTGCTTTCGCAACTTCTGACAATGACCCTAAACCTAATAACAACAAGCTGGATAAAATATAAATTATATAAAGTTTGCTTTTTATTCTTTTTTATTTTATTTTTCAAATTTACGCGAGTTTAATTTAAAATCAAATGGCTTGTAAAATTACAACAGGCACAGATTAATAATTAACACAAGATTTGAATCTTTCACATTTAACATTTGTTGTGTAGGAACCTACCACCCCTCTTTACGATGAACTCGTCTACAAACAAGGACGTTAAATAGTGGCATGTCAAAAGACAGTGTCGGAGAAGTTCTGGGCTGAGTTAGTTATAGACTACTCAGGCGATTTCTGTACCAACTTACCAACCGAATAAACCCCATTTTATTGTTACATGTTATTTGGCGTTTGTCTTTATTAACCCCAAATTAACATCATAACAACATTACATATTATTTCACTCTAATACTTTGTCAGTTTCCATCAGCCAGTACATGTATGTGTATGTATACATGTGTGTGGTCCCCAGAACCTACATTCAAAATGTAGACCTTACATTCTTATCTGTGATGTCTGAGAGACTGCTCTCCTCTCTAAAGTTGGTGTTTATATACTTACCTGGCAAATATCTTTTTCTTACAAGTGCACATATCAGATACAGCTAGGCACACATATATTCATGCCTTGGGGTCGCTACTTACATTAGGTGATTCATAAATCTCCACTGATGGATGGGAAGTCATCTCAGGTCAATTCTAACAGCTGGCTTCCTTGATGATCTATAAGTCTACTATACTACAGGCTATATATCTAGAAAGTTAAACTGGTTTTATTCCCAAGTTACAATAATTTACAATTGGTTAGATATTGGAAGTCTCACTTCAATACATAGTAGCTTGGTTGTCTGATGTTTTTGTAGCACATGGTAGTTGTCATGGTGATCTGAAAAGGTTGCTTCTGCTTACACGTGCCTGATACACATACGGGTTTTCCTTGGCAGTGGTTGTTGCTGGTGCATGTATCTGAATAAGGAGTTTAGTAATAAATAACAAACACACATAAAAGGGAAGAAGGATTTATTTATTTCAGGCCTCTAGGCAGGGCCAGTGCAAATGTCTTGTGGGCCTCACCAAATTTATGATACAAACCACCGCCCAAACTCTACTGCATCTCAATTTTAATAAAGTTATATTCATATAAAATACAAATTTTAATTTTAACCTAATTATGTATAATAATAAATATAGGTGAACAACTCATTTAAAAAATTGAAAGTAAATACAATCTATCTAAATAAAAATTAGAGACATGTCATAAGAGATAATTCCATCTTAAATCAAAAATGTTTTGCGGCCATTTTTAATATCAACTTGAGATTTTTCTTGTTAAAAAGCTGAATAATTTAACAAATACATTCAACATTATGGATAAAAAATAATTAATTTTATAAAGGATTTTTTTGAGACATACCATGAGCAAAACAAATTCATGGATTTGGATGAAAAAAAAGACCCCAGACATTAAAATCTGCAAATATTTTTCATCCTTTAATAGTCAGTTGTGCTTAGTTTAATTTGTAACATAGGTAGAAAAAAAAACAAATGTTCATAAGATAGCAAAGGTCACAAAACACAGCCTCGTGCACCCAATTAGGCTCCCCTCCAGGAGCAATAGATGTCGGGGAGTTCAGTTAGGGGGTTTGGGGTTAGTACACATCATCCCCTGGTCCTAGAAATAAAGTAATGAATAAATTAATTTTACTCATCACCCAAAAGTGGATTGATATGAAACTTTGTCCTTTTCACTATAATGCACGCTACCCTGCTCCTCACAGTAAAACTCTTATCTGCTCTGGAGACAGTTTGTAATCACAGTTTCAGAGTTCAATTGGAAACTTTCAAAATAAATTAATTTATGGGGTCACTCACATCATAGCAGCAGGAATAAAAACATACACAGAAATAACATTAAAAGCATGTTAAATAGTAAAATAAAATCATACAATTAATTTATTTTTGTGTACTCGTGTGTGTGTGTATTTTAGTTACAAGTGTTTTAAGGATGCCTGTAACAAAAGGAAGAAGTCACTTCATATTATAACAAGCAATGTCCTGAAGAAGAGTTGGACGTCTTGACTTTTCAACAGTCAGTGTCGAAGAGATTGTGCTCAGTGTCTTTTGGTGTGGAGTCTGTTTTCTGGCAGAAAATGTTTCTGTTGCATTATGGGAGAACATTTTATTATTTTTTTTATTTAATTTATTTTAAGCAAAATTTTAATGTTATTTGTTTTATTTTATTTATGATATTCAGTATTATTATTATTTTGTATTTTTTTTTTTATATATTGTTGTGCCTAAGTGGATAATTCCAAAGAAAATAGTAGGCCTGGAAAAGGAATGTTCCTGAGCTTATAGGAAAATAAAATATAGCACAAAATGAGCTAATTCACACGTGCATTTATTCCAAAGATGCCATAATGATTCCCCTTTTTTTATCTCTTTTTATATCATATAGTTATGTGGTTAGCTGTAGTACATGCACATATGTGTGTATAAGTGTGCCACATGGTTCAGATGAGCCTAGAAAATTAGTTCACACATGCCTTAATTGGCTTGAATGAAGATAACATAAATCAAGAAGTAGTATGTCACTTGGAGTTGATGTAGTCTTGCTGAAATAGGGAGTAAGCAGATAAGCTAGATCTCTACTTGCTTACTTTGTCTACTGATGATTCTCAGTGTTCGTATTTATGTATTTGGACAAGCATAAGTCCTCTTCTGGAGAGGTTTGTTCATCTTCGCAACAGCATGTTCATTCCAATCCAAAAAGGAATGATTGTTAAAAACATCCCCTCTCTAAATTTATAGACAAATCCTACAGATGCATACTGGGATTTTGTACTAGTCAATAGAAATGGACCACTTTTTGGTTTCATGTGTCATATTTTTGTTTTCGTGTCTTGAAGTCAGAATGCTACAATCACTTGACTGTATCCCTTTTGCATGTGAACACCATTCTTACTTGCTGATCTTTTTGCCTTATTACTCTTGATTTACTTAGTTTTGACTTGCACGTATTTTGTTTGCTTAGTATTATTTTGCCCTGTTCTTTTTCTTCCATTTCTTATTGTTGCTACATTCTTCCCAAAAATCAGATCTTCTTCTGATTTGCACTACACTAATTTCCACCACTAGCCTCAACTAAAAATCCATCAACTGTGCAAGGCTCCACACATATCTTCCGTTTAAAAAAAAAAGCAATGCAATCCAGATTTTCCACCAATAACACCCCCTCCCACCTAAAGAAATGAAATAGAAACTGGACTTGATTTGAGCCTCAAAATGCACATAAAATTCTATTCATATACACACGCTCGTCAAAAGACAATCTCCCATTTCCAAAGACATCTGACTTGGCCATCTACAAAAATCCAATGCTGTCACCTCAGTAATTATGTACGCCTCACTGGATGCCTTTACAACTCTACTTATCTCTTTTTTTTTTTCATACGAGAGACATTTTAGCATCCCGCTACCACTTTCTTATCAATATTGAATTTTGTACAATTTTGTGCAAAAAGTGGATCAGAGAGCCTACTCAGCTTAGTAAATATTTTCAAGAAATATCAGCTTCTAATTGGTCAATAAATACACAAATGGGTATTGCAATCCACCCATGTACAAATATTTTTCAAGCGCATGACCAAGTCAAATTTTCCCACCATTTTCGGTGAGCCTGTCACATGATTACTTAATCATAAATAGCAGACACAAGCTTGCTGCTCTCTCTTCTCTTCCCTTTTCCTGTGAAGATGTGACCTTAAGGATTCTCGTCTAGACCATAGACAGTCAGACGTTAAAAGCATATTCACACATGCACGTATGTACAAAATTTTCCAAACTACATTACTGTTATGGTCCGGTTCCTTGTAACACGGTGATAGTCCAAGGTAGAACCAATAAAGAAGAACTCAAATACGGATATGGAACAACACAGAGATATTACAAACAGGAATATATACAGAGAAGTAGAAAGTGTTAGTCCGAACAATCAGGTTTAGTAGTAATTGTCTGAGCGTGACTTTGTTTCGGACTGCCTCTGACTCGACTGACAGACTCCTGACGGGCTTCACTCCAGACTTCAGAATGAACTTCCTGCTTCCTCTTGAGGTGTAGTATTTATTATATATTGAATAGTCTATTATGTTATTATGGGTAAAGTCCCATAACAATTACAAATATACAAAACATTTCCAAACAAGCAACAAGAACTTTTCTCTTTGAAATATTCTTCTAAAGCTACAGTTTATTCAGCATTTCTCAGCTTTATAATTAATTCAATTTTTGTGAGCTCAGGTAAAAATATTTCACAGTCTAAGAGACATAACACCCACAGAACTTTAACTTCTACACATGTACATCATGTCACAAAAATAAATACAAATGTTATTGTTTTAAAACCATTTTGTTCCTTCTTGTATTTCATGTTTTGTGGTATTTTATGTTTAATATAAATTGTGTGGTCATGTAATTCACACAGCAATATACAGACATCTACAAATGGTCCATTCTTATTAACATACCACTACAACATCGACCCTGATTTTTCTTTTATTGTATTTTATGTTAATGCAATTGTCAATTGCTTTTAATTTTTGTTGTTTCTTCATTGTTCTGCCAACATAATCTTAGTAACAAGAAAACACACATTTATATCATGACATTGTTTATTGGGAAATATATCAATTCCATTTGTTGATCATTTTTGCCAATTACTCTACAACTAAGGGAAAGAACTCTCCCTGACAGAGAAATGAATTACATCTTGTCATTATTACATACTGTGGTTGAGAGAACAAGAAGAGAAAGAGAGTTTATGTCCTTTTGTACTACTTTATACAATGCCACTTAGCAGGTGTTAAAGAGAAGTCTACTGGCAGACAAGATTGGGTAATCCCACAAGTTAATGTTAGAGAAAAGAGGTATGAACTTTTAATATTAGTAATTCCTAATGCTGGCTTCTTTATTGGTTGATTTTGTTGTCATCCATTTTTAGGTCCCTTTCTTTTCTGAGGTGTGTCAACCGATAATTTCTGCTTGGCTTCTTTCTCTGTTACACTGTGACAGAGTCATTAAAATGAGAGTTGAAGAAGGAAAAAAGGGAACATATATTTTTGTGTAGCCATCCTTGAATTTGTGCTTTATGTATTTTTTGTATTTAAGATTTCGCCCCTTTTTTTGTGCTTACCACAATTTTTAATTCTAAATTATACATATAATAGTATGTAATATAATCAGTAATTCTTGTATTAAGTCCTGACCACAGACAATCCTTTTCCTCTTCATTTTCCAACTGTCATCAGATACATCAATCCAGGTAACCTTCAGGAAAATTCAAATGTAATTTATAAGTAGATTGTTTTCATTCTGCTGTCTATGTCTACAAATATCTTGTCTTGTTATTATTAAGCAATGATCAGTTACTGCTCATCCTGTTTTCACTAAGTCTGTACTACTCAGTGCAGGAATTGAACTCACAATTACTTTGTCATCAAATTCATAAACTAACACTCAATCCACAAGGTTACTGTCCCATAGATTAAGTGAAAGGTTCAGTTCAAAATTCCTTGAAAATTATCAATAAGAACCTGATGAAGGCTCACGGGCACAACAGCTGAAACATTGTGAGAATTACAAAAACAACGACCTTTGTCTGAGAGTAAATAATGTAAAAATGTGTAGCAAAAAAAAGAAGCTTTAAACTTATTGTAGCAATCAGTGCCTGCAATCAGTTTCTTTTCTCTCTTGTCCGTGACACTTGTAGCCAGTTCAGCACAGCAGTCAACCATCTTTTTCCTCACTGACTGGTTGCCCCGTTCTTTCTGTTTTTATTCATCATTGACAGCCAAAATTTGCATATACGCAAAGATAATCTTGTGAGTGAGTATCTTACTTCGAGATCTATTTTAAATATGTAACGCTCAGAGCTGCCATTTCTTTCTCCCTTGAACAGTTTATACTGCAAGGGACATTCAAATCTTTGGAGGTAAGTTATTTTATTTTTGATTTTATTCTCGCCTTGCAAAAAATACATGCAACCTTGGGCCTCTTTGTCCTCTGCAGTTGTTCACTACATAGCGATACATACTCCAAATCCCAGAAATTCAAACAGAAACTCAAATATAATTTAACATTTGGGACCATTAAATCTCATCATTTATAAAATGAAAGAAAGGCTCCGAATATGAAGCCTAGATAAAAACAAAATCTAAGGAAAAAATGTAAGGGAGGTAATTCGGTATTTATTATGAAGAATATTCTTAATTTCTGTTTTAATTTCTGGAATGAGGATATAAGAAAGAAACACTATTTCCAACACAGTTACATATCCACATACATACCATATTAAAACATCATCAAACTTTATTTTATACCCCAAAACAGACAATATTACAAACATGCAAAAAAGATTTCCCAATACAACACACACTGTTTAAATCAAAGTGTCGATTGGTTAGAAATTAACATCACCATGTGAAATATTTGACCAATCAGTGAAAACTAAAACTCTATTTTTCTCAAGCCTACTTAGGGGGAAAATTCTCTTATAAAAAGCCAACAGATTTCAATTTTCAAGAAGGAGATCTGCAACAGTCTCCAGGTCATTTGGACATGACAGATATTCAACTTTTTCTCCACAATAGAAGAATGTTGGAGACTTCAAATGAATCATCTACAACAACAACAGTAAAGATGGTCAGTGAATTTTCACTAATAATAAAGGTTTTTTTTAAAACCATGGCTTTTTGTGTGAACCAACTATTTAAAAGCCTTGCCTAAACCTCAACTTTGACTACGAACCAACTACCCAAATAATTTAACTCAACAAAAGACTATTTTCTAATACTTTTTAACTGTTTTGAATTCATGTACATATATTTGTAAATACAAGTAATTTATTTAACAGGCATGTTTTCTTTATTTTTATTTTATTATTGTTTAGAATTTTTACATTCAAATTTTTAATATGAAAATCTGGACAACTAAATTTCCTAGAAGGGATTATCATTATTTACATTTCGGACTATTGTCCTCATCTTCATTGCCATTTTTAACATTTCAGCCAACGTCCTCTCTGGCTTTCTTCAGATGCCATCAGGTGTCTAAAGAAGGTCACAGTGGACATAATATTGTGATAACAATAGCAAAGATGATGGCATTAGTTTTGTTCCACTGGCCTTAGAGTGGAAAGATATATTATATGAGACTGGCCACTGAAAAGTCAAAGCAGCACAAAGGTGACACGATGTGGTAAACTCAACAACACATTTATTCAGACTTCCTGCTGGATTTGTCTTGATCCCAGCATTCCCTAGTGGGACCGGAAGTGCTTACAGTCATCATAACTATAATCAACATTATTAATGTTATAACAAGTTGTGAGAAATTTAATGACTACACAAATTGAGTTGTGGCATGATGAACAAAGATGAGACATTTGAATAGTTTAAAAACCATACTTCATATAATAACTACATTATACCACGAGAATGAGAATAGAGTTGCTAAAAACGTATTCTTTTACCAGTTAAAAGTCAAGGCATATCTAAAAACATGTCTGTTTGAAATAGATGAAATGCTTATCTGGTGTTACTCAGATCTTTCATTAGCTGTTTTTTCTAGCATCATTCAGGTTTGCTTCACTTGTTCTTGGAGTAGACTGAAAACACATCTACCCCATTCATGGCTGTCTCAGCCTCTATTTTAGTGTCTAATTTTGGGTCATACCCAATATTATCAGATGAATAGTCCCGACCTACCATCAGCTGGAGTTATCTACCAAAGGGAGATAACCTATATATTTTTTTTAAGTTTCAATACCAATAATGTAAATAGAAATTGTTTAGAACCTTAAAATCAACAACACCCTAAAAATAGTTACTGCCTACTTTTTATGACTTTTTTTTTTTAGATTTTAATTTTTTTATGTTTATCTCTAATTTATAAATCTGATTTTCTGTTTTGTTGTTTTTCTTTATAACATTGATGCTGAAAATTTTAAGAAGATCATTTCTGTCATTTTCTCGGAAATTTCATATGTAATCAAATTTGAAATTTAAATGAGTAAATTTTTTTAAAATCAGTTCTTTTAATGCTGGTTATGTTTGTGATAAGATTAACTAGTAAGAAAAACAGACTTACCAGCAATATCTTCTGAAGTAGTTCAGTGCTACTTTTAATTTTATATGTGGTCTGTATGGGATCAAAATAATAATAAAGCACAAACATATGAAACTAGATATATTATCCTTTTTCTCAAGAACTGGCAAAAAAAATATTAAACACTATTTACTTATTAGATTATTTATTTACAAGAATAATTTTATATTTACAAGTTTCTAAAAATATATGAACCAACTTCAATGCAATATTTATTTACCATATTATTAAGAAATATCTATAAATTTATAACAATGACTGTAAACAAGAAAATTTAAATAAGCACAATAACCAGTATCTGTAATAATAAATTTTGAAAAAAATGTAGTTTCCAGGCATTTCTCGCAGTTGCTTTTGTCACATAAATTCACTAAAATTGGTTGCAGGCACCTGGATTTATACTTTGATTCTTGAGAAATAACGATAAAAATGTTAAAGAATTTTTATTAGACTTTTTCTTTCAAAACCTTGATCTCTTTCTCTCTATCTACTTCTCTCTCAACTTTGATTACATATGAAATTTCCAATAAAATAACAAAATGATGTTCTTAAAATTTTTAGCATAAAAGTTATAAAAAAAAGCAACAAAACAGAAAATTAAATAAATTAGAGATAAATATAAAAAAATACATAAAAAAAATTAAAACCTAAAAAAAAGACATAAAATATAGACAGTAACGGTTTTTAGGGTGTTGTTGATTTTAAGGTTTTAAATAATTTCTATCTATGTTATTTGCTTTCAAACTTTATAAAAAATATAGGTTATCTCCCTTTGGTAGATAACTCCTGCTGATGGTAGGTCAGGTTTATTCATCTGATAATATTGGGTATGACAGAAAATTAGGCACTAAAGTAGAGGCCAACACAACCAAAAATGGGGCAGGCGTATTTTCAGACTACTCCAAAAACAGGTGATGCTGGCCACAAGCAAACTTGAATGATGCTAGGACAAGCTGCTAATAAAAGAAGATATGAGTAACACTAGATAGTGTTTCATCTTTTTCAAACAAAAAGCAACTCTCAAATAAAGAGGAAGAAGAAGAAAAGATTGACTCTGTCCGAAAAAGGCCGGAAGTTTGAGGGACTGGTGCCTCTTAATTTGTGATGGAAAACTAGTGAAAATCAGGGAGGCTGTTGCATTATAAAAAAAATCTAAAAGAAATTAATGCTAGAAAATAGAATAATTTGGACCAATCAAAAAAATGAACACAAAGAAACTTATGATGCTTGCCAAAACCAAGGTTTGCTCCAGTGTCTCAGAGCCTGTTCAAAAGGATATAACCTTTGAGCTAGCAAAAATAGGATGGCAGGTGAGGATGAAACAAAAGCCACTACAGCCAGAGAAACCAGCCATGCATTATACATGAAGAAGTAGTTAAGAGGTAATTTGCTAATTATATTTTCTGCCCTTCTGAGGGCTGAGAAAAACACTGTAGACTGACACAGACCTATTTCTAATATTACTACTACCCCTAGCATGGTCTAACTTCAAAGTTAGCACTACCCAGCCGAAACAGACATTTTTCCAGACTGCTACCAATATCTGCCTTTTAAACAAATATTTTACCACAATGAATATCAAAGGGCTAAATCAAATAAACAAAAATATCTTATTTATTTTATACCTTTGTGTCAGTTTATTTGATGTCCTATGTTTCCAATAAAATAAAATACCAAGAATCTCCAACACGGACTAGCACAAATTCTAAGAATAATATTTATTACTTTTGTAATCAGTTCTCTAGAAATGCATGAATTCACTTTCATATGTTTAGGTTTTATTAAAATTTTAAAAGAGCTTTTGAAAACAGAAAAATTGCCAATGAAGTATAGAGTAATAACAAAGTCAAGAGAAAGACCATTTTTTGACATACTGTTTTTTTTTGTGGGTACATATGTTAATCTTTGCCAAATTGTTGTGTAGAGCATACAGTAGGGATTGAACAGTAGTAATGTTCAACCAGACTAGTCTGACAAAACATTACCTCCCATCAAGATACTGAGAAGTATTAAAGAAAGAATGAATGAAATAAAAACAGTGACTAACAAATATAAAGAAATGGTTTTAATTTCAACAAATGACACAGAATTGAACTGTAGCCAGAAAATCTTTGTATATGCAGAGGTTGTTTCTGTGAATGTTGTTGGAAAATTTCTTTTATTTTTGCAATTTGAAAATACATAAAAAAAAAATAATACAAGAAAAAAACAATTGTTTTCCCCCACTAATTTGCCAACAAAATTATTTTATTTGTATTATTTACTTTGAGCATTTTTCAAATGCATCTTAATTGCTTGATCAATGGTCAGTGATTGAAGCTGTAGGCAATCAATGTCAGATAATTGATTAACAACATTCAGATAACTGACAACTGACGCTTCAAGATACTGACTCTGGGAGGATGTTTCCTTTTTGGTTTTGAAAATCAGGCAAATATTTTTTGCAGACAGTGGATAAAAGAATTTGGCGTATATAGTTTACAAAGAAAATTTAGCAACTGTGAAGAGAATTTCAGATGTGATTAATATTGTTTTTTTTTTTGTTTTTTTGTGAGCTCCTTTCTTTCTTTCTTTCTTTCTTTCAGTTATTCCCTTTTCTTCTTCCAAATGTTTTTTCAACAGTTTTGTTCTTTCTTTCTTTCACTTATTCCTTTTTCTTCTTTCAAATGTTTTTTCAGCTATATCTTTCTTTCATTCAGTTATTCCTTTTTCTTCTTCCAAATGTTTTTTCAACTATTTCTTTCTTTCTTTCTTTTTCTTCTTCCAAATGTTTTTCAGTTACATCTTTCTTTCATTCAATTATTCCTTTTTCTTCTTCCAAATGTTTTTTCAGATAGATGTTTTTCTTTTTTCTTTCAGTTCTTTATTCCTTTTTCTTCTTCCAAATGTTTTTTCAACTATTTCTTTCTTTTTCTTCTTCCAAATGTTTTTCAGTTACATCTTTCTTTCATTCAATTATTCCTTTTTCTTCTTCCAAATGTTTTTTTCAGATAGATGTTTTTCTTTTTTCTTTCAGTTCTTTATTCCTTTTTCTTCTTCCAAATGTTTTTTCAACTATTTCTTTCTTTCTTTCTTTTTCTTCTTCCAAATGTTTTTCAGTTATATCTTTCTTTCTTTCTTTCTTTCTTTCTTTCTTTCTTTCTTTCAGTTCTATATTCCATTTTCTTCTTATAAATCTTTTTTCAAGTATATCTTTCTTTCTTTTATTTTCCCATTTGAAATTTCCACATTTTTTTTTATCTTTCAAATTTTTCTTTCTCTCAACTCTGTCTCTTTTTAATCATTTTATAATTATGATTTTTTTTACATTAACATTTTTTTAATTCTTTTTATTCTTCAGTTTTCTTTTTTTCTTCAGGCATGTCATTAGTATTCAATAATCACCATTTTTCCACTCATTTTTTCTTTCTTTCTTTGTTGAGATTTTTTCTTATTATTTTTTATATGCCTTTCTTTCCAATTTTCGTTAATTTTTTTTCCTTTCAACCATTCACACTCATATCCTTTTCATTCATTCTTTCATTCAATCATTTTTTCTTTCTTTTTTCATTCTTTTTTTTTCATTCTTTCTTATTCATTATTTTCTCCTCTCTCTTTTTTTTTTTTACAATTCTTGTCTTTCTCCTGACTTTTTCTTCCCAATTTTACTTCATTTTTTTTTCATCTTTTTCATTCATTTCATAATTCCTTTTTTCTTTCACCTTTCCACACTCTCTCTCTCTCTCTCTCTCTCTCTCTATCTCACTTCTTTCATTCTAACCTATCTCTCCCTTTCCCCATTTATAGACAAGCACACTTCTTCATTCTTTCTTAGGCAACACCTTCTTCTGCATGTTCATTTTCTAAATGCTTCCCAAAACGATTTCCTTACAACTGCAGACATTCTCCAGTTTTCATCTCAATTCTGCCTCTGCCAGGTCTTTCCCTCTTTTGTCCATCTGTCCTCCACAACTTCTTAATAGTGGATTGCCATTAGTTTGTCTTTAGTTCCTCCACTACATCAACCTCAATCACGCCAGTAATGTCCACTATTTGCTTACAATAAAAATTAGCAATCACTTCTTTCCGCCCAAGACGACGAGCTTTTAACTGGACATTCTCTCTAAATTCTTCCCCTGGAGCAATTGATTTTCTGAAAGACAAAATGGTAAAAAAAAAGTTAATGATATTCTATAAAGCAGAAATTGTGATAGTTATCATAATATGCTAAAAAGAGAACAATATCTGAAAAAAAAAAAAAAAAGAAATTCACACATAAATTTTATGAATGGCCAAGTGAATGAAATGCATTAGAAATGTATTTCATTATAAATTTAAGAAATACATTAGGAATACATTTCATTATATGAATGTATTTCATTAAAAATTAATTAAATGCATTATTAGTGAATTTCATGATAAATATGAATGCCTTTCAATATAAATGAACAAAATACAATTTGAATACATTTCAATAAAATACGAATATATTTCATTATAAATTATATTATAATAAATAAAATATATGTTGTAACCTAGAGAAGGTTACTGAATAGAATAATCACATGAAGGTTGGTAATGAATGATAATACTTAGGACAAGAACAATACATATAAGATTCACCAGCAGCATGTATAAGAAGTAGTCAACTGCTAGAAATGAGTCAAATGAATTTCACAATGAATCTCCAACTGAAGACCAATGTACAGTATTTACTACTGTATTTATGTGAATGAGGACATACCCATTATCGTCCATAGGTATGCCAGAACAATATGTTATTCATATTTTAATTTATTTTTAAAATATGAATGCATTTCATTAAAGTATGAATAAATTTCATTATAAATGAATGACATTCTTTAGGAATGCATTTTATTATATGAATGCATTTCATTATAAATGAAAGCATTATGAATTCATAATGAATGAAATACATTATAAATGCATTTCATTATAAACATGAATGTATTTTATTACAAATGAATGAAATGCATTAGCAAGAATCTGCAATGTTATTAGTCTAGATCTGGCATCTCAGCTTCAAGCACTTTCCCACCACTGTAACATAGCTTCCCCATGCCTTTTCTATAAATAATATCTTCATTGTAACTGTTCTGATGAACTTCCTCTTTGGTACCTAGACTTAAGAGCAGTACTAGATTGGCAGCTAGGTCTCATTATTTTACAGATAAAATTGCTAGATGTAACTATAAGTTCTATGCTTCTTTTCTTACCCTTCTCACTTGTGGAACTTTTTTCTGGTTTCTTGCTTTTCAGTCAAGTTTGATCATCAAAAACTTTAATGCACTGTGAATCATTATCTTCTGTCTTCTTAAATACCCTTCTTTTATTGTCCTCTCCTTAATAATGATTTTTCTCAGATTATTTTACTCTCAGTATGTTAGTGGCTTTACCACCTTGCTTGGGGTGAAATGATTAAAAGAATCATTTGAATGTGTAGTATCGGATTGCTTGAACCAATGAAAAAACAAATATTGTGACTGATTTTAAAAGGCACCAAAATACATTCTTAAAAATAATTTGTTATTTGTCTTTAAGGAATTTTTTTAAGGAGGTTTATTTTCATTTATGCACCTACTTTGTATCAAATGTGACAGACACAAGGTCGAATTTTCTGTGGTGATCACACATAAATGGGTTAAGGGAACGAAAATAGCTTAAGGCCCATTGGTACTTTTTCTTTTGGGAGTTTTTATGCTGATTTAAGATGACACCAAATGGTATGCAAGAATTAAAGCCACAATGAAAAAAATTCACAATTAATTAATAATGACAACGATTTAATTCACAGACTCAAAAAATTAGACAGATTTTATTAGATCACCAGATGAGACTTGGACAATGGAAATTTTAATTTTCTTTTCATTTATAGTTGATATGGCTAGATGTTACCAAAAGGTTTATGCTAACGGTTTTTTTTTATCACACTTCCTGCTTGTAGAACTCTCTTCTGGCTATTCTGAAACAGCTCTTCTTAAACTTTTTTCATTCACGACCCCATTTTTTATCACAAGATTTTTTGTATCTTCAGGTATTAACCAAGTACACTGAAAATACATCGGTTGTCACTGCACTCGTTGCAATGACACCACATGTGCATTTTATTACTGCAGCGCTTGCATGGTGCATCATGGTAAATATTGTGTGTTTGTAAAATAACATAAACTGAAATTCATGTCTTTAAGTTAAATTTTTGCAACCCCAGCATTTCACTTTGCAGCCCCATTTGGGGTTGCAATCCATAGTTTAAGAAGCATTGTTCTAAATTTTAAATGTAATGTCAATCATTGTCTTTGCTCTTCTAAATTCCAGTTCTTTTATTGTCCTCTCTCCTTAATAAGGATTTTTCTCAGATTTTTCCACTCTCAAGAATCCCTTGCATTTTAGTGGCTTTACCACATTGAATGGTACTAATACCATTTTCTGATGGTATTGATACTTACTTGACTTTAATTGGAGCTACCCTTTGCATTCCTGGCCCCTCGATGTTCAGATGGCCTCCACTAAGTGGTATGGTAAGTGTATTGGTGAATTTTACCATTACATCAAAGGCTTTCCCTATGCACACACTGGTATCTGCCTGTCAGGGGAAAAATACAAAACATTAAAAGCATGTACTTTAGCTTATTTGATTTATTTAAGTTAGACTGTAATCTTGATTATCTTAAATGTTATTGTAGAACAACATTTCAGCCAAGTACACATTCAGGTGACCATTATTTTTGGCTATAAAATATCTTATGCTTAAGTCCACATCACATTGAAGCACGGGTTCCCATATGATCACCAAAACTAAGCAACATTGAGCCTGGTCAGTACCTAGATGGTACTGTAAAATTGGATGTCTAGGTTCAGAATTGTTAATTGGAGAGCCAAATTCCAATTCTAGTTAGGTTTGATATATTCACTTATGCTCAAATACTCTTGGACCTTATCAAAAGGTCTAAATTCATTTCTTCTCCCCCCAACTATGGGTTAATCACTATTAATCATTATTATCTCAAAAAAAATTATTACAATCTAAAAATATTTTCTGGCTTTAAATAACCTACAAAAAGTTGATAAGCTGTAGAAAACGAATCAATTAATAATCTTATTATCATGTCATGTCACAAGTCTTGTAACCCATTTTTGGTTATAGGGGCACCAGATGTACTGCAACCAAAGCAGCAGAGTTGTGTCTAAGGCAAGAGAGCCTGATGAAACACATCCCTCTTCAGGCTAGTTTTGAATTTAAAGTTTTCCTTCTTCTAGACTGGTTGCCATGGTAAAGCAAGAAAATACAGGGAAATCTGCTATTTAAGCTATAGCCGGGGTTGACAGGGTTGAAGGTATGGATTCCTAACTTTCCCCATGAGTATTTGTGTGAAAGTGAATGCAACAAATCTGACCGAAATTTGAAATTGGCTTGCTGACTTCTTATTCTGAGTCACTAACAGTTAAACTCTCTGAACATCTAGGATACCTTATAGGTGTCGATTATTGTGTTATTTTGACTGTATAATACAGTTTCTTGTTTGTTCTTGCTGAATCAGATGGCTTTATGTTAACCTTTGACATTCCGGAGGTGATTTTGTTTGCAAAGCAAAAATTTCATCCTGAAACTGTAAGTGACTCAGATGAATGAATGGTAGAATGTTTGAATTTTACAGTTGTGTTGTCATATCCTGCTATGGCAACAGAAAATGACCATGACTGAAATTAAGTAGCCTTGAAAAACAATGCAGGGGAAAGGAAAATAGTGAATAATGCAAAGTGTTAAGGGTTAATGTGGACCTCAGTTAACTAATAAGTAGTTAATTGCATGATTTGACAAAATTACAGGCATGAACACAAAGCAGCATGAAGAGATATTTCTTTTATTGAAAAATATTGAACAAAAATTATGGAATTAGCATACTTAGATTGATCGATCGATTGATTTGTTTTTTACGAGTTATCAACCTTTTGCAAGTTATTTAAAGCAAGAAAATATTTTTAGATTCTAAGAATTCTTTTGAGATAATAATGATTTAATTTAATTTTTGTGAAAAAAAAAACAGTGTAAAAATGACAGTTTTGCCCTTGATGCTGCCATTATCTTAACTACCTTCACTCCTCAACAATATTTATTGTTTTAAAAAGCGCTTATCAGAATTGGAATTGAACCTAAACATATGAATGTGAATTTATACATTTTCTTTGTTCTTGGGAATTGGCAACAAAAATAATAAGCACTATTATATTGTTTATTAGAATGGTTGGCAAAACATCGGTTAATTGCCAATCGATTTGAACTTTATAAAATGGTAAGTAATAAGGATTTTCTTATAGTTGGTTCACATATTTTAATAATTTAATCAATGTTTATAAATTTATGAATAAAGAATTGTTTTCATATTTATTTCCTTAAAGTTGATAAATGATAAATATTGCATTGAATTAGTTCTAATTGTATTAGTTTTTAGAATATTGTAAATATAAAATTATTTGTGTAAATAAATAGCGTTTAATATTTTTGTTGTAAATTCTCAAGAACAAAGAAAATCTATAAATTCACTTTTATCATATGTTTACGATTTATTATTAAAATTCTAATCATCGCTTTTTAAAACAATAAAGGTTATGGAGTGGTAAATGATAAATATTGCATTGTATTAGTTTTATTAGTTTTTAGAATGTTGTAAATATAAAATTATCATTGTAAATAAAGTTTATTTACAAGAATAATTTTATTTTCCAACATTTAAAAATGTTGGAAAATAAAATTATTACTGTGTCCTTAAAAATTATATAAAATAAGTGCTCATGCTCATTTTCTTGTATTATGTTTTAACAGATAAAGTCTCCGTAGAACAACAGTAAAGGTGTTGGCACATTTACACATTTTATCATCACTTGCTACGTGATCTATGAGTGACAAGTGACCATGATAAGCATGTAATCACCACTACCGTTTGTTTTAAAAATCCATTTCTCTATTATTTTAAACTTAAAGTAAATAATATATTTTTCCAAATCAAATACTTATACTTTAAGTCAGCTAATAAATAAAGTTTCAAAAAAGTATATTTTATTTTTTGAAAATTTTTAATACCTAGAATTAACTTTTGTTTACAAATGTGTCAAAATGGCCGATTTTGTGAAAGCGACCAAAAAGTTTAGATTTCACTAAATACAATTTCTATTTGAAATACACCAGAGTATTTTTCTTACTGGAAATAGTACATTTAATCCTTTAGCTTTCAATTAAAGCTAAAACAAAAGCTTCAAGAATGCTTTTTCATTTTTAAAAATTCATTTTAAACCTTAGGTATGCCATTTGGTACGTAAACAGAAACTGACTTTCTCATACAAAAAAACTGCATCATAGTCTGTAAGAAAAATATATAACAAACCTTTAAATCTAGATGTGGCTTGTCTAACCAAAAGGCTTCTCTTGTAATATATCTCTGTCCAGTTTCACTAACAGTTGCTAAGCAGTACATAACAATGTGGGCATCGGCGTCCAAACTGTTCACGTATTCACTGCATTTCAGAGACAGACTCACTGTGCTCTCTGCAAAGAGAAAGAGAAACAACTTTTTTTTTTAGTCACGGAGGGTCATACAGAATT
Organism: Acanthosepion pharaonis; assembly: GCA_903632075.3. Classification (NCBI taxonomy): domain Eukaryota; kingdom Metazoa; phylum Mollusca; class Cephalopoda; order Sepiida; family Sepiidae; genus Acanthosepion; species Acanthosepion pharaonis. The sequence goes on along the minus strand of CAHIKZ030001424.1, from coordinate 3,060,065 downwards.
ATCTCCCTTACATTAAAATCTATAACCTAAGCCTGGGAATGTTGGACGATTTCCTCAAAGAGGCAACGGAGATATGGTTCTGCAGAAGGATGCTAAGAATATCCTGGACCGAGCATGTGAGCAACGATAAAGTCTTAGAGAGGTTACAAACAAGGAAGAAGGCTTATATTTAACATCATAAAGAGACAGCTGAAGTTTCTGGGTCACATAATGAGGAAGAAGGGCCTGGAGAATCTCATACTCACGGGTCGAACATACCTGACGAGCTTGAGCAAGTGGTTGACAGAACGTGGCCTGGGGAGGAAGCAGAGGGAAGGAACTTGCTGAGAGCTGCAAGGGATAGAGGGGGGATCGACATGGCACATAAAAAGAAAAAGAAGTCTGGGATTCCCAAAGTGAGCGGTACCGCCCACCTTCAGTGTGATAATCCAGGGTGGTGGTAACGAAGAAAACGGGGATGGTTATTAAAAAAAGTGGGGGTAGAGTGACATAGAGTAACATTGGAACCAAACAATATTGTTTTGTTTTATAAAATCTCTAGGATCCTTTCTGTTAATTAACCCTAAAAGAAAAGATCTATATTTATTAAATAAAATTCACACCAAATTCTCCCAGAGCGAGGTACTTCCATTGCACTCCGGTTGGGTTGACTTTTGCGATCGTCCCAAATGTGGGCGACTCGGCGCGTTATTGTTAAGTGTGGGTCTACGTCGTGCTCACTCCGATAAACAAGCCCCCCCCAATTTTTTTTTCTTTATTTTTAATTGCATGAATTCCTTGAAAGTAACTCGAATATCATCCGCATTTACAAAATATGGATAATTTCCTGATCTTTTGGTAATTTTTCATTCAGAAGGTTGAAGTTGTTGCGAGACAAGCTAAACAAATTTTGACTTAAAATTTATAATTTAAGAGAGTGCCTAAAATTTATAATTTAAGAGAGTGCCTAAAATTTATAATTTAAGAGAGTGCCAAAAATTTAAAAAAAACAACAAAACAAACAAACTTTAATTTCTTGGAATGAATTAATATTTGCGATAAGTAACTTTACATTATTTGGGGTGAATTAACAGAGAAGATCCAATCTCATATTCTAAACTACACTTAAATGCTAATCATTCGCAGGAGGCCCGCTTTTTTGTTCTTTTACCTTTAGTAATTTAGTAATATTACCTTTTAGTAATATATCCACATAATACTAAATTACTATGATTTTTAATTTATAATATTTATCGTCATTAAATATTCTAATAACAACTTGGTCTGCGGATGTTAACTTTATACAAAATTTGGTTTACTTTGCTTTGTTTTGTTTGACGGCATATCAACCTGAATGGGTTATTTAATGCCGACAAGATTTTTTTTTTTTATTTCTGGTAATATTTCTTTTTTTCAAAAATGTATTGCTGATATTTTTTTTCAAAAATGTATTGCTGGTAATATTTTTTTCCAAAAATGTATTGCTGGTAATTTTTTTTTTTTTTTTTTTTAAATATATTTCTGATAAAATTTTTTTCCAAACAAGTATTGCTGGTAATAATGTATTGCTGATAATAATTTTTTCTTCAAAAATTCATTGCTGGTATTAATTTTTGGCAAAAATTTATTGCTGGTAATAAAACCTGTTTTTACACGTTTTGATCCCAGTTTGGCGGTTAACTATATGTCCATAGCTGGGACCCTAATAGGTGCTACCACCGCGGGTCAGGGTGGATCTGGGAACTCCAGCAATTAAGAGTTGGTTCCACGCTCCTCAAAACCTTCAATCTCCTGATCAGAGACCTTGCTGGTGGAAAGGTGGACTTAGGGACAACAGCAATTAAGAGGTAGTTCCATGCTCCTACTCCACAAAACCTCCTGATCAGAGGCCTTGCTGTCGGACGTAGTTTAACGTCTTACCCAGGACGCATTTTGTACAAAGTGCAATATAAATTTTTATTTAAATATAAATCTTAGGCAAATGAAATTAAGCGTTGATTATAATACAGCACCTCCAATACCCTAATAATTTCATATTTGTCGGGTTATTTCCTCCTAATTTTCGGAACTGTTTCTAGGGGACGCTCTCCAATACTATAAATACTCTGCGATGAAATTTTATCGCTCTCTTCTTACTTTTCACCTTATACGACAAGATGTAAATCTCTCGCGGAAAATCGCGTTTTTCTTTTTGTAGGAAACGCATGAACAATACATACACATACACGTACGTACGTACATTAACTCACTTCACATACTCTGGATTTGAAAGTTTCCACTTTAATTTGTTATACACATTTTGTCTTTGTCATTTGTAAAGCTTCGTTTGTTAATACATTATAATTTGTTTTTACATAAATCGGTCTTTGTCGTTTCTTTGCATTATTTTTTTAGGTGGACTCATATTCTGAGTCTGCCATGTTTGTTGTGGGCATTTCAGGAGACACACGTGTTTATCTCACAACGTGTACACCAGACCGCAACATATTAAACCCCAAACAGAAGGCTTGTCAAATATTTCAAAATAAATGTATGAACTATTCAAGCAAATCCAATGAACCGAGATATATTACACTACCTACCAAATCTTCCCAGACACATCTAAGAAAAAAAATTATAAATCTAAAATTTCAGCGTTCCAGCATCTTCAATGTTTCCTGCATAATCATAACCGATACTTGTATTTTATAATTCCTCCTCCACATCCTGCATATATATAATTCCAATGAATCAACCATAATGGTTCAAGATGTGGATTTAGCAAATATAAAACAATTGCATCCGCGTATGAGTTAGTTATAACTAATTAAGTATATTACAAAACCAAAATGTTTATCTGAAAACACGAGTCCTGTCCTTAAATACCTTCGTCAGATGGAGACTTTCATATGAATGTCTGCATGGCGCCAAACTCGTCCAGAAATATCAAAACTGTCAGCTGTATACAACTCCTTTCTCATATTAATGATTAAAAATGGCGTCGAGTGAATGAATACTGTAGGTCTTCGCGAGGACCATCCTTCTTCGAATTTCGTGAACTGGCGCTACACAATCACAAACAAAGAACTGTACCAAGTAATAGAAACCGCATCACTTGAGGACTACCAATAACAACAACTAAAATGGATATCAAATGTAACTCGAAGAGAAAATAATGACATAATCATGATTTTGAAATTCCACACTACTTCGAATAAAAGGTTAGTAAAGAAACCCCCCATCAATACTGGAAAGAGCTATAACAGCTACTGAACTTGAGAAAAATTGTTTTATGAGCAAGGTTTTATAAAATTTATTCGGCAGCAGCACTTAGTAGTACTGTCTGCGCGATCAAATGCTTCCTTATAAGGAAACGGCCAATATTCCAATTATCATTACAGATTAAGAGAACAGATATTACACTTTGATCTTATTCTGATGGCCAGGGAGTGAAGCTAAACGTAGGTCAAGTTGCACAGGTTGTTCGGTCAATGAATGCCAAATGTTTCTTTATAAGGAAAAGGCTAAAAATATTCAAAAATATCTAAAGTGTCAGCTGAATTAAAACCGTTTTCTAAGATAAATGGTTGAAAATGGCTTAGAGCCAATAAAGCTTCTGGATCTTGGCGAACACCGCCCTTCTTCAGACATTATAGACTGTCGCTACAGAATCACAAAGAACTGTACCAAATAATAGAAACCACAACACTTAAGGACATTCAACAGCAGCAACAACTAAAATGGATAGTGTTGTGTACGATCCACCTAATTTACATAAGTGGAGTACCGACCATATAAATATGGGTTGGTACCGGAAGACGGAGAAGAGATCGAATCCAGAGACTCTGCCCGACTGCGATTTAGTCAACCCATTCTGCAGGAACAGTCTTTCCAAGAATATACCAAAACTAACTGTAAATATTGTGTACCGTTTCCTTGTTTCAATACATTTTGTTTACGTACATTTTGTGTTGTATTATTATTATTCCATGCTTATCCAAGTTTCAACAGATAGCAGATGTAACTCAAGAGAGAAACAATAACATAATTATGATGTTGACATTCCACACTACTTCGAATAAAAGGTTAGTAAGGACCCCCCCGCCTCCTTCAATACTAGAAAGAGCAATAACAGCTACTGGACTTGAGAAACCAATTTTCCTGAAAAAAATTCTTTTTAGAGAAAGCTTTTATAAATTTCAACCTACACTGGCTGCTCGGTCAATGAATGGCGAATGTTTCCTTATAAGGAAACGGCTAATATTACTATTATCATTACTATAGTTTTACTACCTACAATACTTGCGCAAAACATTATTCTATCTCCCCACCTTTGTCTTCTTGTGATGAAAGACCAACATATAGTCTGTCCATCAGATTACTTTTTACTTCTCTGATAATGAAACATTTAGTACAGCTAAGAAAACTGACCTGCGTGTGGCTCCAGAAGAGCAGTCTGGGAATTTTCTTTCAAATCATTAGCAGGCACACCAGTGTAGTAGGCAGCAGCTGCACACATGTGCACCTTAATACTTCGAGGTGAAGTCGAATTATTCTTGATGCGGAGGGAAGCAGATACGTCACCAGTACGATATCCTTCCCCGGTGAATGCAAAATCGACATCCGTCTTGCTTGGGGCAGGAATATCTGGAATTGACCGTAAGGTGTGGTGCTTTGCACGTTCCAATGCGGCTGCTAGTTCAGGGCTACCTGTAAAGAGAAAAAACATATAAACATTTATTGTCGAGTTTTATTGTATTTTTTCTGTTTATTTTAGATCTTTCAAAAATTAAGTCCGTGTAAAATAATCATTTGCACACACACACACACACACACACACACACACACACACACACACACACACACACATATATATATATATGTGTGTGTGTGTGTGTATATAAATATAAATAATATACATATATATATATATATATATAATTATTTATATATTATATGCGCGGTACTTATTAGAAAACGCTTAATATCAGAGATAGAGCTAACATATAGTAATTTTTACCTATCATAATTTTACACAGACCCCACCACACGTATATACATACATGCGAGGAAATATTATTCAGTGAAAAAATAGAAAAAGGCTCTGATTGTTGACATGTATACATTCACGAGACATTCACGAGAAATTTTCGCTACACTTCCAATCTTTGAATTTCAACATACAAATGCGTATGTATAGACACAACACCACCCATATATATACATATGTCAAATCCGAAACTGTCCACATATGTTTATATATGTATGAGTCCCGACGGACAAGGAAGTGTGTATGTGTGTCTGCGTACCTCATCGGGTGTACGGACATGCATCTATGTTTGCGTCAGCACGATGATATCACGATGACGATTCCCCCCTCACTCCCATAATAACACCAATACACGCAATCTACATAAACCCAAATTTTTAAAAAATTAATCAGTTTGTCTGATGATCGCAAAAGCGTGAAACCCAGGGTCACAAACTCACATCAATCCAACCAAATATATATATATATATATATATATATATATATATATATATATATATATATATATTAATGCTAATCATTTCATGACGAAGGGATCATGATTCTCCACAGATTCCTTTTTTTTATTATATGGGAATTGTCATGGCTTCTTGGGAAAGAGAGTGCAGTGGTTTCCTCTTTTTATTTGTCCGTAATTTTTAATGCTGTCTCCGTTCATGACGTAGGCGATTATGGGTCTTTACAGATTCCCTTTCTTTATTATCTGTGAATTGACATTACTTCTTGGGAAAGAGAGTGGAGTAGTTTCCCATTGCCTTCTCCATAATTTTTCAATACCATGTTCCTTCAGGACGTAAGCGATTATGGCTCTCCACAGATTCCCTTTCTTTATTATCTGTGAATTGTCATGAATTGCACATACGTCAGCATGTTTCCCAGGTGGCCCTGGTAGATAATAAATTATCCATTCTTACTTTTTCGAAGAAACCTCAACACATTCACTATCATAATAGACAAATATACTATCTCTATAAACTAAGAATACTGAATCAGATCTTAAAATCTGACGCTATAGAAACACAAAGAATGTTATCAAATAATAAAACATTGCTCGAAGACTTCCAACAGCAGCAGCGACTAAAATGAATAGCGCATGTAACTGCAAGTGAAAATAATGGCATAATCAAAATGCTGACATTACGCACTACAAAACGTTAGCAAGGTTTTTTGGATTCCGTGAATGGAATCCTGCACAAATAAATAAACAACGCCAGTAATTGAGATAGAAAAATAAGTGTATTAAACGTAAGAATACAGACTTGAAGTGAAGATTAGTAGTCCAGGAATGTGGGTTAGTAGAAAGTATATGTACAAGTTTCTGTAAGTAAAGCCGTAATCATCTCTCTCTGGACTCTTGTATAAATCTCTGAGAACACCCTGTGTCTGTCCGTATCTCTCAACCTGTCTCAACGTATCTCAAGGTATCTCCACGTATCTCGGTATTTAATATCCCACCCACGAGGAATATATGTGGCACAAGGCCGAGTTTAAAGTGGGTTTCTCCGAGTCCGTAGGCTCGGCCAAAAATATAGCCTTTGAACCCGCCTAGACGGGTTCAGGGCCTGTCTACCTCCCCGGACAAAACCTTGCCCTTCGGCAAAGCTTCGTCCAGGTTCCTCTCTGGCAAAGCAGAGAGTTTGACAGACGTCGAGACTGTATCTCGACGTATCTCAACAGCAGGTATTCTCTCTGTCAGTATAAGTATACTTTGGACGAGTCCATCTTATGGAAAAAGGGGAGAGCCCCACAACACAAAGAAACTCTCGTCAGTAGCGAAAAGAACTATGACAATGGACATAGAAGCCTATTTGCTTGAACTGAACATGGGGAAGGTTTAAGGATAATAGAAACAGAAAGGATGCTCAGAAAGAAATGGTTGAATTTTTTTAAGACACATAATGAGGAAAGAGGGCTTGGGTAATTTGACACTCACAGGACGGCAGTAGGAATAGAAGAAACGGGCCAGTAACCCGCCTAACTTAGGGTCGTAGTGGCACAGTAGAAGTGGTGTTTCTTGGGCAAGATAGCCTGATGGAGCCAAACCAGGGCGATTTTGAATTCAGAGTTACCTTCTGAGTTACTTCTCTTATAGGCTGATATTTACCCATAGCCGGGGAGAGAAGAAGAAGATTTATATACTTCCCAAAGGTATTAACACGTAATTAATGGATCCAACTGGAATCCGAACTCGCCACTCTGAGCCGCTATCCATTACTCCACGGCGCCTTCAATTTAACACGCCTAAGAAACCTGTGTAAATGAATGACAGAAAGTGGAAAAAATAGTGAAAAGACAAACCTTACTAAGACCTACAAAAGGAGAACCATAATCGTACACTTCTTAAAGGGACACGTACAGGGTACCTCGACGTGGTGTAATGGTTAGAAAGCTTTTTCTTGCTAGATCAATTACGACTGAGTAGTGAGTTCGATCCTCCCTGGGTACCCCATACTTTTGGCCTTGTGCCACATCTAAGCCGGGCTTAGAAAATCCCTAAAGGGACACGTACATAGAAGAAGGATTCTTCAGAAAAACTGTTTTAAGAGAAAGATTATATAAATTTCATACGACAGTGACGCTAACTGTTCAGTCAATAAATGCCTAATGTTTTCTGTACGAAAACGGTTATTCTGATCACTGTATTACCAATATACACCTACAATACTGAGTTGTTTCGAAGTTACTTATTACGACGTAATAAGATATTATTAGTCTGCAATAATTGCTAAGTTTTTGTTTCACTAATTTCTCTATACTCACCATCGGGATGTTTATAGTGATGAGTGAGATCGTCTCTAGAAATGGTATTCACAGCTTTTGTACTGATTGACCTGCCAACAGCATTCTGCTCAACGGCGATCGGTTCCATGTTTCCCATTACGTCCATCATCCAGTGGACGCGGTGGCCGTGGATTTCAGCAAACAGGTATTTGGTATCATAACTCAGATGGAGTTCCCCATCTCGGATTCCTTTGACTGGAGCCGGGCCACACGTAAACACACCTTGAAAAAAATAACAAGTAAACGATTATTTTTCTTGACAAACCGATATTCCCTTCTAGAAAACACATCGGAACATTGTATTTTTATCGTTCCGGAGATATGGTAACTAAAAACCAATAAGCGATCATACCCCATGTTGCCATCAGACCTGTCCACTCTCCCGGCGGTGCCAGGAGAATCCCGGTTTTAAGTTCTTTATTCCGGTCTCTTGTGTCGTAATTAATGTCCTTCTGCTTAACTGTTAAGCGTTGGTCTTTCGACGAGTCAGCCAATTTTTACAATATTCATCCTGTGAATAAACTGTTGAACTTTCTCCAATAAAAGAACTGCCGATTGAAAAAAAAGGGGGGGTTAATGTTGTTCCAAATTCCCGCCCTATAAAAATTAGCATTCTTTTTTTGCTTTTTTAATGATATCACCCCATACAAGGTACTAAACGGGTTAATACAAACAAGGCACTTAAACGGGTTAATGTTCTTCCAAAGTCAGACCCTATGAAAAATAGCATTCTTTTATTTATTTTTTTTTTTTTAATCATATCACCCCATACAAGTCACTAAATGTGTTAATATATACAAGGCACTTAAACGGGTTAATGTTCTTCAAAAGTCCCGCCCTGTAAAAGATAGCATTCTTTTTTGTTTTTTTTAAAATCATATCACCCCATACAAAGCACTAAAGCCACTAAGACAGAAAAGGTTACTAAGTGCGAAAGAAAAAGAAAAAAAAAATTATTAAGAAGCGAGCATAATAGAAGAGTAATAAAAAAGACAGTAGATAACGATTGACGTTGCATTGAAATTTTTGAAGGTCAAAGTTGGCTGGAAAATTTTTATTCCCTTTGCTGTGGGAAAAAGGGATGTCACGTGGAATTAGAACAATCTACCCGCGTAGACTAAATAAAGGGTTCGTTCAAAATTCCAATGTATATCAGCTGAAAAAGGTTGGAATGGCAATAAGATGAGTCCAACAGTCCGAACAATGTAAATAATGTAAATGGTTACAATACCTCATCTCAGAGATATAGACAGATGTTTAAAACATAATTCTCTGAATTCGCAGCAGTTAGAGAGTTCCACAAGCGAGAAGTGCGAGGAAAGAAATTGTGAGCATAGAAGTTATCGTTATATCTAGCAAATTCAACTGTAAACTGGTGAGACCTTGCCGCCAATCTAGTACTACGCTGAAATTCATGAAGTCTAGATACCATAGCGAAAAGGTCATCAGAACAATTACCATGAAAGTATTTATAGAAAAGGCAGAGGGAAGCTACATTACAGCGGAGGGAAAGGGAGTAAAGGATCAATAATATTGCTGATTCTTATTTGGATTTCATCAAAACCCTCCAACTGCGGTGAAGTTAGAGAATTATGTTTTAGATATTTGTCTATATTTCTGAGATGAGGTATTGTAACCATTTACACTATTGACATCGTTCGGACTGTTGTACACATCTTTACTGCTATATTCACGACGTTCCGGAATTAACTGATACTGAGTTATCCAAAAAGACACTTTTTATATTTGTATGCGCTCTATCCTTGATAGTGAGCACTTTAACTCATAAACAGAACATATTGTAAAACTATATTTTATCATATATATATATATATATATATATATATATATATATATATATATATATATATATATATTGTCGTACCATATCGGAAAACCTATATAACTTCTATAATTCAAACAGAAGTGTTCACTTCAATATCCACCACTCATGTGAGAAAAACAGAGTTCACTTTTGGCCGGCTTCGCACAATAATTTCTGGAATACCGTCCCAAAATACTAGGATCATAAAACACATTTCATATCCAATCAGAAACGGCCCACTTAGTTTTCACAGCAGCCGTTCTGAGTAACTGACTGACGATAAAACATCGTTTCCACCAACTCAGCTGTCATTAACAACGGACACCCACGACAAGTAAGCTTAACCAGTCGATCAGTAGCGGCACTAAGGCACTAAGACCAATAACGAAACCAGAGGTAGCAGTTAAGACTAACCCACGACTATTACAATGTGATAATTTGTGTTGATATTTCTCTCACGATTCTTTTTCCCTTGATTTTTTTCACGTGTTTATCTCGATCCCTACCTTGTTTTATATCCCGAACTAACTCTCAGTCTCCCACGACTGACATATGATTATCCGCAACGTGTAAAAGATCCATCATCTTATCTCCATTTGTTGTTTTATCATTCCACTTTTTTCTTGTTAACGGTAAGACCGCCGTTACAATTTAAATTCGGTCGTTCACTCTTGGAAGATAAGTGCGAATTTGTAAACAATGACTATTACGACTAATATTACAAGGCTCTTCCCCTTCCTCGAATAGAGCACTATCAGTCATTGGCGTGTTTATTCACAGAATAAGTACGTAAAAATTCGCCGTATTTTCAACCGTGCGCCGATGACTTAGGGGAAAAATATCCGACTGTTGCCGAATCAGTCTAGTTTCAATCCTGGCTTGAAGCAATCGGATGTCTATCCCCACTGATGAACTGTGATACAGCGAAACGGTCTGCCTGTGGATGACTATATATATATGCATAAAAAAAGGAAATAAAATAATCATTAATGCTTCCAAAAATCGTTTTTTCTTAATGTTTTCTGCAATCTAATGGATAACAAAGCCTAGAATCAACAAGAATCAATATCATCTTATTATCCTGATTGGGAAATATGCAGTTATATATAAGATTTGAGCAAGATTATCACCAAAAAAAAAACGGCTTCTGCAAAAATTTGCTCCTAATTTTCATCAACGACATTTCTGGTGTCATTTTCTCAATTCAGTATCTATATTGACTGTTATGGGACCTACTTTTATGGACTCGTCCTATTATTATATTATGCCTCTCAAGAGAGCGGTCTACAGTTTGACAAGTTGACTACTGTACTTTGCTGTCAGTCAGATGTGCAACACTTTTTTATTCGTTCTTTTTGTTAATAATCTGTTTTCACTAAATTGCTGAGTTCGAGTTTACTTTCGGACATATTCTGGGTCCACAACACTGACGAGACAACTATTTACTCCTATTTTAACAGTAAATCTGATCGGTTCAATATGGTCAAATTGGCAGCTGATCTCAAAAATGACCTATAACCAGTTGTTAACAGGGGCACGAAATGACTTGTTAATTTTAACGCCTCCAAAACGAAACTGCTCTCTTTTAATCGTCTGAGAGAATCTTTTTTTGCCTTCGATCAGCATGGCTGATGGTAACCTCCTAAAGTGAGTGACTCATTGTGCCTTTTCGGACTAACGTGAAATGAAATGGAAATATATTGAATCAATTGCTAGGTTTGCTGCTAGGAAAGTTGGTTCACTGTGCCGTATTAGACAATTTTCAAAAATTGAAATGCAATGTCAATCGTTGTCTTCTGTCTTCTTAATTCCTGTTCTTTTTTATTGTTCTTTCCCATTAATTTTTTTTTCATATTCTCGCACACTTACTAACACATCCCGTGTGTCTTAGTGGCTTTATTGTTCTACTTGGGGTGAAATGATTAAAAATTCCAAAACAAAAAAAGCCCCCACCCCTGCCAACAAAAATAAAAACGTGTGACACTTTCTTTGTAGCCGCTCAGCTAACTAATATTGGCTGATTAAAAAAAAAGTACCGGATCATGGTAGTTACCGGACCACTGGTGCCGGATTAAGGAGATCAGATTGCATATAGTATTTATACAATGTCAAGTAAAGCACAATCAATAGAGAAATGAGGAAAGAGATAGTCAAAGTACACGAAAGAAATTAGAAAGAGTGTAATAAGTATTTGAAAGAAAGAAAGAAAGAAAGAACTCGAGAAAATTGCAAGATAAAAAGACAATAAAGAAAGACTTGTCAGGTATAAAATCAAAATTGTAAATGGTAAAAGAAAGAAAGAAAAAAGAAAGAAAGAACGCAAGAAATAAAAAAGAAAGAATAAGGAAGAGAGGTATTTCCGCTTGATTACCTTCGCTTACTTCCTGAGGAGTTGCGTCGTACGCTTGCCAACCGTCGTAGGAACCAGGCAGATCAGGTCGCTTAAACCAAGACTCATTCCATACATGAAAGTCCCTGCAATCAAAATAAGAAAAAATGTATTTGCTGAATATAGCTAACCTCATAACCAACAAATAGAAACTTGCGGTTCTTGCTAGATTCCATATATATATATATTGATATTTAATTAATTCATCGAGTCTGATAGAAACCTCTGCAGAATGCAGGAAGCACTGGACGGCCGTTTCGTCCTATATTTGGGACTCATCAGCAGTGCGCATCCACTATCGAGAATTGAAACCCTGACAGTTGGGTTGTCAAGCGAACATCATACCAACTGTCCCAAATGGGCCTCGGTGACGAAGAGATTCCAAATCAGACTCAACTTAGCGCCTCTCGCTCACATATTCCGTGGCGGAACTCAACATATATATATATAGCTAATATTAGTGGTAAATATACACATACATAAGTATATATACGTAGGTGCATACACATACATGTATATTTTTTTGAATAAAAAATTCCAAGAGGATAGAATCCAGGTAGAACTCAATGTCCAGGACAGAGTAAAGATATAATAAAAAGGCTTAAACACTAATATTCCATGGTCATAATTTATTCCATTGCAATCGTAAATACGATCCAATTCATCAGACCTACAAATTGAAAAGTTTTTGAATTTGTAGGTCTGATGAATTGATCGTATTTACGATTCCAATGGAATAAATTATAAACCATGGAATATTAGTGTTTAAGCCTTTTTTATTATATATATATATATATATATATATATATATATATATATATATATAGAGAGAGAGAGAGAGAGAGAGAGAGAGAGAGAGATAATGGATAATGGCTCAGAAACCTGGCTTTCATCAGGTGCTTATCGATTCTTCAGGAAATATCAAACTGAATCTTTTATTTAATCTACGGAGGTCTATTATTCTCGCCCCACTGTCTATATCTAGGGATATATCGTTTCGTTCTTTTTTTTCAGTACTGCTCAGTTATTGTTCAACCTATTGTCACTGATTCTAAGTCTGTACTACCCAGCCTAGGGATTGAACGCTCAATTACCGTCACCAAATTCATGAACCAACGCTTTAATCTACTAGGATAAAGAGCATTAGAGCAATCTGCACCCGTAGATTAAATGAAGTGTTCAGTTTGAAATTCCCTGAAGATCAACCAGATAAACAGACATCTGAAGAAGGCCGGTGAGTAAAACGGCCGAAACGTGATGATAATAACAACAAAGATGAGGAAATTAGTCCGGATGTAAATAACGTGAAAAAGAAAAATATTTTCCCCGTTGCTGCATTGTTATTTCTGCTCTTTTGTCTTATCATAAGAATTGGGCAGACGGGTTTCGTAAACCCAGGAAGGTAGCTCGTCTAAGTGAAAGAAAATACTGATTAAAAGCGTCGCTCAGCTATGGCTATGCCCACTCATCGGACAGTCATCGGGGCTCAACACCGAGGATAAACCCAGAATCGGAGTCCGTAAGGCAGTTCGTGGTTGAATTCAGAAAACATCCTGCATCGACACAGGAACCATGCGTGTCAATATTTGCCTTTCAACATCATCCAGAGACAGAACTCGACAGTCTTTCGAAACTGATGAATGCCTAATCTAAATTTATTGGAACGTTTCTATCTATCTATCTATCTATCTATCTATCTATCTATCTATCTATCTATCCCCAGATTGAAAGCCTCTTAATATGTATGGGTCGCATTTGAGCGAGAGACCAACTAAACTCCTTGTAACATCAAAGATGAAATGAAGACAAGGATTATGGCAGCATTCACCAACTTAATCTAGAAGAGATACAGAAGATTCCAAAGCTGTCTGAAGGTCGTGGTTGAAGCCAATGGCGATTTGATTGAATAAATTTATTCTTTCGTATGTCAAGATATTTTTGTGTAATTTTCGTAAATATATTTGTTGAAATGAGATGTCAGTATTATTTTCATTTTTACGCAATTTAGACGACAGTTTATCCATCGCACCCTGTATTTAGTTGAAGCCAGACAACTGTGTTCAAAATATTTAGATTTCGGTATTAAATATCCCATAGAGGTCGATATGCCGCTAAACAAAGTCAACTAGACAACCAGAACACAACTCCATAAACTTCGAGTATGACCGAAGCCTAATCCAAGAATTCGGTATCCAGTCAGAGAGAAAGAGAGAGAGAGAGAAAGAGAAAGAGAGACAGAGAGAGAGAATCAGAGAAAGAGAGACAGAGAGAGAGAATCAGAGAAAGAGAGAGAGAGAGAGACGAGACAGAGAGAGAAAGAGAAAGAGAAAGAGAGAAACAGAGAAAGAGAAAAACAGAGAGAGAGACAGAGAGAGAGAGAAACAGAGAGAGAAAGAAACAGAGAGAGAAAGAGAGAGAGAGAAAGAGAGAGAGAGAAGAGAGAGAGAGAGAGAGAGAGAGAAAGAGATAGGGAGTTAGTGGTAGGTCATAATTTATGTTGCTACAAAAAACTCACCAGATAGCGTCATCGTACATCTTGCGAGGTTTTCCCTCCGAAGACCAATAAGCATCGATGGGTCCGCTGTAATCACAGTCATGTACCGATTTAAAATTCGTCACACAACGGGTAGGAATACCAAGAGTTCGGAAAACTGAAAGAATAAAAAAAAATGGATAAATTTAACTATCTAGGTAATATTGTAAAACGCTGAAAATGCGATCCATAAATTCAAAAGTAGATAAGAATAGCGGAAGTGCCTTTCAGAAACTCTGCAAAGTAATTAATTGGAAAATTTCGTTAATATATATATATATATATATATATATATATATATATATATATATATATATATATATAAGTAAATTAACCCAAACAAAAAAATAAAGTAGGTAAATAATAAATAAACAAACAATATACGCATAGATAAACACAAGAAAATGCAGTAATAAAAGCCAGCAATAAAATAATCAATAAAAAGTTAATTAACAAGACAATAAGTAGCCAAAAAACTGCATTCGGATCCACAATTATTCCCACTCAATAGCCTCTAGAATAATTCAAAACACAACCGTTACCGCCCACCAAAACAACCGTTAGAATAATACAATAGACTACCAACAATGCATCACTGCAAAAACACAACGCACATGGCCTGACGATTGCGTTTAGCATGAAACAGACTGTTCCCTTTTGGTGTTGACTTCAATGTCCAGTTTTATATTTACATACGCTGTATCCCTGATATCGAGCATTTTAAGTTACAAATATCTTAAAACCTTATTAAATTCCTTAAAACTATTATTTATATATATTATATATATATATATATATATATATATATATATATATATATATATATATATATAAATATATAATCACCGGAGTTAAGCAATTGAGTCTGGTCAGCACCTAGATGGGGGACCGCTTTTGAATACCAGTTGCTGTAAGCTTGGATGTGCAGGTGATGTAATGGATAACAGCTCGGAATTTTTAATCCGAGTTCCAATTGGTTTCGTTATATTCAATTATGCGCAAATACTATTGGGAAAGCTATGAATCCACCTCTTCTCCCCAGGTATGGGTTAATTAGTAAGATTTGTATCACTAAATCATTATTATTATTACAAAAAAATCATATAATCTAAAAACATTTTCTGGCTTTAAATAACCCGCAAAGGGTTGGTGAGGCGTAGAAAACTAATGAATATGAATATGAATATTATTATTATTATTATTTTTTTGCTATTGTAGATTTCACATTCTTTTCTTCTAGCATTGTGAATAAAATAATAAAAATATTGCAGGTTTTCATATATTTTCAATTTATATTTCTTCTTCATGTATATATTGGTGGCTGCGTATTGTTACTGCTCTTAAATTACCTCCTGTAATTGTGCCGAATTATATTCTTATGCAGTGATGAGTATATTAGTTTATAAGGTTAGTTCTCTTTCATTTCCATCTTTTTCTTTCCCTTAACGTCCAGAGATTTTTGAGTATTTTAAGGCGTTCGCATTTGAATGGATAAGGTAATTTTTTCAACATTACTTTTTATGCGTGCATAAACACAGGTTTCTAAATAAAATTTATACATTTATCTTGATAACGTTTCTCGTGGGACATGAAAGTTTTTCTTCTTGGCATTTTATATATTTATACATACATACATATATATATATATATATATATATATATATATATATATACTAGTGAAAATTTTACGGTTTTGCTATTTTAATTTTCTGATGAATCATAATTTTAAGTTAATGATTGAATAAGCTTCTTGTGAGTTTCACGATTATAAGCTAACCGTGGAATTTCTCCTATTTAAACTTAACAACTTTAGCAAAATATTGCAATAACATTCTGAATACAGGTCTTTACTGAAAGTGTTGTGGTGTCCTCCTTCTAAAGAGTCTATGTTGGACTCTTCCGCCTACTATAAAATTAGTAGGAGATAAGGCCTTGGGGGAACAGTCGCACAGATTGTTCAACTGTCCAACAGTCTGCCTCGGGAGAGAGGAACTCGGACGAAGCTTTGCCGAAGGGCAAAGTTTCGTCCGAGGAGGTAGACAGGCCCTGAACCCGTCTAGGCGGGTTCAAAGGGAATATTTTTGCCGAGCCTACGGGCTCGGAGAAACCCACGTTAAACTCGGCCTTGTGCCACATACATTCCTTGTGGAGAGACTGTTAAATATAACAGTCACATAGATTGTTCAAACTGTCGAACTCTCTGCCGAGGCAGAGAGTAACCCAGACGAGGCTTTGCCGAAGGCAAAGTTTCGTCCGGGGAGGTAAACAGACCCTGAACCCGTTTATACAGGTTCTAAGAGAATATTTTTGGCCGAGCCTACGGGCTCTGAGAACCCACGGTAAACTTGACCTTGTGCCACATACATCCCTCGTGGTGGGGGACTGTTAAATATTAACAGTCGAATAGATTATTCGTAGCTGTCGAACTCTCTGCCTCGAGCAGAAAGGAACCCGTACGAGGCTTTGTTTATACGGGTTCTAAGGGAATATTTTTGGCCGAGCCTACGGGCTCGGAGAACCAACGGTAAACTCGGCCTTGTGCCACATACATTCCTAGTGAGGTGGGGACTGTTAAATATTAACAGTCGAATAGATTGAAGGCTGCTTCATCCAACACACACTTATTAGTCGTGTAATACTCTTCTGTTGTACTTACTGTTTAATATATGATATATCTGTAACACTTGTTTTGTTATTTCTTTAACCATTTACTTGGGTCGCAACAGAAAGAAGTGGGAGGACACAAATAAAAACATTTGAAATTGAAAAGTTTTTCCATTTTCTTGAAACAGACGTTAAACACATGATGGCGTTATGTACTCCTCTATATCCTTTCTTTCTTTCTTTCTTTCTTTCTTTCTTTTTCTATCTGGATCGAAACAGCGTCTCTGATATGACCCATCCATTTTTCCTCGCAATCAGAACGGAATAATCCATTATTATTTTTAAGGTATTAGTAGTGCATGAGGTACGCGCTAAGAAACAAAGAACCAAAGCAAAATTATAATTTTTTTTTTTTTAAGCATTACGCCCCGAGCAAGGCGTGAAGCCACTAGGATGCAGGGGGTTGCAGAAGATTTGGAGCAAGAGCAGATAGGAGTGATTGAAGAAAGGATGAGGAGAAGGATAGTGGATAGATCAAGGTAACTGAAGGTGTCGATAGACATTACATTTGAATAGTTGGAGATTATAGCTCTCAGGGAAACAGTAATTGGGAAGGGTGTTCCACAGGCGAGAGGTGCGAGGTATGAAGCTATTGGAGTGGAAGAGACGGCTACATTTAAAAGTTTCTACAGTGTAAGGGTGGGAGCGGAATGCCAGCCTCGTAGGGCACTTGAATTCATAAAGTCTGGGAACCAGTGAAAGCAACTCATCGGAGCAATTACCATGAAAGTATTTGTAAAAAAGACAGAGAGAGAGGCGACGGCGTGTCTGTGAGAGAGTGATTGTAGACGAGACGTCAGATCAGGTCCAATTATATTACATATCCGTCTCTGGATCTTGTCAAGAACTCCTAGGTAAACAGAAGGTGCCCCAGACCATATATGGCAGCAATACTCCATGCAAGGACGAATGGTTGTTTTGTATCGATTCCGGGGAGAAAAATTTCCTGGCGCGGCACAGAGAGCCAACTTTCCTCGCGGTGGAAGAAGCAATTGACTCAATGTATTTGTTCCATCTCAGGTCAGCAGTCAACATGAGACCGAGCAGACGCAGGGAGTTGCTCTCAAGAAGTTGACTATGAGACATTCTAATGGGGGGCAGGGAAAGATCTCTATGGTGTTTATGGAGAGTAGTTTAGTTTTTGAGGCGTTAAAGTTGACCAGCCAATTCTTGCCAATTATATGCGTGTGTGTATGTGAGTGTGAGTGAGTGTGCGAGAGAAATATTAATTTATTTATTGTATTTAAAAATACAATTGTAGCACAACGCCGAAGGGTTTGTTTGTCACTGACTATCCAAAACCTCGCTAGTCTGATTCACGACCCATTTATTCTTACAATTCACACAATCACCACAAGAAGTCATCTATCACCATTCAATCTAACATACACCGCAACACCGCATATTGACAGGGATCCTACAAAAACACCCATAGTAATAAATTTATGAAAATGTTCTTGATAGCAATGAATTTAGAAAGGCTAACATTAAAACTATTCGTATAAGACTTATATATTTGTTCCTAGATTAAGAGAAGGAAAAAGAAAAGAAATAACTTTTTAAACCCATTCACTTAACTCACGTTTTAAGCGAGAACGTTTTAATGAAACAGGCTATTCATGCGTCGCAAATAATGATATTATTTGAAAGTCTTGATCAGAGCAATCAATTTATTGTGAAATCTATTTGTATTATCGCTGGTACAAGATTTGATACAAGATCATTTATTTTCGTATTCTCACGAAATACACAAAACGACACCAAGTCACGTTTGTAATTTGTGCACGTCACGAAAAACTTTCCAGACATCTTGGTATTGACAGCAGACATTGAACAATACCCTAACTTGAAACTTTAATGCAATCACCATTCTATATATAAACAGACGAAGGAGTTCCTTGCATTTTAAGGTATAAGCACGTGTCTATCTAGTTGGTTGGTTGTTTTGTTTTATGGCATATCAAAACCTCAGTGAGTCAATTAATGCCAACATAATTTTATAAATAGATTTATAGAGATAGTTTGGTAAAAAAAAAGTGTCTATGTATACAAATATATTTAAACCATTTTTCAGTTACTCATATTTTTGAGTACAATCACATGTATTGCCGGATTTTTTTTTCAAAAACGTATTGCTGGTAATATTTTTTTTTCAAAAACGTATTGCTGGTAATATTTTTTTTCAAAAACGTATTGCTGGTAATATTTTTTTCAAAAATATATTGCTGGTAATATTTTTTTTTCTACAAAAATTTATTTCTGGTAATAATTTTTTTACAAAATATTTCTGGTATTAAAACCTATTTTTACAATTTTATAATGCTTTTTGCCTCAGTTTCGGGGTTAATATTTGCCCATAGCTGGGACCCCTAACAGGTGCTAGCACCCCGGGTCAGGGTGGATCTGGGAACACCAGCAATTAAGAGGTGGTTCCATCAGAGGCCTTGCTGTTGGACGTAGTTTATCTTCTTACCCTAGACGCGGATGTAGTTCATCGTGATACCCAAGACGCCCCATTGGTGGCGAGGGGGGTCTTACCCTTCTGCAGAGGTGAGGTCGGCGTATTCTAGAGCCCCAGCCGACAGGGCACATGTCTATCTAAGGTTGTGTCATATGTAGGTTATTATCGGTTGGTGTAAATTGTGTTAGCGAATTTAACCTGATTGTCTTAACTAAAGTATTGTGCAAAAAGAAAGACCCAGAATTTACTACGAGGGCTGAACGTCTGTTTGTAAAAAAATGAAAAATAAAAAAAATAAAATAATATAAAAAGAAGATAATTACAATATTTTATTTAAAGCCTTCGGATCATTAGATTTTGTTAAACTTTACATTTTACGATTATAAAAATCTCTGTTTTATTTCATAATAATGATATCAGAAGCGAGCAACGGGAACAGGGATAACTGATTAGCTTTAACATGTTAAAAAGCATTTGTTCATTCATATCTTTGTTTTTAAATAAGTCTTTCGAAAAATTTACCACCAAAAGTCTACACTATATTTAAAAAAAAAACAAAACCAAAACTATTAGATGAAGTCATAAGTAATTTCCGTATTTAGGAACCAAATGTTATATTTTGATGAATAAAGTTGATAAACAAAAGCCGGAAATTATTTATGACATAAACCTAATAAATAAGGACCTAAAATATTTCGTTATTTTTCTAGCATATGTAAACTAGTATTAATATAAAATTCTATTGAACATAAAGTTGGTGATCAGTTTTATACTGTCATAAAGTAATAGACTTATCCAAACCAGAATATACATATTAATATAATAATCATATACAAGCCATCTATCGGCACTTCGATGTAATGCAATGGTAATTTTCTAAGCGTAGCTTAGATGTTACACAAGGATGAAAGTATGAGGCACCCACTGAGGATCGAACTCAGTAATCAGTCGTGATTGTTCTAGCGAGACAAGCTTACTCACCATGACAACACATAATATATATGACTTCTAATAATAAAATAAGCAGTTATATTTAATTGATTGGGTAAAGTAGTATTAATATAAGTTTACAATGGACACAAAGTGGGGGACGCTTTTCTATTGTTATTACGTTATAGACTGATCCCTGTCAGAAGATGCATATCAATATAATAATTATAATCACGTTGAAACACATTTTAACGAAATGCAGTCATTTAGCACCCGTATGACACAAATACTACAAGAAAATCAACATGAGAAAATTGTTTAAAAATACTGAAATCAACAACGTAAAGTCCTACTTTAAAGAAATCGGTTTATATCAAAAACTATAACACCATTTATTTAATATATATATATATATATATATATATATTATATATATATATATATATGTATATATATATATATATATATATATATATATATATATATATATATATATATATATATATATATATATATATATATATATATATATATATATATATATATATATATATATATATATATATGTATATATATATATATATATATATATATATATATATATATATATGTATATATATATATATATGTATATATATATATATATATATATATATATATATATATATATATATATATATATATATATATATGGAGAGAGAGAGAGAGAGAGAGAGAGAGTTTGAACAAACAAGAACATCGATTCGCAAAAACTTTATGTCGTTGAAGATGTTTCGATGTCCTCGCATTGCCTACTAAGTAATGACTTCTACCTGTACCCATACAAAGTGCAATTAGTACAGAAGTTACAGCCAGCCGACAAATCAACGGCAACGCTTAAATTACTCGGTCCAAATTCAGAGACTGACTGATGAAGACAGCGAATTTGTTCTGAAGCAGATTATGAGTGACAAAGCCTATTTCCATTTAAAAGGCTTTGTTAATAAGCAAAAAACAGTTGGACCTGGGGATTACAAAATTCCAGTTTTTGAATGTTCATTTAACTATTTCTGAATAATAAAAAAAATGTTCAAATTACTAGATTTTTAAATCCTTAGTTAACTTCTGGGACACACTGCACTATCCAACAAATGGTCTTTTTTCGTATACCTTTCCAAATTGCAACACATCTCATTTGGTTTACGTCTCATTTGGTTGAGAGAGTTGACTTCTGGGAAACATTACACTATCCAAGAAATGGTTTCGGGTTTACGTGGCGTTATCAACATGCTGTAAAGATAATTTTAGAGAGAGTTGACTTCTGGGAAACACTACACTATCCAAGAAATGGTCTTTTTGTACCTTTCTAAATTGCAACACATCTTCTCATTTGGTTTACGTGGCGTTATCAACATGCTGTAAAGATAATTTTAGAGAGAGTTGACTTTTGGGAAACACTACACTATCCAAGAAATGGTCTTTTTGTACCTTTCTAAATTGCAACACATCTTCTCATTTGGTTTACGTTGCGTTATCAACATGCTGTAAAGATAATTTTAGAGAGAGTTGACTTTGGGAAACACTACACTATCCAAGAAATGGTCTTTTTGTACCTTTCTAAATTGCAACACATCTTCTCATTTGGTTTACGTGGCGTTATCAACATGCTGTAAAGATAATTTTAGAGAGAGTTGACTTCTGGGAAACACTACACTATCCAAGAAATGGTCTTTTTGTACCTTTCTAAATTGCAACACATCTTCTCATTTGGTTTACGTGGCGTTATCAACATGCTGTAAAGATAGTTTGAGAGAAAGTTGAGAGAGTTGACTCCTGGGAAACATTACACTATCCAAGAAATGGTTTTTCGTACCTTTCTAAATTGCAACACATCTTCTCATTTGGTTTACGTGGCGTTATCAACATGCTGTAAAGATAATTTTAGAGAGAGTTGACTTCTGGGAAACACTACATTATCCAAGAAATGGTCTTTTCGTACCTTTCCAAATTGCAACACATCTCATTTGGTTTACGTGGCGTTATCAACATGCTGTAAAGATAGTTTGAGAGAAAAATAACTATTCTATTATTCTGTTAGGCTTTGAGCTTTTCGCCCAATCAATGAACGGCATCGAATCGATATTCTTATTGCTATATGCATTGATTTCTGACAATGGACTTTGCAATCCTTGAAATTCTATTACAAAAAATGCCCTTGAAACTCAAGAGCATTTTAAAATATTTCTTTTTATTTGTATCTTTTCTTATTCTATTTATTTCTCGATATATTTGTATCGCCATTGGCAACGTCTGCATCTTAGGTTTCCAAATACTAAAATATGGTTGGCATTGTTAAACAATTCGATATGTTATGCTGTTTTCCGTATTGATTTCTCATATGAAACAGCATTAGTAATTTCCGTTAATCTTGTTAATCAGCAACAGCGTCGACGGTGGCAGTCGGAAAAATATTAGGTGTCTATTCTAGTCATGTTTTTGCGTTATTTCGAATAATGTGCATGTGTGCGTCAAATTCTTCAAGCCTTCTTTTCTCCTGATGTACCCCAGAAATTACTCATATCTTTCATATCCTAAGCGTAAATGGTCACTTCATCAGCAAACCCAATATCTGCTCGCCCCCAACTGCTATTATGAGCTTGGGACACTACCACAACAAAACGTTCTGTAATTTCATTGGTTGAGGGTGATGTAATTTGAAAATCTTGTATGATGTTAGCAGGAATTACAAATTTACATACTCTCGCACCAAATCCCGACCTATGTTTAAACTTTTATCGACCATTTATTCAGGGAAATTTGTACCAAACAAAAATTTAATATGGCGTCGTCTCTAAGAACAAGCAATGAAAGTAATGCCTATTATGAAATTTCTTCTTCTGAAGACATCGAGAAAGTGATCGCAAAAATATATCGGAAGAACTAATTAGTAAAAGAAATCCGTAGGATTGGCACTGGATAAGCCGATATTGATTTTTTTTTTATTGAACATTAGAAATCTACAATATTTTATTATATATTGCTTTATTAAATTATTAGTTTTATTTTTTTATTATTTTTTTTTTTACTTTTCCAGGAAGAAAAAATACACAGATATATAGAAGCTTTTTGTTTACTTAGAAGAACTTGATATTATTGCTTCTGTTATTTTCATCTTCTCATTTTACTATTAATCATCTCCATTTCATTTAAAAATCATATCACCCCAAACAAGGCGATAAAGCTACTAAGACACAATGAGTTACAGAGAATGAAAGAATCTGAGAAAATGATTATTAAGAAGAAAGGATGATAAAAGAACAGGATTCAAGGAGGCAAAATTTGACGATTGACGTTGCATTTAAATGTTTGAAGATCGTGATTGACAGGAAGGCAAGAAGCAGGAAGAGAGCTCCAAAAGCGAGGAGCGCGCGAGAAGAAACTATTAACATAGAACTTGCAGTTACATCGAACAATTTGAACAGTGAAATTGTGAGCTCTATCTGCCAATCAAGTACTGCGTTTAAATTCGTGAAGCGGAGGTATCGGAGAGGAAATGTATGGAAATATTTATAGAAACGGCACTGGGAAACGAAGTTACAGAGGTGGAAAAGTGACTGAAGTCGAGATGTCAGATCAGGACTGATAACATTGCAGATTATTCTTTAGATTCTGTCAAGAATGTCAAGGTATGTAGCAGAAGCACCATACCAGATGTGTCAGTAATTACGTTATCTCTATCTATAAAAGGCAGGATGTGTGTGTGTGTGTGTGTGTGTGTGTGTGTGTGTGTGTGTGTAACGAATGTACGGTCGCAACTTTCGACGGATTTGTACCAAAATTTACATGCACATGCTCCAAATTAGCGGGAAGGCCAAGACCGACTTTGCATTTCTCAACTCCCATCGATAGTAGAAATAATCGATTGTTTCATGCTTCTACGCCAGTTTTCATGTAGTTTGCGGCCATTTTCTACTGGCTAGAGTGAGAGCCTATAGCTGGCTGCCACGAATAGGCAGGAAGATTCTATTGGCGAGCGTGAGAGCCAACATCTGAATGACACGAATGTTAACTAGCATGCTAGCATGCAAAAAGAATCGATAGCTGCATTCGTCACAAGTGGGAAAATTTTAAATCTGCATGGCACTTTACTCCAATTGGCTCATTCGCTTGCTTAAACTCAACGTTGATTCTGATTCCGCAGAACTGGGTTGGGTGTAAAAAAGTATTTGTTGTTAACATTATTTTTTCATTTGGTTTTTCCAGTTACGAGTCCTTTTTTTTAAAGCGGATCGTTTTGTGTTCATTTTGTTTAGTTTTTTTTTTCGTAACAGATTTAATGTTTAGTATAGAGCTTAGAAAAAATTCGCAGTGTGAGATAGGTAAGAAGTAAGGCATGTAGCAACATCAGCACGGCAAAAGGCACTCCTGTAAAGGCAAGGAAGGGCAAAAATATTTTTAGTCAAGTGATAGCGATTGCTGTATGAGTCGTACGATTTTTGAATCAAGCACGGGCAACGCCGGCCCATGCTGCTAGTATATATATATATATATATATATATATATATATATATATATATATATATATATATATATATATTTATATTTGTGGCAGTAATTACGTTATAGAAATATAAGTTAAAGAATACAGCTTAAGAAGACTCACTAGTAGTAGCAACGGCCGCGAATGTCCAGCATTGACCAAACTTGACACCTTTCCTTTTTTTGAGGAATTCTTCAAGAATTCCAGCACTTCCATTCCAAGCGTAGGGAGCCATTCCATCGTCGTATTTACCAGACCAGTTACCAACCAGAACCCCGCCATCTCGCTCGTTGTTGTTAATCTGCAGAGGAAGGGGGAAAGATGGAAAATATAAAACGACGTTTACAACATGGAGGAAATGAGAACACCACTCTATTTCATCTTTTCCTAGTTTATGAATTGCGTATATACAAGCACAGATATAAAGATATGACTACTGTTCATTTAAGCATACCAAAAGAATATATTAATAAAAAACAGCGTTCATGCTTTCCATCACGAGTCCAACATACTAATGATGCGCACGGTTCACATTCCTATTCGGTCTTTTGAGCAGGAGTAAAAGTTTATGCGTTGTTTCTTGTTTAGGATTGGTTTTCCGGTTCCTTGTAAAATCTACTTCAACTCTATACTTCTAACGTCCAGGCCTGAACTCTGTTATGGGGTCCACCCCTTTTTCATATGTGGACTCTACCAGTGTTACTTGGACGGCTGCCGTTAAATACCCAGAGTTAGACAGTCAGTGAGAGTAGTTAGTCAGTCGAACGAGCAGTCAGTCGACCCAGTACTTTCTGAGTGACTGTTCGGTTGTACTCTCTTCCTACGGACGGGAGGAACCCGAAGGAGGCTACGCCGAAGGGCGGAGTCTCCTTCGGGGAGGTAAAACCGGCCCTGAACCCGTTTATACGGGTTCAATGGGCATATTTTTGGCCGAGACCACGGGCTCGGAATGCCTACGTTAAAAAGGCCTTGTGCCACATGACACCCTCGTGGGGGGTGACTGAATACCGTCAGTGAGAGTAGTCGGATAATGAGAGGGTAGTCGGAAAGAGAGAGAGAATATACGAACGGAGATACTGTGAGGTAACCGCTTGTAGTCAGTTACATAGCACGTAGACTCTAAGGAAGTCCTACTTCGAGACTGTATATAACTATCTGTATTTGCTACTAACCGTGTTCCTGGATCTACTAACAGTATTACCCTTTGTATGATTGTGTAAATACATTTTATTTCTTATATTTAATTATTGCGTTTGTTCTTCTTTGGAGACCGAATTCATCTCGGAATCCACAACAAACTCTAAAATTTTATTCACTAATTATTTTTTCTCCTCAATAGGAGTAGCTAGATTTGCTTATCGCTCTGTTCAAAACTACCCCCACCCCGGGCTTTTAAAAAGGTGTAGAGGTTTATTCTTTGTTTCTTGTTTAGGATTAGTTTCCGGTTCCTTCTAAAGTCTATACATCTAACATATCCGCCTGAACTCTAAAAAAATATTTACTTATTATTTATTGATTTCATTTTTTCCTCAATAGGAGTAGATAGATTTGTCTATCATCCGGTTCATACTCCCCCTAGGTCTTTTGAAAAGAATAGAAGTTTATCCCTTGTTTCCTGGTTTAAAGTTTTTTCATTCTCTTTCACTCCAAGTAGCCTCTTGTGTCTTAGTGGCATTATCGCATTTTCCATGTTCCGTAATCTCACTCTAATTCAACCTGATTTTCACAGGTGTCATCGTCACCTTCATGTGAAAGTGTCCCATATACCTGATCAAAATAAACCTGACCTGTAAAGATTTACTTTGTGCCACTCATTTCAACGAATAATTCCTTTATCAAATGAAAACAGACCTAAAACTGCACTTAACGACCAGTCCCAGCCAAGCTTACAATTCCGCCTATCACACTATACTCCATAAATGACACGAACCGGATAATTCATGGTATCGCATTAACACCATATGGAGGATAGATCTCTTTCAACTAATGAATAATACTGATAAAGTTTCTGTCGGTTGAAAAAAATCTTCCCCCACCCCATATGAGGGAATTTTGGATTTTATTGTATTATACTATTTATTTAATAATAAATACATTGGGATCTTTTTGTGGATCAGTTTGAATATTTTATATTACTAATTATTTTTTTAAATATAATTATAATTTAAGCTCTACTTGTGTATGAAGCACTGTTTTTTAAAAAATAAAACAAAATACTAAAAAACTCCGGATTATTTACCTAACGTGTTCTTTCCTATTTTTCTACATATATATATATATATATATATATATATATATATATATATATATATATATATATATATATGAAGAAATATAGTTTTAAGGTGTGCTATATTTATCGGATAAAGTGCTCAATATCAGAGATAAAGCGTATGTAAATATGAAAGTGAACTGTACTCTCCGGCCGTTTTCGGGTGTCTGTCGATCCAGTTAACCTGTAGGAGATTTCGAACTGAATCCAATATTTTATCTACGTGGGTGGATCGTTCTCGATCGCGGTCTATGTATACGTATATCTAACCTTGTGGCCTTTTTAGTACTGCTCTTTTTAATGCTCATCCTGTTTCGACAGACACCTGAAGAAGTCCGGAAGGCACAATGATCGAAACGTTGTGAAGAATCAAAGTATTAAGCAATCGGTTACACAGCCTTTCAGCATTGTGGGCATTTTAACGTCAAAGTAGCAACGTCAAGTTACTGGCGAAAACTTTTAATCCAGTGTTCAGTTTGGCTATTGTCCAGTCCTCGGTAGCTGTTATCAGATTCACACTTATCAACATGTTCATTATTGTGGGAACAATGGGGTTCCGTAGTGATGACATGTGGATCATTTGATGGATATTGTTCAAGGGAAAAATGTGAAAGCGAATGGCGATTATTGCAGCGCTATACAAAATGTATTAATTCCATTAGCAAGAGATGGATTTCAGGATAAGAGGGAATCGTTAAACCGAATTCAGATACGGGAAAATTATCCTTTGTAAGAAACAGATGAACATAGCTAAGAAGGGGTGCTGAAAAGTTTCCGGTCAGGTCCTCTTCCGAAAATTAGTATTTCAAAGACCAAATATCAGAATACTGATTGTAGAAAGTGAGCCGGTTCCAAGTAACACCTCGCATCTATCTATCTATCTATCTATCTATCTATCTATCTATCTATCTATCTATCTATCTATCTATCTATCTATGTCAGCATGTTCATATCTATATATCTATCTCAGTCTATTCATATCTATCTATGTCAGCCTGTTCATATCTTTATATCTATCTCAGTCTGTTCATATCTATCTATCACAGTCTCTCCATATCTATCACAGTCTGTTCATATCTATCTATCTCAGTCTGTTCATATCATCTATCTATCTATCTATCTATCTATCTATCTATCTATCTATCTATCTATCTATCACAGTCTGTTTCTATCTATCTATCTATCTATCTATCTATCTATCTATCTATCTATCTATCTATCACAGTCTGTTTCTATCTATCTATCTATCTATCTATCTATCTATCTATCTATCACAGTCTGTTTCTATCTATCTATCTATCTATCTATCTATCTATCTATCTATCTATCTATGTCAGCCTGTTCATATCTATATATCTCTCTCAGTCTATTCATATCTATCTATGTCAGCCTGTTCATATCTTTATATCTATCTCAGTCTGTTCATATCTATCTATCACAGTCTCTCCATATCTATCACAGTCGGTTCATATCTATCTATCTCAGTCTGTTCATATCTATCTATCTATCTATCTATCTATCTATCTATCTATCTATCTATCTATCACAGTCTGTTTCTATCTATCTATCTATCTATCTATCTATCTATCTATCTATCACAGTCTGTTTCTATCTATCTATCTATCTATCTATCTATCTATCTATCTATCTATCTATCTATCTATCTATGTCAGCCTGTTCATATCTATATATCTCTCTCTGTCTATTCATATATATCTATGTCAGCCTGTTCATATCTTTATATCTATCTCAGTCTGTTCATATCTATCTACCACAGTCTCTCCATATCTATCTATCTATCTATCTATCTATCTATCTATCTATCTATCTATCTATCTACCTTTTTTTTACCCTAGTATAAAATGGATCTGTATATATTTATTTTTGCCATTAAATGACTCAACAATATGCCTTTCAATTAACCAACATAACGTGACCCACAAAAATGAACGATATAGAGGTCACGACCACAAATTACCACTCAGTATGAACCCTAAAGAAAATGAACTGGGGAGGGCCAGGTTCTTCTTTCCCACTCCCTTAGCCTCCTCATATACCACCCACTATTTATACAAGTCGTGACACTTAGTCGAAAAATTGCATTGAATCGTGAAATTGTTACCATGCAGTGTTGATCCCTATGTCCACACTGTCTATATCTATAGCCGCTCTATTGCCGATATTTCCCTGATGATTTTTAAAAAAAATCATATCACCCCAAGCAAGGCATAATGACACTGAAACGCAACGATTACTGGGTGTTAAAGAAAATTAGAAGACTTTAGGAGAAGGAACCGGAAACTCAGGAAATAAGGGGAAATCAAAAGACAGAGAAGGAGTGTGAACCGGGCGAAATAGCAAATTTTGAAAATACATATTGTTGTAGTATACATACGGACGATAATGTGTATGTCCACATTCATATAAATACAATAGTAAATACTGTATGTTGGTCTGCAGTCGGAGATTCGTCTCCAGTTGTGCTGGTCAAATTCTCTGCCTCCGGGCAGAGAGGATCCCCAGATGAGGCTATGTCGAAGCTGCAGAGTGTCGTCTCAGGAAACAGCCACCCGACCCCGTTTTATACGGGGTCTACGGCGAATTTTTGGCCGAGCCTAGGGGCTCGGATACCCCACATTAAATTCGTCCTTGTGCCACATCTGACTGCGTGGGGCGGTTAGTCGATATCCTGCAGTTGGAAATTTATTGTGGAATTCACTTGACTCACTTCTAGCAGTTGACTACTTCTTCTACGTGCCGTTGGCGAATCCTATATGTGTTGTTCTTGTCCTAAGTATTATCGTTCATTACCAACCCTCGTTTGATTAACCTTTCAGTAACCTTTCTTAGGTTACAACACACACACACACACACACACACACACACACACACACACACACACATATATATATATATATATATATATATATATAAACAATAAAATCCTCGAACAGTTCCGTTTACCTAATTTCATTCACAAGGCTTAGGTCAATACTTGGGGTAGTTTTTCAGGCACTTTCCAACGGTGCTTCACCTTGGCCGATGCAGGTGGATAACATCAAGAAGTTACCTTCCTGACAAAACGAGATTCGAACTAAGATCCCATGATCAGAAAGCGGACGTGCGTGGGTAAATTATCATAACAATAATAAAATCTTTGTATGGCGTAAAACTCGATATTATTTTGATATGTTTGATTGAATTAACAGTCAGTCTTCTAATACAAATTATTATTGGCTAAAAACAATAATGAATAACATCTTGTTATATATCGACAGATTTAGCGTAAAAAGATTTCAGTTTACAATGCGGTGTTTGCATCAACAAAAATAAAGCCAGCAAATTATTTTTACTTACTGCTCGGCACAGGGCTCGAACCACCAACGTAGGGCTTCCTCGTGCCTGGTCACCAAGTTCAGATTTATCCATCAATGCCAACGCTGCCATAAGACACACATCATCGAACTGGAGGGAAAAAAGCAGACATACATTTATTATTTGTTACTATTCTGTACATTAAAATAAAGCATAATGGGGGTGGGTGGGAGCGCACCTCCAAAAATTAAGACAACCAGAGCCTAACAGTTGACCTCTCATCAGATCTCGCTGTAGCATCCCAATGTGGGTGGGGGAATAGCTTGTAATTTTTAAGTACTGCAAAAACCAAGCTTGTAGCCTCATTATCATAGAGATGAAACTAAATTCTCACCGATCACAAAGAATGGTTGTACTGTCAATTAAGCTTTAAGCGTCCATTGGGGACCAAGTTCACTCCAGAATTCAGGGAACTCATATATACGATCCATCAGTAAGGAAGCTTGGAAAAATGGTCAACTTCTTATACCGCTCCAGGAAGTACCTGACGCCTCCTGGCACGCTCTATCTCTACAAGATCCTGATGGATGTCAGTTATCAGTTGTCTCCTGTTAATTCACTGCTCCATGTTTTCCACTGCCTTAACTAGATATGGAACTCACACTCTTTTGGTCCTCTCACTGGATCTAACCAACGCCTTTATCCACTGTACCATGTGTCCTTAAGGATAACTGATATCCATTAGACATGGCACGTGGAACTAGAACAGTCTACACAGGGAGCAAAATAAAGAGTTCAGTTCGACATTCCAACCATCTGAAGAAGGCCGGAGCGTACAACGGCCGAAACGTTGTGATAAATATGGCAACAAAGATAAGGACAATAGTCCGAATAATGTAAATAGTGAACTTTATTCCAGTTCGATATTACCGATTCATATTTTGAAGAACATTTCTTCTTCAGTCGTCAGCTTTGGTTTCCAAGCTAAAACTCGAGCAAATAGATTCTTCCCAGATCTTCTAATATCACAATATAAATATTTAATTTATATATATTTATATTATCACAATATATATATATATTTATTTAATTTATATATATTTATATTATCACAATATATATATATATATATATATATATATGTATGTATTTAATATAAATATTTAATTTATATATATTCATATTATATATATATATATATATATATATAATTTATATTTAATAACAAAAGTGATGGAAACACAAAGAAAAGAATCTATACGAAATCGGCTAGATTATATATACATATATCAACTTCTCACCAAACATATATCAACTCAGCGTTTCGTTCGTGCGCATGTGTAGTCGTATCAACGTAAATATATACTTAGTTCGATGAAGTCCTAAAGGGCGAAACGCGTCACACGAAAACCTTTTCCACTTTTTCATACTCCCCCCCACCACTAAAATTGTTCGGGATATATAAAAAAATGTATATATCGTTTTCCTATATGAATATAACAAGGAGTACTAGGAAGAGAGTATAAGTTTTATAAGTCTGATTCACACGATGGTAAGCTATCACAAAAAAGTAACAACTTTTAAGCATCTTTCAACCGAAACGCATGGCATTTGACAATAAAATATTTAAATTGATCAAAATGTAATTTGTAATGTTTCTAAACGATGCTAATCTAATTTAAATTATAATTTTATTAAGTTATATTTAAGCTTTACTATGATAGACAGAGGTATATATATTGTTGTGGAGTTATTTTCGCAGTGGAGGTTGTATTTGTACTAAATCGGTCCTGAATAGTTCGACGTACCAAACGTTAGGAACTTGATATAATAGGTATTACGCAGAGTAGTCTTGTTGTGGTCGCAGACTACTTTTGTATTCGACTGTCGACTACTGTCGTCCGACATCGACGCTATTAATAACTGCCCCACGCAGTCACATGTAGCACAAGGCCGAATTTAATGTGGGGTTCCCGAGTCCGTACGCTCGGCCAAAAAATCACAGTAGACCCCGCATAAACGGGATCGGGTCTGCCTACCTCCCTGGACGAAACTCTGCCCTTCGGCATAACCTCGTCTGTGTTCCTCACTGCCCGAAGGCAGAGAGTTCGACTGTCGTCCGACATCGAATCTATTTAGTAACTGCCCCACGCAGTCACATGTGGCACAAGCCCGAATTTACTGTGGGGTTCCCGAACCCGTAGGCTCGGCCAAAAAATCACCGTAGACCCGGCATAAACGGGATCGGTTCTGTCTACCTCCCCGGACGAAACTCCTATTTATATTAGGTGGGAGAGTCTATTAACTATAGAATAGGTGTGTTTCACCATAACAAACACACACACACACACACACACACACACACACATATATATATATATATATATATATATATATATATATATATATGATAGGAAAAGGAACAAGTAGGAAATGGATTTTAATCTGACACGTTTCACTTTATTAAAGCTTCGTCAGAGATCAAGATAGAAATGATAAAAAATGATAAAAAAAACAAAGCGACACAGATTAATGGTATGTTGTGACACGTGTAATGAAGTAACAGATACCATTTAAATATGCGTGACAAAAATTCTCGACGCTATATTTTGTAAAAGTAAAATGCAGTAGGATGTTTTGATTGGATACGTGTCACGTATATATATATATATATATATATATATATATATATATATATATATATATATATGTGTGTGTGTGTGTGTTGTGTTTATATATATATATATATATATATATATATATAGATAGATAGATAGATAGATATAGATAGATACGAACAGAATGAGATAGATAGATATAAGCAGAATAAGACAGACAAATAGATAGATAGACATGAGCAGAATGATATATATATATATATATATATATATATATATATATATATATATATATATATATATGTATATGTATGTATATATATATGTGTGCGTGTGTGTGATAGATAGATAGATAGATAGATAGATAGATAGATAGATAGATAGATGAATGAGTGAGTGAGTGAGTGAGTGGGGTGAGCGAGAGATAAATTAAGGCATAAAGAGCAATCTGGTTGTGACTGTGCTCTTGCTATCCGTATCGTCGGCTCAAAGGAAGAAAAACCAACATGAACGTACTTGCGCAAAGTTCCAAGGACGAACACAGAATTTTCCAACAGTCCCCAACCAAATTCTCCCAGTTTCACTTAGTACATGATGTTGTCGTTCGTCTTCGTCTTCCAGGAACACAGCGTCGGCTACAGAAGGAAAGAAGTATTAACTGTGTTTCATTGTAACAATCACTGGTTGGTTAAAACTGTTATTTTAATGACATTGAAAATCGTTTGAAAGTAACCTTAGTATAATTTTCGCTGAATTTTTGACATGAGAAATTATTATTATACACCGATTTTTTTTTCGGATTATTGCCTTCATCTTCGTTGTGATTGCCACAGACATTCAGGTGATCTTTAATTAAGAAAGGAAGAATATCAATTCTAAGGACTAAAACGCATGTCCACCGCTTAATTAAGGTAGCGTAAATGTCTGCAGTAATGTTAGAAAACGAAAGTTTGAATATCTCTAAAATATTACTACGATGATATAATTTGCATTGCCTGGGAGAATGTAAAAAGAGTAAACAACTTCGCGTTATTTTCACTATTATTCGAAGTGTTATCCTCATCTTCGTCATATTCACGACGTTTCTTAGACTGTTCTAGTTCCACGTGCCATGCCTTTTCTGGATGTTTCAGTTTCATGGCCCAGTGGATAAAAGCGTTGGTTGAAGTAATCCAGTAAGCTGACTCAAAGAGTCGTGAGTTCAATACCCGTCCACGGTAGAGGTGAACAAAAAAAGTTGAGTTATCCAAAAAAGATATGGATCTAGAACAATCTACCTCCGGTGGACGAAATAAAGGGTTCGATTCGAAATTCCAACGTATTTCACCTGAAGAAGGTTGGAGCTCACAACGGCCGAAACGTCGTGAATATGGCAATAAAGATGAAGACAACATTCCGAACAAAGTAAATAACGTAAATAGTTACTTCACCTCAGAAATATAGACAAAACTTCCCGCTAGTAGATGTAATACCAGACTTGTGAATACTATCAAATATACTTCAAATCATCACAACTAAATTCCAGATCTATCGATTCGATCGTGAGAAATATTCTTAAACACTCCTATGATAAACACCGCTTTTCACAAAACATGGCTGCCATCTTCGATTGTCCAGCTGCACAATTGAAATTACGGTGGAGTAATGGATAGCGGCTCGGACTGAGGAATTTCATTCGAATCCATTACATTCACTTACGTGCTAATACCCTTGGGAAAGGTATGAATCCTCTTCTTCTCTCTCCCAGTTATGGGTAAATAGCAGGACAGACCGGGTTCTATAGCCTTGGATGGCAACTACTCTACCGCGGAAAGAAATGGTAGCCTACCGCGGGAATAATCTCCATCGTCAGTCATGTGTCTAAGCGTGTATCCCGCATGGCACATAACTGACAAAATATTTGTTTCTTTTATATATTTTTTCTAGTAAAATGTAATTACTTTCCGAACGCCTTAATATATTAATAATGAAAAAAAAGTTTATTACGTTGAGAAACACTACTCTCCGATGATTTTCAATATGACCCAAGTTTCTGTACGATCGCCAAAGTTAAGCAACATCGAGACTGGTCAGTACCTAGATGGATGACTGTTTGGGTATACCAGGATACCAGGTGCTGTAAACTTGGATGTGCGGGTGATGCAACGGATAATGACTTGTTAATTGGAGAGCCGAGTTCTAATTTCGGTTGGGTTCGTAATACTCACTTACTCACAAATACCCTTGGAAAAGGTATGAATCCTCTTCTTCTCTACCCAGCTATGGGTAAATAGCAGGGCAGACCGGGTTCTATAGCCTTAGATGGCAACTACTCTACCGCAGAAAGAAATGGAAGCCTACCGCGGGAAAAAAATCTGCCCCGTCAGTCATGTATCAAAAGATACATGATCGCCTAAGCGTGTATCCCGCATGGCACATAAATGACTGACCTGCTTCGTGTTCGCTTTTCGGACCCTTCCGGATATTCTTTCTATGCTGTATGTCATTTGTATTCGAAAATGATCGAAACGGGTTTGTGAAGTCATTCTAATACTAATTCCTTGCTTTTTTTTATTTATATGAAATAATCATGAAGTCCACTACACAATATAAAGATGATGGAAGATTTCACTTCATTTGTGCTTGACTTATCATTCGTCGATTGAGATGAAAATCTTTTTAACATGACATATCAAGAAATATCATTTCGAGACTTAGAAATAAACATTAACGGCAAATATCACAACTGAATATCCACAAAAAATGCCACCATTTTCAGCGTGATTGCTTTCTTCTATGTGCCGTGTCTCGGCGATCATGGCTCTCCACGATTTCCTGTCCTTTGTAGCTTTTAATAATTATTTTGCTTTTTGTTATCTTTTCTAAACCCTGTTCTGCTGTCCATATACTCAAGCTCGCTTTGTTTTTCTCTGTCGCACTTGCCTTGAATATGTCATGTGAGTATCAAACTTTACAAGCCCCCTTTCCTCATTATGTGCCGTAAAAATCTCCCTTGTGTCTCTCTTATGTTAAGTGTCATTTTTGTTTCTATATCAATCGGATATTGAAACAGGTTGAAAAGTGCACTACAAAATCCGTTTAATTATCTGCATCTTTTGAAATTATTTTAAATTCAAAATATTTTCCATCTTGATATTTGGCTCGTCTTTCCATCAAATTACGGCTAATCTTATCAAAACCACCTGACCGTAAAACTAAACAGCGTGAAGTATTTTGCAACTGTTCCGACGAGCTACTTTCGCTGGTTCCCGGACTACATGAATTTAGGCGAGCAACTAGTTTGGCATCTCGGTCCCACCCTTTCACTGTCGAAACAGTTAAATGTAACCGTCTCTTCTACTCAAACAGCTTCTTCTCCCGCACTTCCCATCTGTGGAACTCCCTTCCCCTTACTTGCCTCACCGATGACTATAATCTTCAAATATTCAAGTGTAATGCCAATCGACATCTGACACCCTGAGCTTGTTCCCCGTCCTTTTCTGTATCCTTTCTCCAAACATGCCTCTTTACTCTTGTTCTCAATCCTCTGTAACCCCTTGCGTGCTAGTGGCACTCCCGTCTTGCATTGCTTTAAGAAGAAGAGAAAGCATAACTGAACAAGTCGCTTGATTTTTCCCAGGAGCTTCACTTTAGTGGCCGACTACTGCTAAACAAGAAGCCTAAACAGGAAGATTATGGATTAAATTTTGTGGTTATATTGCCCCATTCCGACTCGAAATCTACACGAATTCTTTGAGACATTGATTGTCCATGAAATAGCGGGGTTTGGGAAATGGTATACGGGTCGAAACCCACTTCTTTATTTCTTGTTACTTTTAATGATCGAAGAAATGAGTGATGAGAAGCAAAAATAATAAAAACATCGTCAAAAATTACAAGTGAAAATATTCAGTATCTGTCTATATTTCTGAGATGAGGTATTAGGTACACTATTTACATTTTTCGGACTATTGTCCTCATCATTGTCGACATATTTATTACAACGTTTCGGCCGTTGTACGCTCCGGCCTTCTTCGGGTGGTTGGAATGTCGAACTGCACCCCTTTTTTTCGCTCACTAGGGTAGACTGTTCTAGTTCCACGTGCCATGTCTAATGGATGTCAGTTGTCAGTTATCCAAAGAGTTCAATACCTGGTTAAGGCGGTGGAGAACTTGGAGAGCGGAATTAACAAGAGATAACTGGCATCCATTAGGCGCGTGAACGCGTCTAACCCAGTAGAAATAAATGGTTCGGTTCGACATTCCAACCACCTGAAGAAGGCCGGAGCGTACAACGGCCGAAAAGTTGTAATAAATATGGCGACAAAAATGAGGACAATAGTCCCAATAATGTAAATAGCGTGAAAATATTCATTGCAGAATTCAAATAAGAATAAGTAAACAGCGTGAAGTATTAAATGTAACCGTGTGTAAAGTGAAGCAAATGAGTATTTGTCAGGAAAGAGAAGCTAATTAGATAATTTCTACAAATACATGCAAATAAAGAAATAAAAAAACAGCAAAGACAAGCAAATTAGTAATTATCAGCAAAGACAAAGAAGTAAGTAAATGACTTTAAATACAAATAAGTAAATGTCATCAAAAACCAAGCAAAGACAATCAAATATGTTAATGTTAGCAAAGTCTAGGAAATCAGTTAATGTCAGCAAAGGCAAACAAATAGCAAAATGGCGGTAAAGACAAAATAATATATATCAGCAAAGACAAACAAATTAGATAATATCAGCAAAGATAAGAAAATAGCTAATTGGTTATAAAGCCGACCAAATAAATATCAGCAAAGTCAAGCAAATAAGTAAATGTCAGCAAAGTCAAGCAAATTAGACAATGCCAGCAAAGGCAAACAAATAACAAAATGGCGGTAAAGACAAAACAGTAAATGTCAACTAGGGCAAACAAATTAGTCAACGTCAGCAAAGATAAGCAAATAACTAAATGGTGTTAAAAGCAAACAAATAAATAAATATCAGCAAAGTCAAGCAAATTAGTAAATGGCAGCAAAACCAAGCAAATTAGACAATGTCAGCAAAGACAAACAAATAACAAAATGGCTGTAAGGACAGAAAGAAAATGCCAGCAAAGGCAAGCAAAGTAGACAATGTCAGCAAAGATAAGCGAATAAGAAAATGGCGGTAAAGGCAAGCAAATAAGTAAATGGAAGCAAAAGCAAACAAATTAGATAATGTTAGCAAAGACAGGCAAATAACTAAGAGGCAGCAAAGAATAATTCTTTCTTCACACTAGCATAACGGTAATAAAGGATTTGATTCGGAAGAATCAACAAGAACGTTAGAAAGACTCATCAAAACGTAATCGATTAGAAGGAGGGGAAGACAAAAAAAAAAAAACAGTGAGAAGAAAAATGTTAATTTCCGCGATCTCTTACCTCGACACCATGGATTGAACAGTATGTAGACATCGTCGGGGTTTTTATATCGATACTTATCGATTTCGCCCTGAGGATTTCGATGGGTCGTATCGACGAACAGCTGATAGCGGCCAACAATGCTGTCAGAGGCAGAACTGACGCGCATGGCCACTTTCTTCTCTTCGATACTGGTTATCTCGTAACCCCATTGATGCGGTTTCAATTCCTGCACACGTTGCACCGACACTACGGTGCCCTTACTTTGCAATGGACGGCTCCCTACAAAGAACAAAGGTGACATATTAATAAAAAAAGAAAACAATCCAGTCTCTCGCCCCGGTGGGGTGTGGTGGGGGATAGTGGTTAACAAGCTATTCTTGCAAAAACGATTGAATTGAATTTGGTCCTCCTTCAGCGCCCATACATGTGGCATTCTTCCATACTAATCCAAGTTTAGTAAATGTTTGTGTCAGAGGTCGTGTTCGTGGTCAGTCGCTCAACTCTTGAACGACAGATCGGTTGAACTCTCTGCCTTCGGGCGGGGAGGAACCCGAAAGAGGCTACGCCGAAGAGCGGATTCTCTTTCGGGGAGGTAAACCGACCCTGAACCCGTTTATACGGGTTCAATGGGCATATTTTTGGCCGAGCCCACGGGCTCGGAGAGCACACGATAAAAAGGCCTTGTGCCACATGACGCCCTTGTAGGTGGGGGTGACTGAATATCGTCAGAGGTCGTGTTCGAAAACCGGCAAAAATAAAAAAAAATAAATTCGAATACTGATTTTTAAGGCAGGCTGGTCTTTTCCACGAATAAGATTGGACTGGCATGATCATCCAATTTGACTGTCTCCTGCTTCATTTTTACATAAAACAGCTTTAGTAGGATTTCTGTAATCGAATTGTTTTACGGCGTGGTGTAATAAGTTCTCGACAAAATCCTAAGAGTCTGTAATGTTATCGGTCCTGATCCGGCATCTCGACTTCAGTTACTTTCCTACCGCATAGACGTGGCTTTTCTCTGTCATTTCTATAAATATTTTCACGGCAGTTGATCTAATGAGTTATTCCCCTTGATGCATTTACCGTATGAATTTAATTGTACTACTAGATTGGCAACTAGGTCCCATCGTTTTAATGTTGAACTAGCTAGATGTAACCGTAAGTTCTATTCTAATAGTTTCTTCTCTCACACTTCTTGACTGTGAAACTCTATTCCGATTTCTTGCTTTCCTGCCACCTGAAAATCGGAAAAAATATAAATATAACGTCAATCCTCATCCGTGCTTTTATTGTCCTTTCTTCTCACTAAAGTCTTCTCGTTGTCTTCCATTCCCAGTAAATCCTCGCGTCTTAGTAGCATTATCGCCTTGATTTGGGGTGAAATGATTGAAAAAAAGGTAGTGAGGTGGCCGTATATTAGCATTTACGGTAAGGTCATCAATTTCGATATTGCTTGCTGCACTTAACATAGTTTGGCTCATGGCCACAAATATGCGACCCGCAGTGAGGATCGAACTCACAGCTCGGTAATAAGGATCAAACCGACTAGCGCGCTCACCATTACTCTATTCCGACTCACACTTTTAATATCAAGCTTAGTTTAGTTTCGCACGAGGCTACAGGCATGAGACACACATCGAGTATCGAATTTATTACTCCGTAGTAATCGTCAATCAGACTGGTAACCATTACCTCTCCACCGACCAGGGCACTTTCTTCTTATATTGAGTTCAATTTAGTCAAAGACCACAAGCATGAGATATACACCGAGGATCAAACTCACTATTCAGTAGTAATCGTCAATCGGACTGGCTCGCTATCAAGTACCCCACGCCAGGGTACCCACGTCATATATTAAGCTTCGTTTTGGCACGAGGTCACAGGTATGAGTCATCCAGTGAGAATCACACTCAGTATTAGCCAACCAGCTACAGCTTGTTAATAGTGATTCTAAATTGCTTTTAAACTTTTATGATGTATCTTACTAGACAAAGTTTAATTAAAATTAGTCTTTTTCTGATGATTTTAATTTAAATATATTCACAAGGGAATTTTTGTCTGTTTTTCTACCCTGCACCTTCATTTTTTTTTAATTTCTGTCTAAAAATACGTAGACATCTGAGACACATATTTGGTTAATTGCCATTAAAATAGCAGTTGGCATTTCTTCGGATACAGGAATAGATGGCAGTACGAGGCGAGAAAACGGCGAGCCGAGTTTGAATTCCAGTCACGCTCGTTAAATTCATTTTTGTGCAAATACCCATGTGAATACTATGTTTCCATTTCTTGCCTTTTCTCTAGCTATGGCTTAAATAGTATGGTTGATAGCTTTGGTTGGCAACCAGTCTAGTAGAAGCAAAAATCTAAATTCCTAAACACGGGTAGATGGAACACCTTAGCAGTAGAACACATGATCAGCTCAAGGAAAGAAAACCCCGATAGAAAAATCAAGCATATTATAATTATATATACGTCCTCCGACAGGAATCGAACCTGTATCCTATACGGAACCGTCATATAGCCTGACGTGATTTACTGATTTAGTCACAGAGGAGAGTTTCGGTTAGCAAGGTCGATTTTACTGTTTTTAAAGTACAATTCTCCATGATTTTCTATCGTACATTCATATCTGCTCGATGCGTATCCAAATGTAAACAAATGACATCACATATTATGAAATGGACACAGTCCGACAATTATTTTAAGACATTTTTATGTGGTTTATAAACATTTTTATGTTTATACGTTCTTTTTATAGATACAAATATTTAAGTAAATGCTCTGTTTATAATAAACAGTATTAACGACATATACCGGCCTGAATGCTCGAGAAATTTTCATAGAAAATATTCGTTCTCTTATAATTATATATCTTTTAATTATAAATCTTATAAATCTTATCTTATAAGAATAAATTTAAGTTATAAAATAATAAAAGAATTTTATTTCATTTTATTTTCAGGACACTTCTGACTCGTTTCCAGGCTGACCATGAGAATTTCTACCGCAGATTTGTAATTCAAGATTAAACCTGAGTTCACCACTTCGAACCTGAATTAAAAATTAAAAGCAAAGAATGGAATCACTCTGGTTCTCCATATCGAAGAAGTTCAAGCAGGCATTGTCAATTGGCAAAGGTGTTGGCTTCTGTTTTTTTGGATTCTGAATGCGTAATCATGATAGACTACCTGAAAAGGGGGAAACTATGGACAGTACTATGCATCAGAATTAAAAAAAACTAAAGGAAACAATCAAGTTGAAACGCAGAGGTAAGCTGACGGCAGGTGTGCTCTTGCTCTAGGATAACGCGTTCGTTCAGACTGCTCAGGTTGCAGTAGCTGAAGCAGCCAATTATGACTTTGAATTGCTACCCCATCCCCCTTACTCATCAGACTACCCCTATCTGACTTGTTCATGTTTCCTAAACTCAAATTCCACCTTCGTTGCCATTTTGGAAACAATGATGAGATCATATGTGATATGGAGACGTTTCTGGAGGACGAGGACGCCACCTTCTTCCGTAATGGGATTGCAATGCTTAAGCATCCTTGGACCTTGATGTCAAGGGGGTCTATACTGAAAAATAATGAAAAACTGTCTTGTTTCTCCAAATCCTTCTGAGTGAGGCTTAGAACATTTTAACGCCCCCATAAAGATACAAAAGGCTACTGGGAGTGAAAGAGAATGGAAAGACTTTAAAGCAATTAGAAACCCATTCTAGACAAGAAACAAGGCATAAAACTTCTATTCTGGGAGGAGAGTGAACCGGTCGATAGGCGTATCTATTTACTCCTATTTATTATTTGATCTTTAAAATGTTTCCATAGCATTTTATGCCTTTGCTTAAATGTGAGCTGAAATTGTTATAAATGTCTTAACACAAAACTGAACATGAATAAATGTTCTCTTGTTTCAAAAGGATTCTTTTGCTGTTATTTGAATGTTTTTCGCTTTTATCAAGTGTCTATTCTCAAAAGCAGCCCGATAGAAAAGATCTCCTTTCTTTT
The DNA here is from genome assembly GCA_903632075.3 of Acanthosepion pharaonis. NCBI lineage: Eukaryota > Metazoa > Mollusca > Cephalopoda > Sepiida > Sepiidae > Acanthosepion > Acanthosepion pharaonis. The sequence continues at coordinate 3,017,372 of CAHIKZ030001424.1, read as the reverse complement.
CGTGACTCTTCTCATCATTAGCAGAGATTGCTTTAATTCATCTACGCCGGGTTTAATAAATTCCATCAGTTTCATTTTCTTACGTATTTTTCCTTATTCAGCATTCATTATCGCAACCATCATCATCATCATCATCATCATCATCATCATCATCATATTTTGATTGTCTCGCAGTGTATTTCTATCAAGAGTATCCCTTCTACTACCATGTTTAATCTTTGACCCTGAACAGGCCCTAAATTGCCAGAAACAAGCAATATTCTCTATCACCTGAGCAACATTTCTATTTGATAAAAACGTCTAACTAGGAAAATAATTAATAAGCCTATTTTTCCTTTTCTGTTCTTTATTTATTTTTGCAGTGAAGCCAGAGACGCTGGATGTTGCTATGGATACAGATAAATGGAAAAAAAAGAGGCGGCGATGAGGCAGAATGAAATCACTGCGCCCAATTAACGTTCGAAACATTTGCTCTATGAGTAACTGTGCATGTGTGCATGTGTGTGTGTGTATGTGTATGCGTGTGTGTGTCGTGGCCAGAAGGTGTCGTGACTCTTCTCATCATTAGCAGAGATTGCTTTAATTCATCTACGCCGGGTTTAATAAATTCCATCAGTTTCATTTTCTTACGTATTTTTCCTTATTCAGCATTCATTATCGCAACCATCATCATCATCATCATCATCATCATCATCATCATCATATTTGATTGTCTCGCAGTGTATTTCTATCAAGAGTATCCCTTCTACTACCATGTTTAATCTTTGACCCTGAACAGGCCCTAAATTGCCAGAAACAAGCAATATTCTCTATCACCTGAGCAACATTTCTATTTGATAAAAACGTCTAACTAGGAAAATAATTAATAAGCCTATTTTTCCTTTTTCTGTTCTTTATTTATTTTGCAGTGAAGCCAGAGACGCTGGATGTTGCTATGGATACAGATAAATGGAAAAAAGAGGCGGCGATGAGGCAGAATGAAATCACTGCGCCCAATTAACGTTCGAAACATTTGCTCTATGAGTAACTGTGCATGTGTGCATGTGTGTGTGTGTATGTGTATGCGTGTGTGTGTCGTGGCCAGAAGGTGTCGTGACTCTTCTCATCATTAGCAGAGATTGCTTTAATTCATCTACGCCGGGTTTAATAAATTCCATCAGTTTCATTTTCTTACGTATTTTTCCTTATTCAGCATTCATTATCGCAACCATCATCATCATCATCATCATCATCATCATCATCATCATCATCATCATCAATATTAATCATAGCAATTATATTCATGGTTATTATCGATACTAAAGCATCTATAATCACCACCAAGCAATAATAATAATAATAATAATAATAATAAAATAATAATAATAATGAACATCATTATGATCAATGACACAAAGATATCATCACCGCCATACTAAATAATAATAATAGTCAGCCATTACAATATTGATTATTTTTCATGTAATTAAGGTAATTATAATCATCGCCACCATCATCTCCATCAAAACCATAGTCGTTATCATCGCTATCATTATCGTCAGCAACTCAAAGACATCATTATCCTCATCATCATCATCGTCATCATCAAACTGATTCATTCTTAATAATAGTCATTATTATGCTTTTATCATATTATTGAGACTAAGGCATCTATGACCATCACCACAATCATGATCTCATCATCGCTATCATTATCATTAAAAACAGATATCATCATCATCATCATCACTACCACCACCACCACTATCATCATCAAACTGACCAACACTAATAATAGTCAGCTATTCTAATCTTGGTTATTTTATATACTAAGGCATCTATAATCACCGCTACTATCATTATAACCATGATCGTCATCAATACTATCGCTATCATCGTCAAAAATAAAAAAAATATTAATAATCGCTAATATTCGTTATTATTGATAATAAGGCATCTATTTAGCACTACCATAATAATCTTCGTCGCTATCATTATCAGTAATAATACAGACGTCGTCATTCATCGCCGTTGCCGTCATCATCATCATCCTCATTATTTTATACACTAAGATATCTACAATAATGACCGCAACCATCTCCACCGCCTCTGCCACCTCTCCACCATCATCATCATCATTGACAACTGTAGCTATCACCACCACCGCTACCACCATAATCGACATTATCACTGTCATTATCTTCAAAAATACAAAAATATCAATAAACAAAATAAATAAAAGAGATTAGAATCAATTCCATCGAGGGAAAATCGAACGTGTTTTCCGAGATAAGTGATGACACCAAGGCATCATCATCATCATCATCATCATCATCATCATCATCATCAATACAAAAACATCCATCATCATCGTAATCATAAGCAACTTATATGAAGACGAGTATTATTAGCTTTAGCAATAAAACGCCAACAATTACGATCTCGAGAATTCGTGATACGAAAGCACTTGTCATTGCCCACAATACATCACCATTATCATCCTTGTCGTTGATTGAGAGATAATATCAATTTTGTTTTTCTTTACCCTTCGCAAATGACATCACCTGAAATGGCTGCCATGCGTCCCACGTTATTTTTCTTTCAAATTTGAGTTCATTTAATTTCCAGAGTTAAAAGGATTTTTTGTTGTTGTTCTTGGTTTTAGGGCGCATGGGAAATCCTCCAATCAACTATAACTATTAATGTTCCGCTAAATTAATATCATTATTGATTCAGTAATTAAAAAAAATACAGCAAAATATAATTATTTTTCATAGAAAGTCGGCCTCTGCTACTATACAAAGATCTCCACGGCAAAATAAAAGACAATACAAACCGCTCTGTCTTTATTCAGCCCGCTGGCATAAATGAAGAATTCAAATTTACACAATAACCTTCGAATGGGAATTGACTAATCGACAACTTTCATTGGAATCCTTAGTAGGAACAACAGTTCCGAATTGTTCCAACAACTTGTACTTGAGTCCATATAAAATAAAAGGCTTTTGTTGTCTATTAGGCGTGTTGTTTCTTGAGATAACGTCTTTCTTGTTGTTTTTTTTTTACTAATGTTCACCCGATATAAGACCCAAGAGCCACTGAAGGCAGAGGGTTACTGTGTGGTGCTATTTGAACGTATAAAAGAGTAAGAAGTGAAGTTCCGTCCTGGGTAAGAGGATAAACTAGATCCGCGACCCGGGTAAGACGATAAACTACATCCAACAGCAAGGCCTCTGATTACAAGGTTTTGAGGAGCGTGGAACCGCCTGTTAATTGCTGGTGTTCCCAGGTCCAACCTGACCCAGAGTGGTAGCACCTGGTAGGGTCCCAGCTATGGGAAAATAGTTATCCCCAAACTGGGGTCAAAACACTATGAAAGTATAAAAATAGGTTTTAATACCAGCAATATATTTTTGTAAAAATTATTACCAGAAATGAATTTTTGAAGAAAAAAATTATTACCAGCAATACAATATTACCAACAACACATTTTTGAAAAAATATTACCAGCAATACATTTTAGGAAAAAAATAGCAGCAATACCTTTTTGGAAAAAAATATTACCAGCAATAAAAATGTTGTCGGCATTAAATAACATATTGAGGTTGATATGCGGTAAAACAAACCAAACCAAACATGTATATGAACAAAATTTTGTCGGTATTAAATAATCCATTGAGGTTGATATGCCGTAAAACAAACCAAACCAAACATGTATATGCACAAAACCTTGTCGGCATTGAATAACACACAGATTGATATGCCGCAAACCAAACCAAACCAAACCAAACCAAACCAAACCAAACCAAACCAAACCAAATCAAACCAAACATGTATATGCACAAAACCTTGTCGGCATTGAATAACACATTGAGGTTGATATGCCGCAAACCAAACCAAACCAAACCAAACCAAACATGTATATGCACAAAACCTTGTCGGCATTGAATAACACATTGAGGTTGATATACCGCAAACCAAACCAAATCAAACCAAACATGTATATGCACAAAATCTTGTCGTCATTAAATGACCCATTGAGGTTGATATGCTGTAAAGCAAAATAAACCAAATCAAATAAACCAAACGGAGTAAACTTCTTGGGTCTATGACGAAAAGATAATGGCTAACTCTAGACTTGAAGAGGTCAAGATCAGGGAATAATACCTCAGAGTTCCATCGGAGACGTTAGAAACATAGTGTAGAAGTAGACTTTATACATTAAGCACAAACGGAAACTGATCCAGTACTTAAATCTACTAAAAATGGGCACTAATCTTGTATAGAAATAAACCAACTTTGGTACAAAGATAGATTTAGGGGTCATTTAATTAGAAAAGAATTCGCTAGCTTTATATTTACGAGACCATTTATATTTATGCGAAAATTCCAATACAGAGGAACCTCGGTTCTTGAAAATCTCACCAAATCGATTTTCGAACAGAAAATTCGCGATGAAAATGTCTCGGTTATCGAACAAAATTTCGGTTCTCGAACAACATAGCCGAACCGAGTTAACCCAAACGGAATAATTTCTGAGTTGACTGCCATGTTGTTTATATACGTGTGTTGTGCCGTGCTTTTTTTTTTCCAATTTTATTGTACTGTGACTTTTTTTCTCTCTACATTGATTCCTATTAGAGAAATAGTTTCGGTTTACGAACATTTCGTTTAACGAATGGCCTTCAGGAACGAATTAAATTCATGATCCGAGGGTCCACTGTATTTTCTTTTCTCGCACTTCTCGCTCGTAGAACTCCCTTCCAATTCCTTGCTTCTCTGCTGCCTAGATTCTTCAAATATATACAAGGCCAATCAACATCTTCTGTCTTCCTGAAACCTATTATTTTATTATCCTTTTTCTTCACTAAAGTCTTATTCTCTTTCACACCTAATAACCCATTGCGTCTTAGTGGCATTATTGCTTTGCTTCATGGGAAATGGTTGGAAAAACGTTTCGGGAATCAATCTGGATGTTGTACGTTGAAAATAAAGAAAATATGTTTGTCCGTTATCAGGAATTACATATTTATATTAGCATGAAGTTTATAGACATGACAAGGCTCAGATTACTTAAAAAATTAAGCATATTTTAAGCAGGCAGGGAGACAAAGATTAATTACAAAAACATTGTGAATTAATAACTGAAACTTCTAACCCTCTGGATTCGAAATTGTGGAGAAGACAATGGGAAACCATTCAACTGTCCTTCCCAAGAAGTCATGTTAAAGAAAAATTAATCTTTAGGGAGTCGTGGTCGCTTACGTCCACAAGAGACATGTCATTAAAAAAGAAAAGAAAAGTATACACATAAAAGGGTTATGTGTTACTTAAATTCCGCCTTCCGTGGTTGTTAAACTCAATTGGAAATCACTTCAAGTGTGAAGTCACATCACATTGTGTTGAATTCAAATGAAGTCACATAATTGCTACTAAAATCTATATTATAACTATTTGCTTGTTTTAAAATAATATAAAAAAAGAAGAGAAACTACGCAGTAATTAGTAGTTAAATTTCATTTCCATACAAAAATGTACCAAAAAATGTTTTTTTATAAAATATATTTCACGAATATAAATATATTATGAAATATTTAGTAATCTTTACATATATATATGTGTGTGTGATTCGCAGATAGTACTGTTTCGCTGTATCCCGACCTCTCAGTGCGGCTAGACGTATGAAAGCCTCAAGCCACGATCAAAACGCGACCGATTTAGTGTCAGTTGGAGTTTCTACCCGAAAACCATCAGCACTCGGCAAAGAGAAACTGCTAATTCTAGCATATTGTTTTTACGAATGTAAACAAACGCCAGTCAGCCAGAGTGCTCCAATTCATTTTACCGAAGAGCTTTGCGTTTTTAGCGTAGGCGCCTCTGTTTTGTAGAATTAGGCTGTTTCTCAAGGGTGCTCAATTGAAATATATTAATGCTCTCTCTCTTATATATATATATATATATATATATATATATATATATATATATATAAAGATTTTTTATGTTTATGCATTCTTTTTATAAATACAAATATTTAAGCAAATGCTCTGTTTATAATAAACAGTAATAAACAACATTACCGGCCTAAATGTCCGAAAATTTTCAAAAGAAAATATTCGTCCTCCGACAGAAATTCGAACCTGTATCCTATACGGAATCCTCATTTAACTTGACGTGCCTTAACCGATTTGGCCACAGAGGAGCGTTCGGTTAGCAAGGTCGTATTTACTGTATTTGAACTAACCGAACGTTCCTCTGTGGCCAAATTAGTTAAGGCACGTCAAGCTATATGAGGATTCCGTATAGGATACAGGTTCGAATCCTGTCGGAGGACGAATATTTTCTGTGAAAATTTCTCGGACATTCAAGCCGGTAAATGTTTTTAATACTGTTTATTATGAACAGAGCATTTACTAAAATATTTTAAATAAAAAATAATTAAATAAAAAGAATGTATAAATATAAAAATGTCTTAAAATAATTGTCGGACTTTGTCCATTTCATAATGTGTGACATATATATATATATATATATATATATATATATATATATATATATATATAAGCATAGGATATCGCACATTGAGTGCTGGTATTTGGTGAAATGGCTAAAATATTTGCTAAAATTTACTAAAATAATAGCTGTGTCCGGTAACAGATACATATATCCACAAACAGAAATCAGATTATTATAATATATATAATGTATTGTTAACGCTTTTATTGAAGAGATGCGTTACAAATTATTTTACTATAGCTATACCATAAATGTTTTTACTGTAAATATATATTGCGAATTACTATATTATAATTTTGAGATTGTAAATTATTTTACTATAGAAATGCACTGGCAATCATTGCAGATTATTTTACTATACATATTCATTGGAAAGCACTACAAATTATTTTGAAATTTCTTATAGATTTTGCATTCTAAATTATTTTACTACACCGATTAACTGTAATTATTTTATTACAGAATTAAATTGCAAATTATTTTACTATAGAAATACTTTACAAATAAATTTACTATAATTATTACTAACAATCATAGCAAATTGTTTTTTCTATAGGAATGTAATTATAATCAGTGCAAATTATTTAATTATAGGGATGCATTAAATAATTATTCTACAATAGAAATACATCGACAATCCTTGTAAATAATTTTAATATAGGATTGTATAATTATTTTACTATAGGAATATTTTTCAAATAATTTTACTATAAATATTACTATTAACAATCATTGCAAATTATTTTATTATAGGATTACATTGCAAATTATTTTACTATAGAAATGCATAGCAAATTATTTTATAATAGAAACGCATTGCCAATTGTAAATTATTTTGCTATAGATATACATTGCAAATTACTTTAAAATAGAAATACCTTAGCAGTCAAGTTAATATAGGATTGCCATTGGCTGTGAATTAATGCAATTCTTAAAAAATAAGGCTATTATTTGTATGAATATCGATGTGATCCATTGGCTGTACAGAGGCATGGCAATTTTGTTGAAACGTCGGATTGAAAAAATAAGTTAAAAAAAAGCGTAAATATCTATTACATAGAAAACAAGAGGTGGGACAGTTTTCACAACAAAAAAAAGAAGTTTGCGATAAATATTATCAGAAAAACAAGCAAGCAGGAACGTGAGGAACTTGGTTTTTTGTCCTATCAGTAAGTAACTCAAGCAAGTCCCCATACATTCATGTGTTGGCTATAAATGTGTACCAGATGGGTTATGTAAGTAACTTTAACTCTGTATTTTCTTTCCGTTGGTAAAATATCTGGTAATGTTGAGCTTTCATTTTAATTCGTTTCTTTTGGTATCTAAACTTTTACAATTATATTTCCTCCGTGACGCCATTTAAAAACATGGCGTCTTTCATGTCGTTGCGTGAAAAAAACTAATCTTAATTCTATTCCTAGTCAGCGTTCTTACAACTCACAGCCGCAGGAAGTAACAGAAAAATTATTCTGGTTTAGTAATCGTCCTCGTCTTTCGCGCTCTTCCCTTCAAAGTCCATTTTTATCTTCCAATTTTGGCGTCCATTACACTTGTGCAGCTAGAAGGGCTTTTGTAGTTGTTTGTTTTAGATTAAAAATAAACAAAAAAATAAACAGAAAATTATTTTATTTATTGGTATTTTCTCATCGATGTCCATCTGAGACAAAAATAAATAAAAATTAATCATTTGATTGCTTTAATTGATCGATCCGGATTTGTGTTCGATCCTCCAATTAGTAACGGTGATTAATCTGAATTACATTTGTATGGTTAGCCGAAAAAATACGTTTCCTTTCTATTTTTTCTTTTTTTTTCTAATTGTGTGTGCATGCGTGTGTGTGTGTTTTTAATTAATTTCGTACTTTTTTGTATTTTCAGTTATTTGTATTGCTTCATTCTTTTCCTTTTACGTCATTCATGTTTGTATAGCTACTCTTTCTAAATTTTATTCTCAACTCTTTCGCTCTCTCAGTCTGTCTCTCTCTCACTCTCTAAATATATATATATGTATATGTGTGTGTGTGTGTATGTGTACGTGCGTGTGTGTGTGACAAATTGAAAAAAGTTTTTGCGAGACGTGTTTCGTCCATTAAGACTTAATTGAAACGCATCACACGAAACTTTTTAAAATTTGTCATGCATCTTTCATACAAAACTGTTCTTGATTTATAAAAATTTATATATCGTTATCCCATAACACACACACACACACACACACACACACACACACACATACACGTTATGGGATAACGATATATAAATTTTTATAAAAAATTTTTATAAAATTTTATATATCGTTATCCCATCACACACACACACACATATATAATTATATATATATATATATATATATATATATATTCTGGGATAACGATATATAACTTTTTATATATCAAGAACAGTTTTGGATAAAAGATGCATGACAAATTGTAAAATGTTTTGATGTGGCGCGTTTCGTCTTGATCGGAATAAGTTTATTTTTACGTTGATGCGACTACACATGCGCACAAACGAGAGACGCTGGGAATTTCAAATTTAAAGATGAATTTTTTAAAAATGTGTTTTGGGTATATAGCCGATTTTATTTAGATTCTTTTTCTATTTTTGCTATCATCACTTTTGTTATTAAATATCCCTTATTGTGATAATAGATCTTGATATCTCGATGTATATGTAGGAAAGTACCTAAATGAGATAGACTAAATTATATGTCCCAAACACACAAAAAAAAATCTTTAAATTTAAAATTCCCAGCGTCTCTCGTTCCTGCGCATGCGTAGTAGAGCAAATCGGATTTTCACTTATTTTTTAGAAATTCAACATTGCACTCGATGTGAAAGCTGCGGTTTGGTGTCATAAGTACCAAAAAGACACAAAAATATTAGATTCATGGCTATTACCGATTTTTGAGCATTTAGTTTTAAAAACTGTCTAAAAAATGTACAGAAATACCTAATTTTCGCAGGTTTTTGCTTACAAACTGGCTTCAAATTTTTATTATTTCAAGAATAAATCCAAATAAAGTTAAAATATATTTTGCATTGGATACATTGAATGGAAAATATATTAAAACTAGAATTCCATTTATGAACCACCACAAGCAAAATATGCAATTATTTTTAATGTGTATACGGTAAGCAAAAACTGCACAAAAAATTGTGAAAGATTACAAAAATGCCTACTCAATGAATAACATTTGCTAGATCATAATTAATAAAACCAAAAAAGAAATAGATAAAAGTGTTTGTAACACCATAATATTGCTGGGCACAAATTACAAGACAAAATATTTTAAATTTGCATTGTTTATTGAAAATCACACTAAAACTACTGCACTGTATAACATATTACATCATAATATAGCTAAATTGTTCAGTTTAATTTCCTTTTGAAGTAAATGAAGGTCTTATTTGATGACACAATGATTTAGTAATAATGTGCTTGTGCTATACATCTTGTCAATATGAAATTCGTAAAGCTTCAGTAAATTATAAATTTTATAAGCCTGTGCTATAAGGCTTTCACTGATCACCAGAATGAAATTCCAATGCTATGATTTTAAACTTAAACCTGAATTTTAACTTGTTTCCTCAAAAAAGGTAACGATTTGGAAAAATATTTTGTCTTTATTTATCATGCGAAAGCCCAACTTTCAAATTGAGAGCTAGAAATGTAAAGAGGCGAAGTTGAAGCATAAAAAAGAAAACAAAAAGAAAACGTATAAAATGGCGAAGAAGAAAATGAAAGTTAAAAAAACAAAACAAAAAAAGAGATCTCAAAAATAAAAATGTCAAAGAATAAAGCTGAAGCCCCCCACCCCCAAAACAAAACTGTGAATGTTAAAAGTAAAACGTGCTAAAGAAAAAAAAACAGACGTTGAAGCAAAAGAGTAACTTAGAAAGTAAAAACAAAATAGCATAGGAAATAGAGGAAGATGTCTCAAAAAAAGAAAATTGCTTAAAACTAAAAGGAAAGTAAAAAAAAGAGAAAAATAGAAGAAAAAAAAGCCAATATCGAAGCAAAAATAAAAAAAGGAAAAATACAAGAACGTCAATTACAAAAACAGTCTTAAAAATAAAAAGAAAAGATAAAAACAGATTTTTCCTAATCAAATCTCATTAACCAAAGAAGTCAATTCAAGTAAGGTCATTACCCGATACCAAGAAGTGGCTGCTTTTAAGATCTACACCAACCTTACGATACGTCCTTCTCAAACATCAAAAGTTGATATACAATTAATACGTCTGGCTTGAGATATCTAGATTAAGTTAATGACACTTTTGTGTGGTGTATTACGCCGTCAAAAGCAGCATACATTTTCGTGGAACCTAGATCTGCACTTTCCAATGTCGAAGTAGACATTCCAGAATCTTAAATCAATATCACGTGCCTGACTAGTAAGTTTCATTTGCCTCAACAGATCAGAGTTAATCTTAAGCTCTTTTAAATCCCCTTTTCTAACAACGTCGTGTTTATCCGAGGGGTTGGAGAAAATACGACCTGCAGGACAAATCAGGCCGACCTTGACATTTCATCTAGTCCGCGGTGACATTTCATATTTATTTTATATATATATATATATATATATATATATATATATATATATATATATATATGAGTGCGCAGGTATGCAGAAAATAGAAAAGAACACGTTGGGTGCATAATTCAGGGGTTCCTTAGTATTTTTGTTTTATTTTTAAGAAGACAGTGCTCCATACAGAAGTAGAGCTTTATTATAATAATATTTTTGTTAAACAAAAATATTATTATATATATATATATATATATATATATATATATATATATATATATATATACTTTTATATATATATGTTTTGTTGAGTATTAGTTGGTGGATTTTGATATAGAGGCCCTGAGAATTTGAAGTTTTGTTTATTATTTTTTCTGGTGTAGGAAATTTCCATTTACATTTCATGTCATTTTGCATTTCTACCAATTTGAGTCTTCCTTGATCTGTTTTTTGTATGAATGATTCGTGTAACGTAAATTGAACTGCGCCACATACTTGATATATATATATATATATATATATATATATATATATATGATGGAGAAAGCATTACCTCGCACCATCGCCAGTGAGACACGCTGCATGAACCACTCCGTTTCGCAAGGCTCGTCCCTTAATCGAGACGCCATCCCGCCAACCCTCCGAAGGAACGCCATCGAAAGAGGGCCAATAACTCTAGAAGTCTCCTCTGCCATAGGAGTAAAAAAAAATCTATCAGTAACAGATAAATATTTAACTATTTTTTTTTTATCTCTGCATCCCGTGCGATGGACTTGCGAGATCCGCAGACCTCACCGAGTGTGATCTTTTTCTTGTGGGGATACGTAAAAGTTTATGTTCCAGCGCTACCCACTAACCTCGCCGACCTTAAACATCGAATAACAACAGCGATCAACTCACTGGATCGTGATATGCTGATACGCGTCTGGGAGGAATTCTCTTATCGCATTGATGTTGCCCGTGCTGCAGGTGGTGGCCACATTGAACACTTGTAAGACAAGAAATAAAAGTTGATTGTGAGTAGAATACTTGTGACTCGACTTGCTTTTCCTTATTAAAACATTGCGTAATGAAATCGGTTCCTTCTTTTTGAATAAATCTGTACATTAATAATCTTGTAAATAAACAATTGAATAAATAAATAGTTGTTATGATGTTTTCTAGTCTGTGACGCTAAAATTCGAGATTTTTCTCCTCCCGCTGAGCCAGGTTGTGACACAAGGTCGGTTTTTAACGTGAGGACACGAGTGGAAACACTCGGGCCACTTGTCTGAGTTAGTCATAGCCGGTCATAGCACCGCTACGCAACAGATCTTACACAACGGTGAGGAACGCAAGGGAGGAGAGAAGAACTCCGGTACGGAACAGATACTACATCCTCAGCATTCATCCCGACGGGGAAAAAAATATTTTCTCCCTCTGCCAATCCTCCCGGAAGAATCTGGAAGGAAAAGCCCCTGCTGGGTGCCGACTGACTTATTTAGTAATCACTAGACTCTATGCAAAATAAGGCCAGTCCATTTGGAGAGAGGGGCTCTCCCTCCGGAAGAATCCGGATGGATTGGCAGGGGAGGAGAAGTGGGGGGTTATGGTCAAAGTGGATGGTGCGGTTGTAGTATCTGTTCCGTTCCTGAGGTTTTCTCTCCTCCCTTGCATCCTCCCACGGTTGCGTAGCATTTGTTGCGTAGCGGTGGTATAACCGGCTATGTCTAGCTTAGAGAAGCTCTGATCAGCTTAAACAAGCTATGACCAGTTAAGACCAGCGGCCCAAGTAGAAACACTCAGGTCCCGACGTTAAAAACCGACCTTGTGCCACATCCTGACTCAGTGGAGGTTTAAGTTAATTCTTGGCCATTGTCTTTTTTTGGCTATGCCACTACAATAGTGTCTAACGTTCCTGTTTCTATTTCTCGAGACAAAAAGTATCAATTAAGCTTCATATATTATGATTTTATTAAAATTCTTTAAAAAATCTTTTTAAACCAATAGAAATTAACGTGGAGTTATTCTTTTAAAAGGCTTTAAGGCAAAAAAAAAAGTCCTTTCGACAGACAATTTTTTTGTTTGGTCAGTTAAACTTCACAGAAGAATAATCTGTGTGTTTTTCATAAACTGTTGCGAAATGAGAAGACTGAACTTAATTATTTACATCATTTGGACTGTTATCCTCATCTTCATTGCCATATTGACAACGTTTCGGCCGTTGTACTCTCCGGTCTTCTTCAGGTGATTGGAATTTCGAACCGAACAGGTAGATTGTTCTAGTTCCACGTTCCATACCTCTTCCGGGTGTCTCAAACTCAAATCTCCAAGTTTTAGCCTGGTATTGAACTCACAACTCTTTGGGTCTGCTCACTGGATCTAACCAAAGTCTTTTCATCCACTGAGCCGTGTGTCCTTGAGATGCTGAATTTGATAATCAAATGATTTCACATTCAAAAGAAACTGCGGTAAACTGATGCAGTAAATCTAATAAAAATGTCTCAGTTTGTATTAAAGTCCGACCTCTTTAATCATGTACTCAGTGGTCCGACAATTCCCATAGTCCGGTACTTTTTTGAATCAGTTTCCACTAATTCGTTGAGCAGCTACGAGGGCATCTCCACAAGTTGTTTACAACTTTCCACAGCAGTCGACAGCAGCAGAATGCTTTGGTGGTACGGTCTTCTTATATATATATATGAATGACTTCATGGAGAAAATGAACTTTATCTGTAATTTTCATTTTTTTTTATTTTTTGCTATTTTTTATCATATATTTTGGTCAGTCCTTGTGTTGGTCAAACAGTCTCTTTTAAGTTGTTATTTAAGATAAGAGCTGGATGGATTCATGCTGCTCTGAATTCCCTTGGTCAGTTTGACAGTTTTATTGGTTCCTGGAAAGGGGATGTGTCTCTGTTAAGTGCGTGTGTTATTTGGTTCTTAGGGAGTGAGTGAGTATGATGTGTGTAAGTGTGTATATTAGTATGGATGTGTGTATAAGTGTGAGAGCTCAACACCTCCACAATCATATCTGTCGTGTGTGGGCGAGAAATGTGAGTAGGGCCTGATTTGTGGCGTTTATATATTAATTCTACCTAGGTTGTTAAATTTGTGCTTAAGCCCGTCTGGATGGAGCGTTTTTAGGCGCAGAATCTACTTATCTTCATGGTCTTCTAAAATCTTTCTAATGTTATTTGCTTTGAATTTTGCGATTTTCTCAATTATAGTGAATTTGGCATGGGTTTTAAAATCCTGTTTTGTAGGCGGAAGTGTTGTTCTATAGGTAATAATCTTTCATGGGGAGCCGATTTAATTATATAATTAAGCCGACTTATAATCATATATATATATATATATATATATATATATATATATATATATACCTATTCAGGATAGTAAGTATATATTATTTTGGGGTCTTAGGCCTTTTGTTGTTAGTCTTTGTATTGCGCGTAACGATAAAAAAACTTGTTTGGAAGCATTAATAATTGTTGTTTTATTTCCTTTTTTAGCTTTGATACTATTTACATGTGGAATGAGCTGGCAAGACTATGTTTATATAAGGTTTTTTAAGGGTGATTTCTGTCATCCATTATTTCTGTAGTCCGGCAGTGGCCTGGTTTCTAGAATGCCAAATTAAAGACATTGAACTGTATTTACTAAGATGTCTTAATCGTTTAACCCCAAGTAAGGCGATAAAACTGCTATGACGCAAGGTGGTATGTGAGAGTGAAGGAAACCGAAATAAAAAAATAAAAAAAACTTCACTGAAAAGAAAGGACAATAAAAAGGAAATGATTCAAGGAGACATAAGATGACGTCTAATGTTGCATCTAAATGTTTGGAGATTGACGTTAAATGGAAAACAAGAAGCCGAGAGAGATAGCAATAGAGCGAGAGAGATAGAGAGTTCCACAAGCGAGAAGTGCTAGAGAAGAAACTATTAGAATAGAACTTACGGTTACACCTATCAATTTCAAAAGTGAAAATTTGAGACCTAGTTGCCAATTTAGTCTTCTTCTTTATGCGCTGTGTCTCTTCAGGACGTAGGCTATCATGGCTCTCCACAACTTCCTATCCCTTGTAGGTCTTAATAAATTTTGTCTTTCTGTTATTTTTATTGTGGCCTTGTTAGGGCCCGAAATAAAGACACAAAGAGAGGAATTTAGTTAAATATATTAACAGAAACAGTAATACAAACATATACTAACGAGA
The DNA here is from genome assembly GCA_903632075.3 of Acanthosepion pharaonis. Taxonomy (NCBI): domain Eukaryota; kingdom Metazoa; phylum Mollusca; class Cephalopoda; order Sepiida; family Sepiidae; genus Acanthosepion; species Acanthosepion pharaonis. The sequence continues at coordinate 3,002,152 of CAHIKZ030001424.1, read as the reverse complement.
GTGTTACAGCAAGAATGTTCGGTCCGACTGTCAGAGCTGACTGCTTGAAACTTCCCTCTCCAAAAGGCAGTACCTGCTCCTATTTATAGCTTGGAGAGTCCATGCGTGCGTGGGTAAATTACCATAACAATTTCTCCTCATCTTTTTCCCGCCATCCATTTTACTCAAGCTCACTAAGTATGTTATGCGTTGTTTTCTTCTGTTTTTCTTGCCTTCAATTTGTACTGCGTTTAAATTTATGAAATCGAGTCAGTAAATGGGGAAAGCTCTTTAGAACAATTACCATTAATATATTTATAGAAAAAGGCATGGGGCTTAGTTTTAGCGTAAAGTCACAAGTATGTGGACGCCTGTGAGAAACGTTGACCATTATTCCACACCGAGGATAATCGACGCTTCAGAACGTTTTCTCTTTTAATTTTGTTTCCCTCTACATTCTATAACATTTTTTTTACCTCAAATTTCTTCCCACTTTCATCTTTCGTTTCAGCCGTAAAAATCAAAATTTCTCTTCCCTCCATTTTTTTTTTTTTTTTTTTGCAAAATCTTAATCGATCTCTCTAATTAACAAACACAATTCTTTTTCTCTTACAATCGAGAAGCAAATAATCAATACATAAAATGCAATTAGAAAATTATCCAATTATACGAAGCGATTTTCTTCAGGATTCATATTTCTAATTTTTTAATTACTCATCGTTTTTCCTGTAGTCCATTAAACTGGACAATACAAAATGTAGCAAAAGAAATAAACGTTACTTTATTTTTTTACTATTTTTTGGCCGGGCCTAATGGCTCGGGAATGCCCACGTTAAAAAGGTCTTGTGCCACATGACACCCTCGTGGGGGGGTGACTGAATATCGTCAGTCGTTCACCTCTGAACTGACTGTTCGGTTCAACTATCTTCCTACGGGCGGGAGGAAACCGAAGGAGACTACGCCGAAGGGCGGAGTCTCCTTCGGGGAGGTAAAACCGGCCCTGAACCCGTTCATACGGGTTCAAATGGGCTATTTTTGGCCGAGCCTAATGGCTCCGGAATGCCCACGTTAAAAAGGCCTTGTGCCACATGACACCCTCGTGGGGGTGACTGAATATTGTCAGTCGTTCACTTTCTGAGCGACTGTTCGGTTCTACTCTCTTCCTACGGGCGGGAGGAACCCGAAGGAGGCTACGCCGAAGGGCGGAGTCTCCTTCGGGGAGGTTAAACCGGCCCAGAACCCGTTTATGCGGGTTCAAATGGGCTATTTTTGGCCGAGCCTAATGGCTCAGGAATGCCCACGTTAAAAAGGCCTTGTGCCACATGACACCCTCGTGGGGGGGGTGACTGAATATTGTCAGTCGTTCACCTCTGAACCAACTGTTCGGTTCAACTCTCTTCCTACGGGCGGGAGGAACCCGAAGGAGGCTACGCCGAAGGGCGGAGTCTCCTTCGGGGAGGTTAAACCAGCCCCTGAACCCGTTCATACGGGTTCAAATGGGCTATTTTTTTGGCCGAGCCTAATGGCTCAGGAATGCCCACGTTAAAAAGGCCTTGTGCCACATGACACCCTCGTGGGGGGTGACTGAATATTGTCAGTCGTTCACCTTTGAACTGACTGTTCGGTTCAACTCTCTTCCTACGGGCGGGAGGAACCCGAAGGAGGCTACGCCGAAGGGCGGAGTCTCCTTCAGGGGAGGTAAAACGGCCCTGAACCCGTTTATACGGGTTCAAATGGGCTATTTTTGGCCGAGCCTAATGGCTCGGGAATGCCCACGTTAAAAAGGCCTTGTGCCACATGACACCCTCGTGGGGGGTGACTGAATATTGTCAGTCGTTCACCTCTGAACTGACTGTTCGGTTCAACTCTCTTCCCTACGGGCGAGAGGAACCCGAAGGAGCTACGCCGAAGGGCGGAGTCTCCTTCGGGAGGTTAAAACTCGGCCCTGAACCCGTTTATACGGGTTCAAATGGGCTATTTTTTGGCCGAGCCTAATGGCTCGGGAATGCCCACGTTAAAAAGGCCTTGTGCCACATGACACCCTCGTGGGGGGGTGACTGAATATTGTCAGTCGTTCACCTCTGAACTGACTGTTCGGTTCAACTCTCTTCCTACGGGCGAGAGGAACCCGAAGGAGGCTACGCCGAAGGGCGGAGTCTCCTTCGGGGAGGTTAAACCGGCCCTGAACCCGTTTATACGGGTTCAAATGGGCTATTTTTTGGCCGAGCCTAATGGCTCGGGAATGCCCACGTTAAAAAGGCCTTGTGCCACATGACACCCTCGTGGGGGGGTGACTGAATATTGTCAGTCGTTCACTTTCTGAGCGACTGTTCGGTTCAACTCTCTTCCTACGGGCGAGAGGAACCCGAAGGAGGCTACGCCGAAGGGCGGAGTCTCCTTCGGGGAGGTTAAACCGGCCCAGAACCCGTTTATACGGGTTCAAATGGGCTATTTTTGGCCGAGCCTAATGGCTCAAGGAATTCCCACGTTAAAAAGGCCTTGTGCCACATGACACCCTCGTGGGGGGTGACTGAATATTGTCAGTCGTTCACCTCTGAACTGACTGTTCGGTTCAACTCTCTTCCTACGGGCGAGAGGAACCCGAAGGAGGCTACGCCGAAGGGCGGAGTCTCCTTCGGGGAGGTTAAACCGGCCCAGAACCCGTTTATGCGGGTTCAAATGGGCTATTTTTGGCCGAGCCTAATGGCTCAGGGAATGCCCACGTTAAAAAGGCCTTGTGCCACATGACACCCTCGTGGGGGGTGACTGAATATTGTCAGTCGTTCACCTTCTGAACTGACTGTTCGGTTCAACTCTCTTCCTACGGGCGGGAGGAACCCGAAGGAGGCTACGCCGAAGGGCGGAGTCTCCTTCGGGGAGGTTAAACTCGGCCCAGAACCCGTTTATACGGGTTCAAATGGGCTATTTTTGGCCGAGCCTAATGGCTCAGGAATTCCCACGTTAAAAAGGCCTTGTGCCACATGACACCCTCGTGGGGGGGTGACTGAATATTGTCAGTCGTTCAACTCTGAACTGACTGCACGGTTCAACTCTCTTCCTACGGGCGGGAGGAACCCGAAGGAGGCTACGCCGAAGGGCGGAGTCTCCTTCGGGAAGGTAAACCGGCCCTGAACCCGTTTATACGGGTTCAAATGGGCTATTTTTGGCCGAGCCTAATGGCTCCAGGAATTCCCCACGTTAAAAAGGCCTTGTGCCACGCGACACCCTCGTGGGGGGTGACTGAATATTGTCAGTCGTTCACCTTTGAACTGACTGTTCGGTTCAACTCTCTTCCTACGGGCGAGAGGAACCCGAAGGAGGCTACGCCGAAGGGCGGAGTCTCCTTCGGGGAGGTAAAACCGGCCCAGAACCCGTTTATACGGGTTCAAATGGGCTATTTTTTGGCCGAGCCTAATGGCTCAGGAATTCCCACGTTAAAAAGGCCTTGTGCCACATGACACCCTCGTGGGGGGGTGACTGAATATTGTCAGTCGTTCACCTTCTGAACTGACTGTTCGGTTCAACTCTCTTCCTACGGGCGGGAGGAACCCGAAGGAGGCTACGCCGAAGGGCGGAGTCTCCTTCGGGGGAGGTTAAACCGGCCCAGAACCCGTTTATACGGGTTCAAATGGGCTATTTTTGGCCGAGCCTAATGGCTCAGGAATTCCCACGTTAAAAAGGCCTTGTGCCACGCGACACCCTCGTGGGGGGTGACTGAATATTGTCAGTCGTTCACCTCTGAACTGACTGTTCGGTTCAACTCTCTTCCTACGGGCGGAGGAACCCGAAGGAGGCTACGCCGAAGGGCGGAGTCTCCTTCGGGGAGGTTTAAACCGGCCCAGAACCCGTTTATACGGGTTCAAATGGGCTATTTTTGGCCGAGCCTAATGGCTCGGAATTCCCACGTTAAAAAGGCCTTGTGCCACATGACACCCTCGTGGGGGGTGACTGAATATTGTCAGTCGTTCACCTCTGAACTGACTGTTCGGTTCAACTCTCTTCCTACGGGCGGGAGGAACCCGAAGGAGGCTACGCCGAAGGGCGGAGTCTCCTTCAGGGGAGTTAAACCGGCCCTGAACCCGTTTATACGGGTTCAAATGGGCTATTTTTGGCCGAGCCTAATGGCTCCCGAGGAATGCCCACGTTAAAAAGGCCTTGTGCCACGCGGCACCCTCGTGGGGGGTGACTGAATATTGTCAGTCGTTCACCTTCTGAACTGACTGTTCGGTTCAACTCTCTTCCTACGGGCGGGAGGAACCCGAAGGAGGCTACGCCGAAGGGCGGAGTCTCCTTCGGGGAGGTTAAACCGGCCCTGAACCCGTTTATACGGGTTCAAATGGGCTATTTTTGGCCGAGCCTAATGGCTCAGGGAATGCCCACGTTAAAAAGGCCTTGTGCCACATGACACCCTCGTGGGGGGTGACTGAATATTGTCAGTCGTTCACCTCTGAACTGACTGTTCGGTTAAACTCTCTTCCTACGGGCGGGAGGAACCCGAAGGAGGCTACGCCGAAGGGCGGAGTCTCCCTTCAGGGAGGTTAAACCGGCCCAGAACCCGTTTATACGGGTTCAAATGGGCTATTTTTTGGCCGAGCCTAATGGCTCAGGAATGCCCACGTTAAAAAGGCCTTGTGCCACATGACACCCTCGTGGGGGGTGACTGAATATTGTCAGTCGTTCACCTCTGAACTGACTGTTCGGTTCAACTCTGTTCCTACGGGCGAGAGGAACCCGAAGGAGGCTACGCCGAAGGGCGGAGTCTCCTTCGGGGAGGTTAAACCGGCCCAGAACCCGTTTATACGGGTTCAAATGGGCTATTTTTTGGCCGAGCCTAATGGCTCAGGAATTCCCACGTTAAAAAGGCCTTGTGCCACATGACACCCTCGTGGGGGGTGACTGAATATTGTCAGTCGTTCACCTCTGAACTGACTGTTCGGTTCAACTCTCTTCCTACGGGCGGAGGAACCCGAAGGAGGCTACGCCGAAGGGCGGAGTCTCCTTCGGGAGGTTAAACCGGCCCAGAACCCGTTTATACGGGTTCAAATGGGCTATTTTTTGGCCGAGCCTAATGGCTCCAGGAATGCCCACGTTAAAAAGGCCTTGTGCCACATGACACCCTCGTGGGGGGTGACTGAATATTGTCAGTCGTTCACCTCTGAACTGACTGTTCGGTTCAACTCTCTTCCTACGGGCGGGAGGAACCCGAAGGAGGCTACGCCGAAGGGCGGAGTCTCCTTCGGGGAGGTTAAACCGGCCCAGAACCCGTTTATACGGGTTCAAATGGGCTATTTTTGGCCGAGCCTAATGGCTCCAGGAATGCCCACGTTAAAAAGGCCTTGTGCCACATGACACCCTCGTGGGGGGTGACTGAATATTGTCAGTCGTTCACCTTCTGAACTGACTGTTCGGTTCAACTCTCTTCCTACGGGCGGGAGGAACCCGAAGGAGGCTACGCCGAAGGGCGGAGTCTCCTTCGGGGAGGTAAAACCGGCCCTGAACCCGTTTATACGGGTTCAAATGGGCTATTTTTGGCCGAGCCTAATGGCTCCAGGAATGCCCACGTTAAAAAGGCCTTGTGCCACATGACACCCTCGTGGGGGGTGACTGAATATTGTCAGTCGTTCACCTCTGAACTGACTGTTCGGTTCAACTCTCTTCCTACGGGCGAGAGGAACCCGAAGGAGGCTACGCCGAAGGGCGGAGTCTCCTTCGGGGAGGTTAAACCGGCCCAGAACCCGTTTATACGGGTTCAAATGGGCTATTTTTGGCCGAGCCTAATGGCTCCGGGAATTCCCACGTTAAAAAGGCCTTGTGCCACGCATGACACCCTCGTGGGGGGTGACTGAATATTGTCAGTCGTTCACTTTCTGAGCGACTGTTCGGTTCAACTCTCTTCCTACGGGCGAGAGGAACCCGAAGGAGGCTACGCCGAAGGGCGGAGTCTCCTTCGGGGAGGTTAAACCGGCCCTGAACCCGTTTATACGGGTTCAAATGGGCTATTTTTTGGCCGAGCCTAATGGCCCGGGAATGCCCACGTTAAAAAGGCCTTGTGCCACATGACACCCTCGTGGGGGGGTGACTGAATATTGTCAGTCGTTCAACTCTGAACTGACTGTTCGGTTCAACTCTCTTCCTACGGGCGGGAGGAACCCGAAGGAGGCTACGCCGAAGGGCGGAGTCTCCTTCGGGGAGGATAAACCGGCCCTGAACCCGTTTATACGGGTTCAAATGGGCCCTTTTTTTGGCCGAGCCTAATGGCTCAGGAATTCCCACGTTAAAAAGGCCTTGTGCCACATGACACCCTCGTGGGGGGTGACTGAATATTGTCAGTCGTTCACCGAGTTCAACTCTCTTCCTACGGGCGGGAGGAACCCGAAGGAGGCTACGCCGAAGGGCGGAGTCTCCTTCAGGGAAATTAAACCGGCCCAGAACCCGTTATACGGGTTCAAATGGGCTATTTTTGGCCGAGCCTAATGGCTCAGGAATTGCCCACGTTAAAAAGGCCTTGTGCCACACCACCCTCGTGGGGGGTGACTGAATATTGTCAGTCGTTCACCTTTGAACTGACTGTTCGGTTCAACTCTCTTCCTACGGGCGGGAGGAACCCGAAGGAGGCTACGCCGAAGGCGGAGTCTCCTTCGGGGAAGTAAAACTCGGCCCTGAACCCGTTTATACGGGTTCAAATGGGCTATTTTTGGCCGAGCCTAATGGCTCCAGGAATGCCCACGTTAAAAAGGCCTTGTGCCACATGACACCCTCGTGGGGGGTGACTGAATATTGTCAGTCGTTCACCTTTGAACTGACTGTTCGGTTCAACTCTCTTCCTACGGGCGGGAGGAACCCGAAGGAGGCTACGCCGAAGGGCGGAGTCTCCTTCGGGAGGTTAAACCGGCCCAGAACCCGTTTATACGGGTTCAAATGGGCTATTTTTGGCCGAGCCTAATGGCTCAGGAATTCCCACGTTAAAAAGGCCTTGTGCCACATGACACCCTCGTGGGGGGGTGACTGAATATTGTCAGTCGTTCACTTCTGAACGACTGTTCGGTTCAACTCTCTTCCTACGGGCGGGAGGAACCCGAAGGAGGCTACGCCGAAGGGCGGAGTCTCCTTCGGGAGGTTAAAACCGGCCCAGAACCCGTTTATACGGGTTCAAATGGGCTATTTTTTTTACGCCGAGCCTAATGGCTCAGGAATGCCCACGTTAAAAAGGCCTTGTGCCACATGACACCCTCGTGGGGGGTGACTGAATATTGTCAGTCGTTCACCTTTTGAACTGACTGTTCGGTTCAACTCTCTTCCTACGGGCGGGAGGAACCCGAAGGAGGCTACGCCGAAGGGCGGAGTCTCCTTCGGGGAGGTTAAACCGGCCCAGAACCCGTTTATACGGGTTCAAATGGGCTATTTTTGGCCGAGCCTAATGGCTCCAGGAATTCCCACGTTAAAAAGGCCTTGTGCCACATGACACCCTCGTGGGGGGGTGACTGAATATTGTCAGTCGTTCACTTTTCTGAACTGACTGTTCGGTTCAACTCTCTTCCTACGGGCGGGAGGAACCCGAAGGAGGCTACGCCGAAGGGCGGAGTCTCCTTCGGGGAGGTTAAACCGGCCCTGAACCCGTTTATACGGGTTCAAATGGGCTATTTTTGGCCGAGCCTAATGGCTCAGGAATTTCCACGTTAAAAAGGCCTTGTGCCACATGACACCCTCGTGGGGGGGTGACTGAATATTGTCAGTCGTTCACCTTCTGAACTGACTGTTCGGTTCAACTCTCTTCCTACGGGCGGGAGGAACCCGAAGGAGGCTACGCCGAAGGGCGGAGTCTCCTTCGGGGAAAATAAAACCGGCCCAGAACCCGTTTATACGGGTTCAAATGGGCTATTTTTTTGGCCGAGCCTAATGGCTCCGGGAATGCCCACGTTAAAAAGGCCTTGTGCCACATGACACCCTCGTGGGGGGTGACTGAATATTGTCAGTCGTTCACCTTCTGAACGACTGTTCGGTTCAACTCTCTTCCTACGGGCGGGAGGAACCCGAAGGAGGCTACGCCGAAGGGCGGAGTCTCCTTCAGGGAGGTAAAACCGGCCCAGAACCCGTTTATACGGGTTCAAATGGGCTATTTTGGCCGAGCCTAATGGCTCCGGAATGCCCACGTTAAAAAGGCCTTGTGCCACATGACACCCTCGTGGGGGGTGACTGAATATGTCAGTCAGTCGTTCACCTTCTGAACTGACTGTTCGGTTCAACTCTCTTCCTACGGGCGGGAGGAACCCGAAGGAGGCTACGCCGAAGGGCGGAGTCTCCTTCGGGGAGGTTAAACCGGCCCTGAACCCGTTTATACGGGTTCAAATGGGCTATTTTGGCCGAGCCTAATGGCTCAGGAATGCCCACGTTAAAAAGGCCTTGTGCCACATGACACCCTCGTGGGGGGGGGTGACTGAATATTGTCAGTCGTTCACCTCTGAACTGACTGTTCGGTTCAACTCTCTTCCTACGGGCGGGAGGAACCCGAAGGAGGCTACGCCGAAGGGCGGAGTCTCCTTCGGGGAGGTAAAACGGCCCCAGAACCCGTTTATACGGGTTCAAATGGGCTATTTTTGGCCGAGCCTAATGGCTCCGGGAATGCCCACGTTAAAAAGGCCTTGTGCCACATGACACCCTCGTGGGGGGGTGACTGAATATTGTCAGTCGTTCACCTCTGAACTGACTGTTCGGTTCAACTCTCTTCCTACGGGCGGGAGGAACCCGAAGGAGGCTACGCCGAAGGGCGGAGTCTCCTTCGGGGAGGTAAAACCGGCCCAGAACCCGTTTATACGGGTTCAAATGGGCTATTTTTGGCCGAGCCCTAATGGCTCCGGGAATGCCCACGTTAAAAAGGCCTTGTGCCGCATGACACCCTCGTGGGGGGTGACTGAATATTGTCAGTCGTTCACCTTCTGAACTGACTGTTCGGTTCAACTCTCTTCCTACGGGCGGGAGGAACCCGAAGGAGGCTACGCCGAAGGGCGGAGTCTCCTTCGGGGAGGTAAAACCGGCCCAGAACCCGTTTATACGGGTTCAAATGGGCTATTTTTTGGCCGAGCCTAATGGCTCGGGAATGCCCACGTTAAAAAGGCCTTGTGCCACATGACACCCTCGTGGGGGGGTGACTGAATATTGTCAGTCGTTCACTTTTGAACTGACTGTTCGGTTCAACTCTCTTCCTACGGGCGGGAGGAACCCGAAGGAGGCTACGCCGAAGGGCGGAGTCTCCTTCGGGGAGGTAAAACCGGCCCTGAACCCGTTTATACGGGTTCAAATGGGCTATTTTTTGGCCGAGCCTAATGGCTCGGGAATTCCCACGTTAAAAAGGCCTTGTGCCACACACCCCTCGTGGGGGGTGACTGAATATTGTCAGTCGTTCACTTTTGAACTGACTGTTCGGTTCAACTCTCTTCCTACGGGCGGGAGGAACCCGAAGGAGGCTACGCCGAAGGGCGGAGTCTCCTTCGGGGAGGTTAAACCGGCCCAGAACCCGTTTATACGGGTTCAAATGGGCTATTTTTTGGCCGAGCCTAATGGCTCGGGAATGCCCACGTTAAAAAGGCCTTGTGCCACATGACACCCTCGTGGGGGGTGACTGAATATTGTCAGTCGTTCACCTCTGAACTGACTGTTCGGTTCAACTCTCTTCCCACGGGCGGGAGGAACCCGAAGGAATCTACGCCGAAGGGCGGAGTCTCCTTCGGGGAGGTAAACCGGCCCTGAACCCGTTTATACGGGTTCAAATGGGCTATTTTTTTGGCCGAGCCTAATGGCTCGGGAATTCCCACGTTAAAAAGGCCTTGTGCCACATGACACCCTCGTGGGGGGGTGACTGAATATTGTCAGTCGTTCACCTCTGAACTGACTGTTCGGTTCAACTCTCTTCCTACGGGCGGGAGGAACCCGAAGGAGGCTACGCCGAAGGGCGGAGTCTCCTTCGGGGAGGTAAAACCGGCCCTGAACCCGTTTATACGGGTTCAAATGGGCTATTTTTGGCCGAGCCTAATGGCTCAGGAATTCCCACGTTAAAAAGGCCTTGTGCCACATGCACCCTCGTGGGGGTGACTGAATATTGTCAGTCGTTCACCTCTGAACTGACTGTTCGGTTAAACTCTCTTCCTACGGGCGGGAGGAACCCGAAGGAGGCTACGCCGAAGGGCGGAGTCTCCTTCGGGGAGGTTAAACCGGCCCTGAACCCGTTTATACGGGTTCAAATGGGCTATTTTTGGCCGAGCCTAATGGCTCAGGGAATGCCCACGTTAAAAAGGCCTTGTGCCACATGACACCCTCGTGGGGGTGACTGAATATTGTCAGTCGTTCACCTCTGAACTGACTGTTCGGTTCAACTCTCTTCCTACGGGCGGGAGGAACCCGAAGGAGGCTACGCCGAAGGGCGGAGTCTCCTTCGGGGAGGTAAAACCGGCCCAGAACCCGTTTATACGGGTTCAAATGGGCTATTTTTGGCCGAGCCTAATGGCTCCAGGAATGCCCACGTTAAAAAGGCCTTGTGCCACATGACACCCTCGTGGGGGGGTGACTGAATATTGTCAGTCGTTCACCTTTTGAACGACTGTTCGGTTCAACTCTCTTCCTACGGGCGGGAGGAACCCGAAGGAGGCTACGCCGAAGGGCGGAGTCTCCTTCGGGGAGAATAAACCGGCCCAGAACCCGTTTATACGGGTTCAAATGGGCTATTTTTGGCCGAGCCTAATGGCTCGGGAATTCCCACGTTAAAAAGGCCTTGTGCCACATGACACCCTCGTGGGGGGTGACTGAATATTGTCAGTCGTTCACCTTCTGAACTGACTGTTCAGTTCAACTCTCTTCCTACGGGCGGGAGGAACCCGAAGGAGGCTACGCCGAAGGGCGGAGTCTCCTTCGGGGAGAGGTAAAACCGGCCCTGAACCCGTTTATACGGGTTCAAATGGGCTATTTTTGGCCGAGCCTAATGGCTCCGGGAATGCCCACGTTAAAAAGGCCTTGTGCCACATGACACCCTCGTGGGGGGGTGACTGAATATTGTCAGTCGTTCACCTCTGAACTGACTGTTCGGTTCAACTCTCTTCCTACGGGCGGGAGGAACCCGAAGGAGGCTACGCCGAAGGGCGGAGTCTCCTTCGGGGAGGTAAAACCGGCCCTGAACCCGTTTATACGGGTTCAAATGGGCTATTTTTGGCCGAGCCTAATGGCTCGGGAATGCCCACGTTAAAAAGGCCTTGTGCCACATGACACCCTCGTGGGGGGGTGACTGAATATTGTCAGTCGTTCACCTCTGAACTGACTGTTCGGTTCAACTCTCTTCCTACGGGCGGGAGGAACCCGAAGGAGGCTACGCCGAAGGGCGGAGTCTCCTTCGGGGAGGTTAAACCGGCCCCTGAACCCGTTTATACGGGTTCAAATGGGCTATTTTTGGCCGAGCCTAATGGCTCAGGAATTCCCACGTTAAAAAGGCCTTGTGCCACATGACACCCTCGTGGGGGGGTGACTGAATATTGTCAGTCGTTCACCTCTGAACTGACTGTTCGGTTCAACTCTCTTCCTACGGGCGGGAGGAACCCGAAGGAGGCTACGCCGAAGGGCGGAGTCTCCTTCGGGGAAAGGAAACCCCCTGGGAGGTTCAAAACCGGCCCAGAACCCGTTTATACGGGTTCAAATGGGCTATTTTTTTTGCCGAGCCTAATGGCTCCAGGAATGCCCACGTTAAAAAGGCCTTGTGCCACATGACACCCTCGTGGGGGGTGACTGAATATTGTCAGTCGTTCACCTCTGAACTGACTGTTCGGTTCAACTCTCTTCCTACGGGCGGGAGGAACCCGAAGGAGGCTACGCCGAAGGGCGGAGTCTCCTTCGGGGAGAGGTTAAACCGGCCCAGAACCCGTTTATACGGGTTCAAATGGGCTATTTTTTGGCCGAGCCTAATGGCTCAGGAATGCCCACGTTAAAAAGGCCTTGTGCCACATGACACCCTCGTGGGGGGGTGACTGAATATTGTCAGTCGTTCACCTCTGAACTGACTGTTCGGTTCAACTCTCTTCCTACGGGCGGGAGGAACCCGAAGGAGGCTACGCCGAAGGGTGGAGTCTCCTTCGGGGAGGTAAAACCGGCCCAGAACCCGTTTATACGGGTTCAAATGGGCTATTTTTTGGCCGAGCCTAATGGCTCGGGAATTCCCACGTTAAAAAGGCCTTGTGCCACATGACACCCTCGTGGGGGGGTGACTGAATATTGTCAGTCGTTCACCTCTGAACTGACTGTTCGGTTCAACTCTCTTCCTACGGGCGGGAGGAACCCGAAGGAGGCTACGCCGAAGGGCGGAGTCTCCTTCGGGGAGGTAAAACCGGCCCAGAACCCGTTTATACGGGTTCAAATGGGCTATTTTTTGGCCGAGCCTAATGGCTCAGGAATGCCCACGTTAAAAAGGCCTTGTGCCACATGACACCCTCGTGGGGGGTGACTGAATATTGTCAGTCGTTCACCTTTGAACTGACTGTTCGGTTCAACTCTCTTCCTACGGGCGGGAGGAACCCGAAGGAGGCTACGCCGAAGGGCGGAGTCTCCTTCGGGGAGGTAAAACCGGCCCTGAACCCGTTTATACGGGTTCAAATGGGCTATTTTTTGGCCGAGCCTAATGGCTCAGGAATGCCCACGTTAAAAAGGCCTTGTGCCACATGACACCCTCGTGGGGGGGTGACTGAATATTGTCAGTCGTTCACCTTCTGAACTGACTGTTCGGTTCAACTCTCTTCCTACGGGCGGGAGGAACCCGAAGGAGGCTACGCCGAAGGGCGGAGTCTCCTTCAGGGAAGAATAAAACCGGCCCAGAACCCGTTTATACGGGTTCAAATGGGCTATTTTTGGCCGAGCCTAATGGCTCAGGGAATGCCCACGTTAAAAAGGCCTTGTGCCACATGACACCCTCGTGGGGGGGGTGACTGAATATTGTCAGTCGTTCACCTCTGAACTGACTGTTCGGTTCAACTCTCTTCCTACGGGCGGGAGGAACCCGAAGGAGGCTACGCCGAAGGGCGGAGTCTCCTTCGGGGAGGTAAAACCGGCCCAGAACCCGTTTATACGGGTTCAAATGGGCTATTTTTTGGCCGAGCCTAATGGCTCGGGAATTCCCACGTTAAAAAGGCCTTGTGCCACATGACACCCACGTGGGGGGTGACTGAATATTGTCAGTCGTTCACCTCTGAACTGACTGTTCGGTTCAACTCTCTTCCTACGGGCGGGAGGAACCCGAAGGAGGCTACGCCGAAGGGCGGAGTCTCCTTCGGGGAGGTAAAACCGGCCCAGAACCCGTTTATACGGGTTCAAATGGGCTATTTTTGGCCGAGCCTAATGGCTCCAGGAATGCCCACGTTAAAAAGGCCTTGTGCCACATGACACCCTCGTGGGGGTGACTGAATATTGTCAGTCGTTCACGTCTGAACTGACTGTTCGGTTCAACTCTCTTCCTACGGGCGAGAGGAACCCGAAGGAGGCTACGCCGAAGGGCGGAGTCTCCTTCGGGGAGATAAAACCGGCCCAGAACCCGTTTATACGGGTTCAAATGGGCTATTTTTTGGCCGAGCCTAATGGCTCGGGAATGCCCACGTTAAAAAGGCCTTGTGCCACATGACACCCTCGTGGGGGGGTGACTGAATATTGTCAGTCGTTCACCTCTGAACTGACTGTTCGGTTCAACTCTCTTCCTACGGGCGGGAGGAACCCGAAGGAGGCTACGCCGAAGGGCGGAGTCTCCTTCGGGGAGGTTAAACCGGCCCTGAACCCGTTTATACGGGTTCAAATGGGCTATTTTTTGGCCGAGCCTAATGGCTCCCTTGTAAGAATGCCCACGTTAAAAAGGCCTTGTGCCACATGACACCCTCGTGGGGGGGTGACTGAATATTGTCAGTCGTTCACCTTTGAACTGACTGTTCGGTTCAACTCTCTTCCTACGGGCGGGAGGAACCCGAAGGAGGCTACGCCGAAGGGCGGAGTCTCCTTCGGGGAGGTAAAACCGGCCCAGAACCCGTTTATACGGGTTCAAATGGGCTATTTTTGGCCGAGCCTAATGGCTCCGGGAATGCCCACGTTAAAAAGGCCTTGTGCCACATGACACCCTCGTGGGGGGGGTGACTGAATATTGTCAGTCGTTCACCTCTGAACTGACTGTTCGGTTCAACTCTCTTCCTACGGGCGAGAGGAACCCGAAGGAGGCTACGCCGAAGGGCGGAGTCTCCTTCGGGGAGAATAAGCTCGGCCCAGAACCCGTTTATACGGGTTCAAATGGGCTATTTTTTTTGCCGAGCCTAATGGCTCAGGAATGCCCACGTTAAAAAGGCCTTGTGCCACATGACACCCTCGTGGGGGGGTGACTGAATATTGTCAGTCGTTCACCTCTGAACGACTGTTCGGTTCAACTCTCTTCCTACGGGCGGGAGGAACCCGAAGGAGGCTACGCCGAAGGGCGGAGTCTCCTTCGGGGAGGTAAAACCGGCCCAGAACCCGTTTATACGGGTTCAAATGGGCTATTTTTGGCCGAGCCTAATGGCTCAGGAATGCCCACGTTAAAAAGGCCTTGTGCCACATGACACCCTCGTGGGGGGTGACTGAATATTGTCAGTCGTTCACCTTTTGAACTGACTGTTCGGTTCAACTCTCTTCCTACGGGCGGGAGGAACCCGAAGGAGGCTACGCCGAAGGGCGGAGTCTCCTTCAGGGGAGGATAAACTCGGCCCTGAACCCGTTTATACGGGTTCAAATGGGCTATTTTTTGGCCGAGCCTAATGGCTCGGGAATTCCCACGTTAAAAAGGCCTTGTGCCACATGACACCCTCGTGGGGGGGGTGACTGAATATTGTCAGTCGTTCACCTCTGAACTGACTGTTCGGTTCAACTCTCTTCCTACGGGCGGGAGGAACCCGAAGGAGGCTACGCCGAAGGGCGGAGTCTCCTTCGGGGAGGTAAAACCGGCCCTGAACCCGTTTATACGGGTTCAAATGGGCTATTTTTGGCCGAGCCTAATGGCTCCGGAATGCCCACGTTAAAAAGGCCTTGTGCCACATGACACCCTCGTGGGGGGTGACTGAATATTGTCAGTCGTTCACCTCTGAACTGACTGTTCGGTTCAACTCTCTTCCTACGGGCGGGAGGAACCCGAAGGAGGCTACGCCGAAGGGCGGAGTCTCCTTCGGGGAGGTTAAACCGGCCCAGAACCCGTTTATACGGGTTCAAATGGGCTATTTTTTGGCCGAGCCTAATGGCTCAGGGAATGCCCACGTTAAAAAGGCCTTGTGCCACATGACACCCTCGTGGGGGGTGACTGAATATTGTCAGTCGTTCACCTCTGAACTGACTGTTCGGTTCAACTCTCTTCCTACGGGCGGGAGGAACCCGAAGGAGGCTACGCCGAAGGGCGGAGTCTCCTTCGGGGAGGTAAAACCGGCCCTGAACCCGTTTATACGGGTTCAAATGGGCTATTTTTTGGCCGAGCCTAATGGCTCGGGAATTCCCACGTTAAAAAGGCCTTGTGCCACATGACACCCTCGTGGGGGGGTGACTGAATATTGTCAGTCGTTCACCTCTGAACTGACTGTTCGGTTCAACTCTCTTCCTACGGGCGGGAGGAACCCGAAGGAGGCTACGCCGAAGGGCGGAGTCTCCTTCGGGGAAGTAAAACCGGCCCAGAACCCGTTTATACGGGTTCAAATGGGCTATTTTTTTTTGGCCGAGCCTAATGGCTCAAGGAATGCCCACGTTAAAAAAGGCCTTGTGCCACATGACACCCTCGTGGGGGGGTGACTGAATATTGTCAGTCGTTCACCTCTGAACTGACTGTTCGGTTCAACTCTCTTCCTACGGGCGGGAGGAACCCGAAGGAGGCTACGCCGAAGGGCGGAGTCTCCTTCGGGGAGGTTAAACCGGCCCAGAACCCGTTTATACGGGTTCAAATGGGCTATTTTTTGGCCGAGCCTAATGGCTTGGGAATGCCCACGTTAAAAAGGCCTTGTGCCACGCATGACACCCTCGTGGGGGGTGACTGAATATTGTCAGTCGTTCACCTCTGAACTGACTGTTCGGTTCAACTCTCTTCCTACGGGCGGGAGGAACCCGAAGGAGGCTACGCCGAAGCGGAGTCTCCTTCAGGGAGGTAAAACCGGCCCAGAACCCGTTTATACGGGTTCAAATGGGCTATTTTTGGCCGAGCCTAATGGCTCCAGGAATGCCCACGTTAAAAAGGCCTTGTGCCACATGACACCCTCGTGGGGGGGTGACTGAATATTGTCAGTCGTTCACCTCTGAACTGACTGTTCGGTTCAACTCTCTTCCTACGGGCGGGAGGAACCCGAAGGAGGCTACGCCGAAGGGCGGAGTCTCCTTCGGGGAGGTAAAACCGGCCCTGAACCCGTTTATACGGGTTCAAATGGGCTATTTTTGGCCGAGCCTAATGGCTCAGGAATGCCCACGTTAAAAAGGCCTTGTGCCACATGACACCCTCGTGGGGGGTGACTGAATATTGTCAGTCGTTCACCTTTGAACTGACTGTTCGGTTCAACTCTCTTCCTACGGGCGGGAGGAACCCGAAGGAGGCTACGCCGAAGGGCGGAGTCTCCTTCGGGAAGGTAAACCGGCCCAGAACCCGTTTATACGGGTTCAAATGGGCTATTTTTTGGCCGAGCCTAATGGCTCAGGAATGCCCACGTTAAAAAGGCCTTGTGCCACATGACACCCTCGTGGGGGGGTGACTGAATATTGTCAGTCGTTCACCTCTGAACTGACTGTTCGGTTCAACTCTCTTCCTACGGGCGGGAGGAACCCGAAGGAGGCTACGCCGAAGGGCGGAGTCTCCTTCGGGGAGGTAAAACCGGCCCTGAACCCGTTTATACGGGTTCAAATGGGCTATTTTTGGCCGAGCCTAATGGCTCCGGGAATGCCCACGTTAAAAAGGCCTTGTGCCACATGACACCCTCGTGGGGGGGTGACTGAATATTGTCAGTCGTTCACCTCTGAACTGACTGTTCGGTTCAACTCTCTTCCTACGGGCGGGAGGAACCCGAAGGAGGCTACGCCGAAGGGCGGAGTCTCCTTCGGGGAGGTAAAACTCGGCCCTGAACCCGTTTATACGGGTTCAAATGGGCTATTTTTGGCCGAGCCTAATGGCTCAGGAATGCCCACGTTAAAAAGGCCTTGTGCCACATGACACCCTCGTGGGGGGGTGACTGAATATTGTCAGTCGTTCACCTTCTGAACTGACTGTTCGGTTCAACTCTCTTCCTACGGGCGGGAGGAACCCGAAGGAGGCTACGCCGAAGGGCGGAGTCTCCTTCGGGGAGGTAAAACCGGCCCAGAACCCGTTTATACGGGTTCAAATGGGCTATTTTTGGCCGAGCCTAATGGCTCCAGGAATGCCCACGTTAAAAAGGCCTTGTGCCACATGACACCCCTCGTGGGGGGTGACTGAATATTGTCAGTCGTTCACCTTTGAACTGACTGTTCGGTTCAACTCTCTTCCTACGGGCGGGAGGAACCCGAAGGAGGCTACGCCGAAGGGCGGAGTCTCCTTCGGGGAGTTAAAACCGGCCCTGAACCCGTTTATACGGGTTCAAATGGGCTATTTTTTGGCCGAGCCTAATGGCTCGGGAATGCCCACGTTAAAAAGGCCTTGTGCCACATGACACCCTCGTGGGGGGGTGACTGAATATTGTCAGCAGTTCACTTTCTGAACTGACTGCACGGTTCAACTCTCTTCCTACGGGCGGGAGGAACCCGAAGGAGGCTACGCCGAAGGGCGGAGTCTCCTTCGGGGAGGTAAAACCGGCCCAGAACCCGTTTATACGGGTTCAAATGGGCTATTTTTTGGCCGAGCCTAATGGCTCGGGAATGCCCACGTTAAAAAGGCCTTGTGCCACGCGACCCCTCGTGGGGGTGACTGAATATTGTCAGTCGTTCACCTCTTCTGAACTGACTGTTCGGTTCAACTCTCTTCCTACGGGCGGGAGGAACCCGAAGGAGGCTACGCCGAAGGGCGGAGTCTCCTTCGGGGAGGTAAAACCGGCCCAGAACCCGTTTATACGGGTTCAAATGGGCTATTTTTGGCCGAGCCTAATGGCTCAGGAATGCCCACGTTAAAAAGGCCTTGTGCCACGCGACACCCTCGTGGGGGGTGACTGAATATTGTCAGTCGTTCACCTTTTGAACTGACTGTTCGGTTCAAACTCTCTTCCTACGGGCGGGAGGAACCCGAAGGAGGCTACGCCGAAGGGGAGGAGTCTCCTTCAGGGAAAATAAAACCGGCCCTGAACCCGTTTATACGGGTTCAAATGGGCTATTTTTGGCCGAGCCTAATGGCTCCAGGAATGCCCACGTTAAAAAGGCCTTGTGCCACATGACACCCTCGTGGGGGGTGACTGAATATTGTCAGTCGTTCACCTCTGAACTGACTGTTCGGTTCAACTCTCTTCCTACGGGCGGGAGGAACCCGAAGGAGGCTACGCCGAAGGGCGGAGTCTCCTTCGGGGAGGTTAAACCGGCCCTGAACCCGTTTATACGGGTTCAAATGGGCTATTTTTGGCCGAGCCTAATGGCTCAGGAATGCCCACGTTAAAAAGGCCTTGTGCCACATGACACCCTCGTGGGGGGTGACTGAATATTGTCAGTCGTTCACCTCTGAACTGACTGTTCGGTTCAACTCTCTTCCTACGGGCGGGAGGAACCCGAAGGAGGCTACGCCGAAGGGCGGAGTCTCCTTCGGGGAGGATTAAACCGGCCCTGAACCCGTTTATACGGGTTCAAATGGGCTATTTTTGGCCGAGCCTAATGGCTCCAGGAATGCCCACGTTAAAAAGGCCTTGTGCCACATGACACCCTCGTGGGGGGGTGACTGAATATTGTCAGTCGTTCACCTCTGAACTGACTGTTCGGTTCAACTCTCTTCCTACGGGCGGGAGGAACCCGAAGGAGGCTACGCCGAAGGCGGAGTCTCCTTCGGGGAAGTAAAACTCGGCCCAGAACCCGTTTATACGGGTTCAAATGGGCTATTTTTTGGCCGAGCCTAATGGCTCCGGGAATGCCCACGTTAAAAAGGCCTTGTGCCACATGACACCCTCGTGGGGGGGTGACTGAATATTGTCAGTCGTTCACCTCTGAACTGACTGTTCGGTTCAACTCTCTTCCTACGGGCGGGAGGAACCCGAAGGAGGCTACGCCGAAGGGCGGAGTCTCCTTCGGGGGAGGTTAAACCGGCCCTGAACCCGTTTATACGGGTTCAAATGGGCTATTTTTTTTGGCCGAGCCTAATGGCTCAGGAATGCCCACGTTAAAAAGGCCTTGTGCCACGCGACACCCTCGTGGGGGGTGACTGAATATTGTCAGTCGTTCACCTCTGAACCGACTGTTCGGTTGAACTCTCTTCCTACGGGCGGGAGGAACCCGAAGGAGGCTACGCCGAAGGGCGGAGTCTCCTTCGGGGAGGTTAAACCGGCCCAGAACCCGTTTATACGGGTTCAAATGGGCTATTTTTTGGCCGAGCCTAATGGCTCCAGAATGCCCACGTTAAAAAGGCCTTGTGCCACATGACACCCTCGTGGGGGGGGTGACTGAATATTGTCAGTCGTTCACCTCTGAACTGACTGTTCGGTTAAACTCTCTTCCTACGGGCGAGAGGAACCCGAAGGAGGCTACGCCGAAGGGCGGAGTCTCCTTCGGGGGGTTAAACTCGGCCCAGAACCCGTTTATACGGGTTCAAATGGGCTATTTTTTGCCGAGCCTAATGGCTCAGGAATGCCCACGTTAAAAAGGCCTTGTGCCACATGACACCCTCGTGGGGGGTGACTGAATATTGTCAGTCGTTCACCTCTGAACTGACTGTTCGGTTCAACTCTCTTCCTACGGGCGGGAGGAACCCGAAGGAGGCTACGCCGAAGGGCGGAGTCTCCTTCGGGGAGGTAAAACCGGCCCAGAACCCGTTTATACGGGTTCAAATGGGCTATTTTTGGCCGAGCCTAATGGCTCCAGAATGCCCACGTTAAAAAGGCCTTGTGCCACGCGGCACCCTCGTGGGGGGTGACTGAATATTGTCAGTCGTTCACCTTTGAACTGACTGCACGGTTCAACTCTCTTCCTACGGGCGGGGAGGAACCCGAAGGAGGCTACGCCGAAGGGCGGAGTCTCCTTCAGGGGGGTTAAACTCGGCCCTGAACCCGTTTATGCGGGTTCAAATGGGCTATTTTTTGGCCGAGCCTAATGGCTCGGGAATGCCCACATTAAAAAGGCCTTGTGCCACATGACACCCTCGTGGGGGGGGGTGACTGAATATTGTCAGTCGTTCACCTTTGAACTGACTGTTCGGTTCAACTCTCTTCCTACGGGCGGGAGGGAACCCGAAGGAGGCTACGCCGAAGGGCGGAGTCTCCTTCGGGGAGGGTAAAACGGCCCAGAACCCGTTTATACGGGTTCAAATGGGCTATTTTTGGCCGAGCCTAATGGCTCCAGGAATGCCCACGTTAAAAAGGCCTTGTGCCACATGACACCCTCGTGGGGGGTGACTGAATATTGTCAGTCGTTCACCTCTGAACTGACTGTTCGGTTCAACTCTCTTCCTACGGGCGGGAGGAACCCGAAGGAGGCTACGCCGAAGGGCGGAGTCTCCTTCGGGGAGGTAAAACCGGCCCAGAACCCGTTTATACGGGTTCAAATGGGCTATTTTTTTGGCCGAGCCTAATGGCTCAGGGAATGCCCACGTTAAAAAGGCCTTGTGCCACATGACACCCTCGTGGGGGGTGACTGAATATTGTCAGTCGTTCACCTTCTGAACTGACTGCACGGTTCAACTCTCTTCCTACGGGCGGGGGAACCCGAAGGAGGCTACGCCGAAGGGCGGAGTCTCCTTCGGGGAAGTTAAACTCGGCCCTGAACCCGTTTATACGGGTTCAAATGGGCTATTTTTGGCCGAGCCTAATGGCTCCAGGAATGCCCACGTTAAAAAGGCCTTGTGCCACATGACACCCTCGTGGGGGGTGACTGAATATTGTCAGTCGTTCACCTCTGAACTGACTGTTCGGTTCAACTCTCTTCCTACGGGCGAGGAGGAACCCGAAGGAGGCTACGCCGAAGGGCGGAGTCTCCTTCGGGGAGGTTAAACCGGCCCAGAACCCGTTTATACGGGTTCAAATGGGCTATTTTTTTGGCCGAGCCTAATGGCTTAGGAATGCCCACGTTAAAAAGGCCTTGTGCCACATGACACCCTCGTGGGGGGGTGACTGAATATTGTCAGTCGTTCACCTCTGAACTGACTGCACGGTTCAACTCTCTTCCTACGGGCGGGAGGAACCCGAAGGAGGCTACGCCGAAGGGCGGAGTCTCCTTCGGGGAGGTTAAACCGGCCCTGAACCCGTTTATACGGGTTCAAATGGGCTATTTTTGGCCGAGCCTAATGGCTCCAGGAATGCCCACGTTAAAAAGGCCTTGTGCCACATGACACCCTCGTGGGGGGGTGACTGAATATTGTCAGTCGTTCACCTCTGAACTGACTGTTCGGTTCAACTCTCTTCCTACGGGCGGGAGGAACCCGAAGGAGGCTACGCCGAAGGGCGGAGTCTCCTTCGGGGAGGTAAAACCGGCCCTGAACCCGTTTATACGGGTTCAAATGGGCTATTTTTGGCCGAGCCTAATGGCTCAGGAATGCCCACGTTAAAAAGGCCTTGTGCCACATGACACCCTCGTGGGGGGTGACTGAATATTGTCAGTCGTTCACCTTTGAACCGACTGTTCGGTTAAACTCTCTTCCTACGGGCGGGAGGAACCCGAAGGAGGCTACGCCGAAGGGCGGAGTCTCCTTCGGGGAGGTTAAACCGGCCCAGAACCCGTTCATACGGGTTCAAATGGGCTATTTTTTGGCCGAGCCTAATGGCTCCAGGAATGCCCACGTTAAAAAGGCCTTGTGCCACATGACACCCTCGTGGGGGGTGACTGAATATTGTCAGTCGTTCACCTCTGAACTGACTGTTCGGTTCAACTCTCTTCCTACGGGCGGGGAGGAACCCGAAGGAGGCTACGCCGAAGGGCGGAGTCTCCTTCGGGGAGGTTAAACCGGCCCAGAACCCGTTTATACGGGTTCAAATGGGCTATTTTTGGCCGAGCCTAATGGCTCAGGAATGCCCACGTTAAAAAGGCCTTGTGCCACATGACACCCTCGTGGGGGGGACTGACTGAATATTGTCAGTCGTTCACCTCTGAACTGACTGTTCGGTTCAACTCTCTTCCTACGGGCGGGAGGAACCCGAAGGAGGCTACGCCGAAGGGCGGAGTCTCCTTCGGGGAGGGTAAACCGGCCCTGAACCCGTTTATACGGGTTCAAATGGGCTATTTTTTGCCGAGCCTAATGGCTCCAGGAATGCCCACGTTAAAAAGGCCTTGTGCCACATGACACCCTCGTGGGGGGTGACTGAATATTGTCAGTCGTTCACCTCTGAACTGACTGTTCGGTTCAACTCTCTTCCTACGGGCGGGAGGAACCCGAAGGAGGCTACGCCGAAGGGCGGAGTCTCCTTCGGGGAGGTAAAACTCGGCCCAGAACCCGTTTATACGGGTTCAAATGGGCTATTTTTTTGGCCGAGCCTAATGGCTCCAGGAATGCCCACGTTAAAAAGGCCTTGTGCCACATGACACCCTCGTGGGGGGGTGACTGAATATTGTCAGTCGTTCACCTCTGAACTGACTGTTCGGTTCAACTCTCTTCCTACGGGCGGGAGGAACCCGAAGGAGCTACGCCGAAGGGCGGAGTCTCCTTCGGGGAGGTAAAACCGGCCCAGAACCCGTTTATACGGGTTCAAATGGGCTATTTTTTTGGCCGAGCCTAATGGCTCAGGAATGCCCACGTTAAAAAAGGCCTTGTGCCACATGACACCCTCGTGGGGGGGTGACTGAATATTGTCAGTCGTTCACTTCTGAACTGACTGTTCGGTTAAACTCTCTTCCTACGGGCGGGAGGAACCCGAAGGAGGCTACGCCGAAGGGCGGAGTCTCCTTCGGGGAGGTAAAACCGGCCCTGAACCCGTTTATACGGGTTCAAATGGGCTATTTTTTGCCGAGCCTAATGGCTCCGGAATGCCCACGTTAAAAGGCCTTGTGCCACATGACACCCCCTCGTGGGGGGGTGACTGAATATCGTCAGTCGTTCACTTTCTGAACCGACTGTTCGGTTCAACTCTCTTCCTACGGGCGGGAGGAACCCGAAGGAGGCTACGCCGAAGGGCGGAGTCTCCTTCGGGGAGGTAAACCGGCCCTGAACCCGTTTATACGGGTTCAAATGGGCTATTTTTTGGCCGAGCCTAATGGCTCCAGGAATGCCCCACGTTAAAAAGGCCTTGTGCCACATGACACCCTCGTGGGGGGTGACTGAATATTGTCAGTCGTTCACTTTTGAACTGACTGTTCGGTTCAACTCTCTTCCTACGGGCGGGAGGAACCCGAAGGAGGCTACGCCGAAGGGCGGAGTCTCCTTCGGGGAGGTAAACCGGCCCTGAACCCGTTTATACGGGTTCAAATGGGCTATTTTTTGGCCGAGCCTAATGGCTCAGGAATGCCCACGTTAAAAAGGCCTTGTGCCACATGACACCCTCTGGGGGGGGACGACTGAATATTGTCAGTCGTTCACCTCTGAACTGACTGTTCGGTTAAACTCTCTTCCTACGGGCGGGAGGAACCCGAAGGAGGCTACGCCGAAGGGCGGAGTCTCCTTCAGGGGGGTGACTGAATATTGTCAGGAGTTCGAGTCGATCTCGGTCGACAGGCTGATCGGTTGAACCCGCCTTCATGCCCGAAGGAGGCTACGCCGGAGGGCGGATTCTCTTTCAGGAGGGTAAACCGACCCCTGAACCCGTTCATACGGGTTCAATGGGCATATTTTTGGCCGAGGCCACGGGCTCGGAGAGCCCACGTTAAACCGGCCTTGTGCCACATGATGCCCACGTGCGGGGTGACTAAATATAGTAGCTGTGTTCGAATTCTTTATTGGTTCTACCTTGGATGATCACCGTGGTACAAGGAACCGGACCATAAGAGAAACTCCTTTGAGTTATTCAGATAGTAAAATAACAGGTTAAAATCGTTTTGTGTCAGACCCATGTCTTCCCAAATGACCAATGGAGAGAGGAAAAAGATCATTCAAGCCTTCAGTAATGGTACCAACATTCATACTCTGGCTTCCATCTGTATTAGTACCAACTAATAATAACAAAACAAAATGTCCTTAGCAACTGGAAGAATTTAGAGAACGCTAAGGATATTTTGTTTTGTTATTATTTAGTTGTTACTTCGTTTAATAAATTTATTTCGTTTTGCCTTGAGAAAGTCCACATCGGACGAAACGCGTCGGCAACTATTATAGTTTTCCTATTGTCTTTTACATTTATAAATATTGTCTTTTTCTACACGTTAACTTTGAGAAAGTTTTTCATATATATATATATATATATATATATATATATATATATATATTGACAGCATATTTTCGTTTAAACATGTCTGATTAAACAATTTAGACATGTTGTGTTTGTTTATTTTCGATAAGCTTTCTTTTTTCATGATTAGAAACAGTAAGAAAGGTGCTGTCGTTATTTTTATTTTTCTCTTACAACATCAATCTTTAAAATTAGCGTTTGTGTCTTCTGCGCATGACCGGAATTGTTAACGGTTTAACCGCAAAAGCTAAAATTTATTTGGGACAAACACAATTATTTGTCATAGCCATCAAAACACTGATGATGAGATTGGAAAATATGGACAGAAAAAATGAATAAACATTACCACAGTACCTTTCTTGATGTCTTTAATCATACAAGAAAGCTTATATGTGATTACGAAAGGATTTTATTGAAAATAAGTAAACACAACATGTTTAAATTGTTTAATCAGATAATTTTAAATGAAAATATATATTTCTTAAATATTCAGGTAAACACACACATATGTATGTGTGTGTAGCATTTTTTAAATAAAAATTGTGGTTGAATTTATTTCTATGTGTGACTAGTGCATTAGTTAAGTTTTTTGCAAGGTCTCTTTTGTGTTCATAGATGTGTTTTTTTAAATTGCTTGTTTCTTCGCTATATTGTGCACAAAAGAAACCTCACAAAAACAACTTAACTAATGCACTAGTCATACAAAGAAAAAAATTCAACAACAATTTTAATTTTTAAATGCTAAACTCATAATAAAAACAGAAAATAACTCACTCAGAAGGAAAATCCCCGAGAGTGCCGCCATTGAATATTATCAATATATATATATATATATATATATATATATATATATATATATATATATATATATATATACTGCGACATTTGTGTTTTACTTACCAGTGACGAACTTAAGCACAATGGTATCTTCGGACGGGACAAAGTTCCGATCCAAAACAACATGAATCTCGAACGGCTGACCTCGTCGCAGAATAAGATTTGGCATCTCATATTGGCTGGTCTTGTGGGCATAACGATTGACGGTACGCTGAAGGTCCACCGATTTCGGGATTAACTGACCTTCTGTATATGTATAAAAAAGAAAAAGAAAAGAAAGAGAAAAGAATGTAAGTATTGTGTTCAAAAAAGCAAGTGAAAATGAACTATTTACATCACATATTTTACAAGTATAAGAATGCATACATTATATAATATCTCGATGCTTTTTCTTTTGGCTAGAAAAACTGATACTTTTGCGCATACATTTTCGACGAAAGTTTGCTTCAGCCAAAAAGGTTATAAATTACATTATGAGAATGGTTTTATGATAGATAGAACATAAAAATCATCATTTTTAATCTCATAGTATGGCCGAAGAAATAGATCACTTATGGCGTCACTCAGTCTAATTTCTGCGCGTTCTGGAATATTTTCCTCGTGTCTCTTCTTCTTCTTTCTTTCTTTCGTTCTTTCTTTCTTTCTTTCTTTCTTTCTTTCCTTCCTTCCTTTCTTCTCCTTCCTTCCTTTCTTCTCCTTCCTTCCTTCTTCTTCTTCTTCTTCTTTACGTTTGCATCGTACTTTGCAGAATTGTCTTGGGAAGCTCTGATGTTCTTAATACCATTATATTTTTTTCCGTTTGTTTCCTAATATCATGCCTGATTTTGTTCCTTATTATGTCTTTGATAATATGGTCTTTGGAGAAGATGACTGTAAGCTTTTGAAATCATCACGTATTTGTGTTTTGCATCATTTTTAATGCCCATTGTGAAGTCAATGTGGCTCAGAAAGTCAGAAAAAAAAGTTCAATCTTCACTATTCTGCTAGTGTAAGAAAATGGTTACAGGAGGTTAAAGAGATTTCGTGTCGCATGCTGTTTTTCGGGGGAAAAAAATCCCCTCTCCAATGGACGAGGTCAGCGAACATGTAAATCAGTTTCACTCCCAACCATTCACGGAGCAAGCGTCACCGAGTTGAACGAACGATGCAAATCAATTTCATTGCATGGCGAATTGGAAGCATGAGAAACAAAGAAAAGAGCGGAGAAACTGCTGTTTGATATCAATCCTACTATATGTCGATGAATGCAGTGTCGCAGTGTGTGATTAAATATGAGGAAAGTTATAGCTGATGGATGGCATACAACTCGAAACCCGATCAGTATCAACATGGGTGACCGTCTGGAGGGGGTATGATATCGAGAGACACAAAACCTCAAATGAACTTTGGCTAAACACATAGATTGTTTATTGAAAATCACACTAAAAGTTCAGCACTGTATGACAGTATGCATTATAATATAGCTAAATTGTTCAGTATAATATCCCGTCGAAGTAAATGAAGGTCCTATTTGATGGCATAATTATTTAGTAATAATGTGCTTGTGTCTTTCATCTTGTGCATTATACAATTTACAAAGCTTCTGTAAATAAATTATAAATTTCATAAGGCTGTGCTATAAATCTTTCAGTGATCATCGCAATGAAATTCAAACGTTACGATTTTGAACCTAAACTTAATGTTCTTTTGGAAAGACGTTCTTTTGTGTCTTTATTTATCATGTCAAATCTCAACTTTCAAACTGAGTGCAATACTACGATTGCAGAATCAACCTGCCCTAGTCATCATATTCTTGAAGGTATGTACGTGTATGTAATTTCTTAATTTAAACATCATCGTCAGACAATTTTAGCAGATAAAATACAGATTGTAAAAAATTGTCTCCCCATAATGCATAGCAAAAAAACAAAAAACAAAAACAAAAAAAAACACGAGGGAGAATATTTCTACATTTTTGCACAATGTAAACTTAATTAGACAAGGCTGAAGTGTTACATTAAAAGTTTTAGAGGAAGAAATGTATTAGCTGATATTAATAGAATTCGAGATAAAAATTACAGCTGCAGTGTACGTAACACCTCACGGACATATCAAGATTTAAACTTTTTTCACACACACAGGCATATATATATATATATATATATATATATATATATATATAGAGAGAGAGAGAGAGAGAGATTTATTAATCGGATTTACACGAAGCAAGGCAGTAAAGCCACTAAGACACAAGGAGTTACTGGGTGTGAAAGAATTAGAAAACAAAAACATTACAAAGGAGCGAGTACAGTAAATAACGATTGACATTGCATTTAAATTTTTGAAGACCAAAGTTAACCGGAAATCATGGAGCTGGGAGAGAGTTCCACAAGCGAGAAGTGTGAGAAAAAACTGTTAGCATAGAATTTACGGTTAAATCTAGCCAACTCATCTGCGAATCCTACCACTGCGCTTATATTCATAAAATTTATGTATCACAGAGCAAAATTCATCCGAACAATTACCATGAAAGTATTTATAGAAATGGCATAAGAAAGCAAATTTACGGCACTGGGAAAGTGACTGAAGCCGAGACACTAAATCAGGACCAATAATATTGTTGATTCTTCTTTGGATTTTATCAAGAATCTCGAAATATATAGCAGGAGCGCCAGTCCATGTGTGGCAACAATATTCTAAGCATGGACGAATCGTAGACTTATAGATACACCCTTGTGCAAATTAATTGAAACAACCGCTTTAGTTTCCTTTCTTTCACCATACGGTCAGTTTTAGACCCACTGGAGTGACAGGTTGTAATCGATTTCTATTTTTTTTTTTCCTCAGATTAGGTCATTTGCAGTGGTGTACAGTAATATGAATCTATTTTTTTTATGTTGAAATTTGTTTGGCTTTGAAAAATATTGCGTCATCCGTTATTGCAACAGATTTTATCATGCCCAGACACTATTGTCTCGACTGTCGATTAGTTGTCCTACGATCATTGTTTGCAATAGACGTTACTCCAAGGAAGCGTACAAAAATTGTAACGCTGCACGGACACACTGGCAAACCTTACCATTTGATATTTATTTGCTTATCTGTGTATGCATGCTATCGCACGCATATACAGTTGCTAATATGTCGACATTTAGTTTATATCCACACTTCTCTCTCTCTCTCTCTCTCTCACTTTATATATATATATATATATATATATATATATATATATATCTATATAAACACAAGGTGTGCTGAAAAGTTCTGGGCCTTGTCTTATTGCTCAGTACCTGACCAAATGACGAAACAAAAGAGTTTTGCGGAGAGGAGAAGGTCTTCTTGGTCGATCCAAGAGTCTTTTAATATTCCTCTTATTCAAGATGGTACTAATGTTGCTTCAAATCCTAGAAAGTCTGAGAACACCGAAAAAGTGTCTATAAAGTATCGGTAAGGGAGGGACGAAAGAGACAAGATTTGCTTTTCCTCGGATTCCATGCCAGCTGTTTTTACTTTCGCTGCTGCCAAATTGCAACACGAGTTCTGATAAGTTTTTTTCTTTGCTGGGATGGCTAATGATATTTCGGTTTCCAACCTTTCTGGAATATTCTTTATATACACAACTAGGTGGAAATATCTGACTTAAATTCCAGAGATACTTGGCTCATATTACGAGGTGTATGTTTCAAAATTAGAGCCACGTTCTCACACACTCCACACACACACGTATCTTTCTCTCTTTCTCACTGTTCATTTATATACATACATACATACATATATATATATATATATATATATATATATATATATATATATATATATATATATATATATATTTAACTGTATCACCTGATGCCAGGCAGTAAAGCTAGTAAGACACAAAAGGTTAGAGGGTATGGAAGAATTAGGAACAGAAACAATGGGCACGAAGAGAAATGAGTAATCAGGAGGGCTGTTGATAGCAATTGACGTTGTATTTAAATTTCTGCAGATTAAACTTGGCTGGAAAGCATGGAGACGGAACTAAATTCCACAAGCGAGAAAAGAAACTCTTAGCATAGAATTTACGGTTCCATCTAGCCAGCTCAACTGTATATTGATGAGATCTTGATGCCATTCTAGTACTGCAATTAAATTCATAAAGTCTAGGTACTATAGAGAAGACCTCATCCGAACAATTACCATGAAAGTATTTATAGAAAAGACACAGAGAAGAAACCTTGCAGCGATGGGGAAAGTGACTGAGACGCCATATCAGCACTAATAATATTGTTTATTCTTCTTTGGATTTTATCAAGGAGCTCAAGGTAAATATCAGGGATCATATATGTCAGCAATATTCTGACGAATGGTAGACTTATAGATATGTAAGATAGATTTTCGAGAGATATATTGTCTTGCACGACGCAGTGAACCAACTTTTTTAGTAGCTGGCCTAGCAATAGATTAAATATAGTCTTTCCACTTCATGTCAGCTGATGTTCATGTTAGCCCAAGAAGGCACAACGGTAATTTCTTTCAGGAGGTTAGCATCAACCATGCTGATGGAAGGCACAGTTGTATATATATATATATATATATATATATATATATATATATATATATATATATATATATATGTATGTATATATATGTGTGTGTGTGTGTGTGTATTTATATACATATATATATATAAATATATATATATATATGTGTATATATATGTATATATATATATATATATTTATATATATATGCATATATATATATATATATATATATATATATATATATATATGCAAGTATATATATGTATATATATATATATATATATATATATATATATATATATATGTATATATATGTATATATATATATATATGTATATATGCATATATATATATATATATATATATATATATATATATATATATATATATATATATATGTATGTATGTATGTAAGGCAGAGAGGGATATATATATATATATATATATATATATATATATATATATATATATATGTATATATTGCTTCCCTAAGAAAAGGTAAAATGAATCTTGCTTGCTGTATCGTTCTCCGTAGCCGAGCTGTGAAGCACACTGTATCAAACTGTGGTTTCCCCTACGAAGGCCGACACAAATTCGACCTTTGCCGAGGAACGCATTTTTCTTAGTAAAGAAACGGGCAGAAATTCTCAGATTTACGATAGACGTAATACACACTTTTTTAAATAAACAAAAATGAGCTATCTATTTCACATATAGTTTCAAATTCAATATATAAGCTTTGAAATATTATATTATTAGGTAACTCCAAAGAAAAGCAATACCTAAGGTTTAAAATGGATTTTTAAAAATGAAAAACTTTATTTAAGCCAATATTTTACTTTTAATTTCCAGCTAATCGATTAATTTTAATATTTATAATAAGCAAAATATTTTCCTGTATTTCAAAACGAATTTAAATTGATTGGATTAAATATTTATAATACATTCAGTCATGCTACTTTGCAGAGAGACTTCTCATTGCTATATATATGTATACAATACTATATAACAATATATCAGTCAGTTATGTGCCATGCGTGATAGACGCTTAAGCGGTCATGTATCTTTCGATACATGACTGATGAGGCAGATTTTTTTCCCCGCAGTAGGTTGCCATTTCTTTCTGCGGTAGACAAGTTGCCACCCAAGGCTATAGATCCCGGTCTGTTCTAATATTTACCCATAGCTGGTGGGGGGGAGAAGATTCATACCTTTCCTAATCCGAGCCGCTATCCATTACTCCACCGTAAATAATGAAGCTTAATTAATACAAAATTAATCTTCTGGAACATTGCTCTAATTATTGGACCAATTAGTCCATGTCACATTAACGGAAAAACACTAAATTACTACAATATTCAAAAATCTAGCGTCGCGTTACTGCACGCTCAAAAAAAAAAATTCTTAACTGTTAATAATAGCACACGTTAAAAAAAAATCTTTCGCCAAGTATCACATTATACTCGACTCTCCCGTCATATTCGACGTATGAGGGTCAAGCAGATTAATTCCTAGGAAACTGACAGCCCGACACCAGCACATAAGATTTGATTATTTGTGCAGAACAATCCACACTTTTTGAAGGGCCGAATACAGAGACTTGGTGCACTACGGTCCTCCGTTTTGAATTCAGAGTTGTCCTTCTCCTAGACCAGTTGCCAGTCTCTCCTACTATTTACCCATAGCTGCAGGAAGAAGAAGGGGAGGATTCACACCTTTCCCAAGGGTATTATCACATAAGTGAAGGTAATGGATTCAAGTAGAATTCGAACTCGGCTCTCCAATTCCTCAATCCAAGCCGTTATCCATTACGGCACCGTGCCTCCTTTATACTTATTCAAAAGTCAGTTTTCGTTGTTTTATAACACAAACTTATCAAACTATATTTTTGTTTATACTTAAGAATTTACGCCAGATACACCTTTTATATTTTGCATATATAACTCCAAGACTGTGAATTTCCGACAAGTAGAATGCAAATCCAATATCTTTTCCAATAATGTATGTAACTTCACAAATAATAAAGAAAAGGAATCTGTGGAGAGATCGCCTACGCCCTGAAGGGACGTAGCATAAACAAGAGTAACAACCAATTTCAGAATCTTTTTTCTGCTAATTTCAAACCAAAGAGAAGACAATGGGAAACTACTTCACTATCTTTATCAATATTCAAAGACAATAAGAAAATGGAAAGCCATGATCGCGTTTATCATGAAGGGACATAACAATACAAAAAAAAAAAAAAAAAAAGAAAGAATGGTCACAGCCAGTCTAGAAGAAGGAAAACGGAATTCGGAACCATAGAGCGACTTACGGCCATATCACGTTAAAACATCGGTTCCCTTATGATCACCGAATTTAAGCAATGTCGAGCCTTGATGTGTGATCGCTTGGCTTGGATGCACCGGTGGTGTAATGGATAATGACTCAGAATCGGAGAGCAAAGTTTCAATTCCAATTGGGTTCGTTATATTCACTTACGTGAAAACGTAAGAATCCACCACTTCTCCACGCTCCCAGTTACGGGTTAAATAGTAAGACTTGTATTTCTAAATCAGTGGTTCTTAACCAGGAGTAGTCACATCCTCTAAGGGTGCGATATCGGTTACTAGGGAGTGCGGGGATATTGAATCATTATAATTGGTTTATAAAGGAAACTCTATTGTAGTGTTTGGCGATCTGATATAAAAGTTTACATTGTAGAAATTTTACCAACTGCTATCATCTTAACGTAATTTTATTTTTTGTTAATATAAAAGTAATCTGGGGTTTTGTAATGCATTATTTTCTTGTGAGTTATGTGGATAAAGATGAAAGAAACACAATGGTTTTGTTATTTACACATAAGACCAATATTATTTTTACCAATTCTGGAGCGTGAGAACTGGTTGGCAGATTGAAAGGACTGTGAGAATTGGTTGATGGTATGAAAGGGGTGCGAGAACATGTTGGTATTTTGAAAAGGGTGCGAGAACGGGTTGGTGATTTGAAAGGGGTGCGAGAAATGGCTGATGATTTGAAAGGGTCAGAGAACTGGTTGTGGTCTTGAAAGGTGTGCGAGAACTGGTTGGTGATTTGAAAGGGTGCGAGAATGGGTTTGTGATCTGAAAGGGGTGTGAGAACTGGTTGGCGGTTTGAAAGGGGTGCGAGAAATGGTTGGTGATTTGAAAGGGTGCGAGAATGGGTTGGTGTTTTGAAAGGGGTTTGAACAAGCAAAATGTTTAAGAATCACTGTACTAAATCATTATCATCTCAAAAATTTCCCACTTAATAAAAAAAAAAATATTTTCTGGCTTTAAACAACCTGCAAATGGTTGATACGCCGTAGAAAACCAATCACTCGACCATTGTAACTTCCGGCCATCTTCAGGTATCTTTTATACATGATTTATAACCTATTTTTTTCGGAATTTTGAACCGAATACTTTATTCAGTCCACAGGGTAGATTGTTCTCATTTCATTTTCCATACTTGAAGAATATCTCACGCCCTTGTGTATCAAATACAAGTGCTAACGCGATTAATTTATTTCCTTTAATACCCACTTTCCATTTCTGCCCGGTGATAATTTGATACGTCAAGATTATTATGTTACAAATAATTTTCTTTGCGACACGAATATTTTCTTCCACGTTTATCAAACTTATATAAAATAAAACAAAATTCGCACTACCCGACCCAAGGCTTGTACTAACAAATGCCAGCAAACCATTCACAGAGAAGCGCACAGTCATAATACAAAATACAGAAATTCGCACGAAGATCAATACACTTCTCTTTATAGATTTCTAGATAAGGTGATTCATAAGCTGCCACTAAACGAAGACTGCATTCAGTTAGATGTTTGACAGCAATTTAATAATGGAATATCATTGTGCGACAGTAAAAATATACACACCATGTATAGAACCACACGCCCGAACACGCGCACTAGGTTTCGAAACCAACACACTAGGAGAAAAACACAGCACGACCTTTGCAAATGAGCACACACGAGCACGTAGGTGTGATAACTGGAACAAACGCAGAGAAGGATTCCGTTCTAAGATGTTCTAGTGAATTACTGATGCAGCCGTCAGGTAAGGAAAAAGACATATCAGTGCAGCGTCTCAAGGCGATGAGAAATTGGTTGTCTGCTTTGGATGAAATGGTGATATACGAGATTTGAATGTCTCGGAGTTAGCTCCTCCTTAATTCCCTAATTCTTCACTAGGGGTCGCTCTCCCTACACGATAAATACTGGGCGACCTCTTGCCTCGTTCTTTTTTTCATTTCTTCATTTTCAGCGAACACCTCTACAATCTGAGCTCTCGCAAAAGATAGCGTTTCCCATTTGGGGGAGACGCCATAAACATTATACACACATACACGTACGTACGAACATTCACCAAAGAACAAACATAAATGTTCACACACACACAAATGTTAATGTCTATGTCCATTGTAAAATTGTGTTGTTTCATACATATATTTGTCTATATATATATATATATATATATATATATATATATATATATATATATATATATATATATCGGTCTTCTTTGTTTTCTTTTTCGTCTTCGGTTGGACACAACTACAGTCCGCCATTTTCTTATAGTTGGACCTTCTAGCAGGAAATAAACGCACGTGTTTCTAATTCAACAACACGCAAACCCACACTGTCCCTCTACAAATGTACATGTTCGTGGACATGCGAAATGAGAATGCGAACTGTCATTACACCTGCTCCTCCCTAGATCCTCACTGTTGCACAATATGTGGACTTGTATGCAGGTCACTAGTGACACAAACATAAAAACTGGATGAGGTTGTCGGATCCTCATACGTTGAAATCGACAGGAGAGTCCATCGTGATAGATAGATAGATAGATAGATAGATAGATAGATAGATAGATAAGGAATAGACTGAGATAGATAGATAGATAGATAGATAGATAGATAGATAGATAGATAGATAGATAGATAGATAGATAGATAAGGAATAGACTGAGATAGATAGATAGATAGATAGATAGATAGATAGATAGATAAGGAATAGACTGAGATAGATAGATAGATAGATAGATAGATAGATAGATAGATAGATAGATAGATAGATATGTGGGTGCATGGCCGGGTGGTTAGAACGTTTGCTCTCCGACCGTGAGACCCAGCTTCCAATCTCACATTGGTTGAATCGTCCTGTTCACAATCCTCCCCCGTCTTTTCCACAGAAGTAGTGGTTTATCCCTGGTTCCCTGTTTAGGACTGGGTTTTCGGTTCCTTCTGAAATCTAATCTTTCACCCCCACTAGCCACTTGCGTCTTAGTGGCATTATCGCGTTGCTTGGAGTGAACCGATTAATAAAATCGCAAACAAAATACTAAAGCTTATTGAAGGTATTTAAATTTTTTAAAAAAGCAACCATAAATTAATAAAAAAATAACTGCAATCCATATAAAAGACGATGGATAGACAAAGAAAGATATATATATATATATATATATATATATATATATATAGATAGATAGATAGATAGATAGATAGATAGATATGGATTATATAATGGCATCAAGTACCGATATTCATAGTTTCATTGTCGTTCTTACGAAATACACCGACGAAATGTCCTAGATTCCGATTCCCGATTTGGAAGTGATACTTTTGTCCGAGGGCATTTGGCCTCGTCCATAATTTGAATTCGGCACGCCGAATGCACTTTCTGCTCCGATAAACGCCATATGCGCGTAGAGAGGGACGTACTGTATGAGTAAGATACCATATGCCTCACATTCCTTGTCTACTGGAGAGACAGGAAGCAGCAGTCTAGACTCTAAGCCTGAAGCACCGTTCAGAGCACGACTCCATAGTCTTACAAAACTATCGATAGACAAATAAATAGATAATCTATCTACCTATGTATGTATGTATGTATGTATGTATGTATGTATGTATGTATGTATCTATCTATCTATCTATCTATCTAGGTAGCTATCACACTTTATTTCTATCTATCTATCTATCTATCTATCTATCTATCTATCTATCTATCTATCTCACTTTGTTTATATATATATATATATATATATATATATATATATATATCACGCTGTTTCTATCTATCTATCTCACTTTGTTTATATCTATCTATCTATCTATCGATCTATTTAACTCACTCTGTTTCTATCTATCTATCTATCTCACTCTGTTTCTATCTATCTATCTATCTATCTATCTATCTATCTATCTATCTATCTATCTATCTCACTAGGTTCATATCTATCTATCTATCTATCTATCTATCTATCTATCTATCTCACTAGGTTCATATCTATCTATCTATCTATCTATCTATCTATCTATCTATCTATCTATCTGTGCATCTGTGTGTCCAATTAAAGTTAAATTTGATTCCGATGGAATAATATATATGTATTTTAATTTTTTTTTATCAGAATAATAGTTTTTTCTCTCACAAAAACAAAATCTTTATTAGCGCAATAAAAGCGATTTGCTATATATTTTGCTTTAAGTCTATCAATTTCAACTCAATTCTCCGATACAATTTAGTAAAAACAATTGTCTCCTATTTCTTCAAAAATTGCCTAAAATTAGAACCTTCTAATCGTTTAAGATTGGATATCGATTTTTGTCTGTGTTTTCCATATCGACAATAGAAATAGAGTTGGATGAAAAACACATCTCATTTTAGATATATTTACGAAAATTACACAAGAATATCTTGAATACTAAACAGTAAATTTATTAAATATAATCGCTATTAGCTTCAACTACGGCCTCCATACGATTTCGGAATCACCTGCATCGCTTTTGGACGGTCTCCTTAAGTAGGTGAAATGCTGCCAAAATCATTGACTTTAGTTCATCTTTGTGTTATAAGGAATTTTTGTTGGTCTCTCGCTTGACTGCGTCCCACACATAATAATCAATCAAGGGGGGTTGCAGTCTGGTGAGTTAGGTGGCCAGATGTAAGGGTTGTTGTGGTCGCAAAAATTATCTGGCAGCCATGACTGGGTTCTCCTGCTTGTATGGCATGGTGCAGAGACCTGTTGTCAGACATAAAGTCTTTCAGCAGCCACCCACTGGACAAAGAACGAAAGAAAGAAGACATATAAGGAAATAAAAAACGACAAAAAACTAAGAAAGAAAGAAAAAGAAAGAAAAATGTCCATCTAATGAGGAAATAAAGTTATAAAAACTGTAAATTTATCTCTTAGTCCTTCTGTGTACCTTTTTACGGGATGGTCAGTCTTATTGATAATAATTTTCTTTGTCCTGTCATCTTCGTCTAATAAAGTAATTAATTATCCCTCCGTGGCCTTTTCTCTGTCTGAGCCTCATATTTTGAAACTTAAAAACACATGGCACAGTGGATAAAGGCGTTGGTTAAATCCAGTGACAAGAACCAACGGGTTGTGAGTTCAATACCATGTTAAGGCAGTGGAAAACTTGGAGAGGGGAATTAACAGGAGATAACTGATAACTGACATCAATTAAACATGGCACGTGAAACTAGAACAGTCTACCCCAGTGAGCGAAATAAGGGGTTCAGTACGACATTCCAACCACCCGAAGAAGACCGGAGCGTACAACGGCTGAAACGTTGTGATAAATATGGCAACAAAGATGAGGACTATAGTCCGAACAATGTAAATAGTTTAATAAATATATTCTTACTAAACATGAAACAAAGGCTCTTGGATAATTTATGTAAGGATGGGCTTCTTTAGATAAACCATGAAATTGTAATTTTATCTCATTTTCTTCCTCACATACACAAACACACACATATATAAAATATGTATATGTAAAATTATGCGTCTGTAAAAATTCAGATATAACTAAAAAATATACTTGTCAAAAGACAATAAGGATAAACATAAGTAAAAATGTCGTTAGTTTTTCATAGTTTTTAAATTCAAGAACAGTCATAAATGACACTAATATTTACTCCTGCCTAAATAGTAAATCTGGTATCGCTGACAAAACTAACCTGGCCGTTGGTATCGAAAAGGACCTCCAATCGGTTGGTGACTGGAGCCGGAAATAGCTGGTTAATTTTAATGCCTCAAAAACAAAACTGCTCTCTATTACTCATCATAGAGAACCATCCTTGCCTCCGATTAGAATGTCTGATACTCAACTGCACGAGAGCACCTCTTTGCGACTGATCGGTCTCACACTGTCCGCTGGCCTGAGATGGAACAATTACATTGAATCAATAGCTTCATCTACCGCAAGGAAAGTTGGTTCTCTGTGTCGCGCCAGGAGGTTTTTCTCGCCTGAGTTCATCCTTCAAATCTATAAATCAACCATTCGTCCTTGCATAGAATATTGCTGCCATATATGGTCTGGTGCCCTCGCTGTTCGTCTTAAGGTCCTCGACAAAATCCAGAGACGGATATGCAATGTGATTGGCCTCGATCTGGCATCTCGTTTACAGTCACCTCTCTCATAGTCGACTCCCTCTGTCTTTTCTACAAATACTTTCACGGTAACTGCTACGACGAGCTATTTTCGCTGGTTCCCAAACTGCATGAATTTAAACGTGCCACTAGGTCGACATCTCAGTCCCACCCTTTCACTGTCTAAACTGTTAAATGTAGCCGTCTCTTCTCCTCCAATAGCTTCATGTCCCGCACTTCGTGGAACTCCCTTCCTCTTACTTGCTTCCCTGATAGCTATAATCTCCAACTATTCAAATGCAATGTCAATCGACATCTCCAAATGCCTTGATCTATTCCCTGTCCTTCTCTTCATCCTTTCCTCTATCACGCCTCTTTACTCTTGCTCCCAATCTCTGTAACCCCTTGCGTGCTAGTGGCACTCCCGCCTTGCACGGGGGGAAAAGCTTAAAAAATATGTACTTCAGGTTAACTGGAAGTAAAGGTAAATTATGGAGGATGCTAAGTGATGTAATTTAATATCTAACAAACGAAACTTAATAAATGTTTGTTGTGATTGCTGAATATAAATAATAATAAATTTGTTCAAACATCTCCTTTCATAAAAGAAATACTTCTTTCCAAAGCCAATACACATGGCGATAAAAAATTTTACAAAATCAAAAGAAAATGGTTAAATTCAAAACCTTCTATTATTTAAAACTTATAATACCTAAATTAATCTCAAACTAAAATAATATAAATGATAATTACATTATAAAAAAAAATCAAGAGAAGAAAGTTCCACAATCGAGAAGTGCGAGAGAAGAAACTGTTAGCATAGAACTTACGGTTATATCTAGCCATTTCAAATGTAAAATGATAAGACATTGCTGCCAATTAGGTTCTGCGCTGAAATTAATAAAGTTTATCTACCATCGGGGAAAGTAATATTTATTGTGTAAAATACAAAAATGTGGCACAAGGCCAAAAGGGGGATAAGGGAAGGCTGGTTTTCTTCTGTCTTATAATTAAACTTAGCTAGCAACAATCACTTACCCAAACATACCACAGTGTTCCTTACAAAAAAAAAAAAAAAAAAACCACATTCTTACTTACCATTCTGACGAAAATCACCACAGTCCCTCAGAGTCTCTATGAAGTCTTAACTACTCCCCATATATATAATTTGTCGGTGGGAGTGGGTAGCATAGAAGAAAATTCATCAGAAAAAGCACCATGGAAATATTTATAGAAAAGCCACATGGAAGCTTCGCTACGACGGTGGGAAAATGACTAAATCTGAGATGCCAGATCAACACTTAACATTGCAGATTATTCTTTGCATTTTATCAAAAATCTCTAAATGCATAACAGAAGCACCAACTAGACCAATTGTGGCAGTGATATTCAATATATATATATATATATGTATGTGTGTGTGTGTGTGTGTGTGTGTGTATGTGTGTGTGTATTTATAAAGGTAAAGGACAATAGGAAAACTGTATTATTAGCCGATGGATTTCATCCAATGTGGAGTTTTTCAAGGCAAAAACGAAATGAATTTATTGAAAACAAAGTAACTATTCACAACAAACAAAATGTCCTTAGGAACTACATGAATTTAGAAAACACTATTTATATTGTCAACTGAAAATTACGTCAAGTACTTTCAGGTGTAGAAATATTGTTTTTATTGTTGTGTTGGCGGGATTCAACCATTTTCTTTTGGTTTCTTTATACATTTGTGTATGTTGGCTTGGGAGAGTAGTAATTCTGTTAGGAAATGTGATATTGGGAAAAAAACCTGGGCGTAGATTAATATTTAGATAACATTCAATGGCGACACTCTCGAGGATTTTGTTTCTGAGTGAGTTATTTTGTCTTTTCATACAGGTTAACTCTGAGAAATTTTTCATATATACATATGTGTGTGTGTGTGTGTGTGTGTGTGCGCGCGTGTGTGTGCATGTGTCATGAACAATAAAAAATGTTAAAAATTAAAATTTCAGACACACTGGGTTGTATATTAATATTCTTGTTTTATTTTTTAATTCAGGTTCATCGGCATCAGGAGAAGATATTCCTACTTGTTAGTAGCTGTGAACTACAGGAGTGAATGACTGCCTCTAAAGAAGGTGAACTTTGCCTGTAGTTTTCATTTGTTTTTTTTATCGCTAAGTTTTGGTCAGCCCTTGTATTGGTCAAAGTCCTTTTCAATTTATATATATATATATATATATATATATATATATATATATTTCAACTTTTATGTTTATTAGATAACAGTATTTGAGTAGACTAACCTACCTGAAGAAGAAAATGTTCCGTCTAGCAGGATTCGAAACTGTGTTCCCCGCTGCAGGAGGAACTACATGCTCTGGCTGCTCGGCTTCAAAGAACTTCACAATCAAGCAAGGTCCTATTTTGCCTTTAAAACACATTCATTTGTTAAGATTTTTCCCGAAAACCCATACCTGCTCATTTTTCGCACCCGAAACGTAAACAAAGCAATTTCTAAAAGATTAACGGATTTTCTTTTTAATCAAACATATTTTATTTTACGGCAAGCGTTTATTTTTAATGGATACTTTGACTAGACTCTTAGTATTTATTTATTTTAAACACTCACATATGAATATGTGCATACACCAGCATACAGACTTGCAGATGCAAACGCACAGATGCATATCTCTATACATAATGGAATAATTATATACATATATTGAGGCAATTGATTTTCTATTTGGTTGAAGCTAACATCCGCCAAGCGAATATATTACGGTTGCTTCAGTCGCTTTGTTAGACATTGTTACGAACTCTTATGTCATTTCTTAGCGTGTTAAGTGGCTATTTGATAGTTTACCTCATTTCACCATTTGTTGTCTCACCAACCGTCTCAGGTGTCTTTCAAACCGTTGCTATTAGCAACAGTTCATGGTACATTGGACAGAGCCCAGTACTTAGCATTTTATTCACTAGCATGTCATTGTTCTCTCAACATCACTTTCTTTTACATCTTTGTCTTTTTGCAACATTTCTATTCTATTCTATCCTTTTCTTTTCTTTCTTAATTTATTCAAAAATTTTCATTCTTTATTTCATTTTCCACATTCTTTCTGTTTTTCTTTATTTATTTATTCTTAGAATATTTCTTTATTTAAAATTTATTTATATTTAAAATATTTCTTTATTTCCTTATCCATATTTTTTTCTTTCTTAATCTATTCTCAAATTTTCATTCTTTATTCCCGTATCCACATTTTTTCATTCTTTCGCAATTTATTCTCAAATTTTCTTTTTCTTATTCTCATTCTTTCTTTCTTTATGTCTTTCTTTCTTCTGAAATTTCCTTTCTTTATTTTCTTATTCATATTCTTTCTTTCTTGCTTTCTTTCTTTCTTAAATTTTCTTTCTTTCTTTCTTCATCCTCTTTCTTTCTTTCTTAATTTATTTTCAACTTTCCTTTCTTTATTTTTGGTATCCTCATTCTTTCTTTCTTTCGCAATTTATTCTCAAATTCTCTTTATTTCCTTATTCTCATTCTTTCTTTCTTTCTTTCTTAATTTATTCATAAACTTTCTTTCCTAATGCTCATTCTTTCTTTTTTCTTAATCTATTTCCAATTTCTCTTTCTTTATTTCCTTTTGACTTTTCGTTCTTTCTTTCTTTCGTTCCGTTTTAATTTTTTTTTCTTTATTTCGTTATATTATTTGTTTCTTTTTCAATTAATTTCCAATTTTTATATCTTTATTTTCTCATTAGACTTTCTTTCTTCTTTTCTTTCTTTCTTTCTTTCTTTCTTTCTTTCTTTCTTTCTTAGTTTTTCTACTCGTTTTTATTTCCTCATCCGTCTTTTCTTTCTTTCTTTCTTTCTTTCTTTCTTTCTTTCTTTCTTTCTTTCTTTCTTAGTTTTCTACTGTTTTTATTTCCTCATCCGTCTTTTCTTTCTTTCTTTCTTTTTTTCTTTCTTTCTTTTTTTTATTTCTTTCTTTCTTTCTTTCTTTCTTTCTTTCTTAGTTTTTCTACTCGTTTTTATTTCCTCATCCGTCTTTTCTTTCTTTCTTTCTTTCTTTCTTTCTTTCTTTCTTTCTTTCTTAGTTTTTCTACTCGTTTTTATTTCCTCATCCGTCTTTTCTTTCTTTCTTTCTTTCTTTCTTTCTTTCTTTCTTTCTTTCTTTCTTTCTTTCTTTATTAGCGCCTACTTTGTTTTCTCCCATCTGATCTTACTTTCTTTTTCTTTCTCTTTGTTTATTTCAGTTTGAATTTGTTCCTTGATTTTCTTTCTTTTATATCTTATTCTCGATCATTCTTCTCCTTTTCTTCCACAGTGGAATATTCTGTTTTCCTTTTCTTCCTTCTTTTGCCACTGCGTCATCAACAAGAAGAAAATGTGAAGGTCATATGAGTAATGGCGGTTTTCAATGACTGTCTATACTTACACAGTCAAAATCCTCAACACAGTTGTTCAGAGATGAAGAAGCAACATGCTTTAGTATTTCGAGCCCAATGTCGAAAGCCAAACGTCCTTGTCAAGATGATACAATCTATTCTTTACGTCTGAAGTGAGACAACCACAGATAAAAGTGATTTTATTATCCTAACGGTCAAAGTTGAAACTAATGACCAACGGGTCAGCAATTCTGCCTTTTTCTTATTCTGGTAATGTTCTTTATAAATAACTTTTTAAATTGACTAGACTGTGAAGCACTCGTGCAAAATGCTTTTAAAATAAATACGGTTAATACAGGCAATTATATAATTATATATAATTATAATTATATAATTATATATGATTATAATATCAACTCATAATCTAATGTCGAAATAATTCTTACAGGACAAAAGTCATAGTGAATGCATTAATACACAAGATGTGTACTGGAGTGTAATAGGTAATTAATTTGGTTTACACTAGAGTCAAACAGGTCGATATGTGTCCTGTTTACACGGGAGTGAAAAGAAATGTTCAATTTACACTAGTGTCAAACGATCGAACCGGTTTATAATAGAGTCAAAACGTAGATATAGGTCACGTTTACACTAGAGTGCGAAAAGTTAATATAGGGCCAGATACAAAAGGTAGAATTGCTTTCGGTTTACATCCGAGTTTACATCCGGTTTACACTGGAGTAAAAACAAATGAATATATATATTTTACCCGTATCAATTGTGGGCTTCAGAATGCACACCTCTGAATCATTTACTGTGTAAGATAGATAGATAGATAGATAGATAGATAGATATGAACAGACTGAGATAGATAGATAGATAGATAGATAGATAGATAGATAGATAGATATGAACAGACTGAGATAGATAGATAGATAGATAGATAGATAGATAGATAGATAGATGCAATTATATAATTAAACAGGCTGAGATAAATAGATAGATAGACAGACAGACAGACAGACAGATAGATATGAACGGAATGAAATTAGATAGAAGGAAATACACACACACACACACACACACACACACACACATATATATATATATATATATATATATATATATATATATAGACAAAGAAAGAAACATAGATAGATCCGAAGTGGATGTTGAAATGTTATCGTTCAAAGAATGCTAGTTGAAGAAACGTTTCCTTCGATTTTAAGAAGTGGGTCGAACCAAGTATGTTTCAACACTCACTGGCGATGAATAATTAGATATTTGCAGAGTATTTAATGCCAGAAAATATTTTTAGATTGCAAGAAATTTTTATTTTTGGTGATAATAATGATTTACTGATACAAGTCTTACTAATTAACTCAGAGATTGGAGGAGGGAAAAGGTGGATTTATACGTTTGCCGAAGGTATTTGCGCGTGGGTGTATATAACGAACTCAACTGGAATTTGAACTCGGTTCTCCGTGTAACAATTCAGAGTCATTATCCATTACACTACCCGCACATCCGAGCTTACAACTTCTGGTATTCCCAAGCGGTCGCCCATCTAGATACTGATCAGGCTCGACTTTGCTTAACTTCGGTGATCGTACAGAAACTGGTGTTTCTACGCCATGTGGCCGTAAGCCAGCCAGCCAGATAGATAGATAGATAGATAGATAGATATGAGCATCCTATGAGAGGCGTTTTGTTATTGGTTGCGATAGCAATAAAACTGTATACGTATTTTGTATGCGTGTGTGTGTGCGTGCACACGCGTATGTGTGCGCGTGCGTGTGAGTGAGTGAGTGTGTAATAGTGCGGACGGTGACAGTTGAACTACATTTTCTATTCTTTTCACATTACTTACTTTGTATTTCTTATTTATTTATCTAGTTTTTTTTTTTTTTTTTTTTTTTTTTTACTGGATACCCCCTACTACCCTGTAAACAGTTTCAGTCTGCTGTTATCTTCACAAAAGAAATCTTGGCTCAGTTTTGGGTTTTAACCACACCCACCCAGATTCCAGAAATCTTTTATGT
This sequence comes from Acanthosepion pharaonis, assembly GCA_903632075.3. Lineage (NCBI taxonomy): Eukaryota > Metazoa > Mollusca > Cephalopoda > Sepiida > Sepiidae > Acanthosepion > Acanthosepion pharaonis. Next base: position 2,957,546 of record CAHIKZ030001424.1, on the reverse strand, counting down.
TTTGTTTGTTTTGTTTTTTTAATTTTTTTTATTTATATATTTATTTATTTATTTATTTTTCCCATGAAAAAGTTCTACCGATTCAGACTAAACATTTTTTTAAAATCATTTCACCCCAAGCAAGGTGATAATGCCATTAAGACGTTAGTGGCGACTGAGAGTAAAAAAAAAAAAAAAAAAAAAAAAAGAGTCGACTTTATCGAGGAAAAAAGACACAGGTTTCAAGAAGACAGAATATGGCGATTGACATTGCATTTACATTTTATGTCAGGGAAATAAGAAATCGAAAAAGATTTTCACGGGCGAGAAGTGCGATAAAATAAACTATTAGTTCAACAGTAAAACGATGAGACCTAAATGCCAACCAAGTACTGCGCTTAAATTCGTGAGGTCGAGGTACAAAGGAGATTAGCTCATTAGAACAATTACTATGAAAATATTCATAGAAAAGACAGAGGGAAGCCACGACACGGCGGTGGGAAAGTGACTGAAGTCGAGATGCCAGGTCAGGATCTATTATATTACAGACTCTTAATTTTGTCGCGAATCTCTTTACAGGGGCAATATTCAATGCACGGACGAATGGTAGATTTATAAATATGCCAAATGGATTCTGGCACGAAGCAGTGAACCAACTTCCCTAGTAGCAGACCTAGCAATCGAATCAATATACTCTTCACACTTCAGGTCAGTGGAAAACTTGAGAACAAGAAGACGCAATGAATTGCTGTACTGGTGGTTAACATCAGCCATACTCGCGGAACGCAAAAATGGTTCTCTATGGTGACTAAATGAGAGTAATTTCATTTTGGAAGCGTTAAAATTTCTAAATCATTTCTTGTCTGAGTTAACAACTGATTGGAGGTCATTTTCGTGAGCAGTTGCCAGATTTACTTTCTCAGACTTACTAAATAGTGCACAAATATAGCTACCTAAAAAAAAAAGGAAATAAGAAAAAGAAATAAGAAAGAAACAAAAAACGCGATACCTAAAAGTTGAAAATGCATTTAAAAAATGAAAAATATTTCTTGACACTTTAAGTTTAATTTTAATTCCAAGCTAATAGATTAAATTTAATATTCCTAAGAAGCAAAATACTTTAGTATATTTCAAACCGGATTTAAACCTATTGGAATATTTTTCTATTTCTCTATAAAATCTATATTGACAGATCTGTCAACACAATATAATCTCTTTATTCAAAAAACGTTTTTCGAAATTAATTATACTTTTCTGAAAAGTTATTTGAGAAAAATGAGCTGATTTAAAATTTAATTAATCTGAATTGAAACGAGTATTACTTTTAGTTTAAATATCGATTAAATGCGTAATCTTTGAAGACGAAGTGAGTGTTTTGTGATGTATTTATTGAATTATTGACAGCCTGATGTTTGGTAAATTTAACTAAGGGTGGCAATAACTAGAATTTTTTAATTACCCAGTAATCTTAAAAGTTTAAAATATTTTAAGAATTCAAATATTTTATTGAATGTCCGTTACATTGGCTTTATAGCCTTACTTAAGAAGACGCTTGTTGGGAAAATGTTAGTAAATTTCGATCGCATATAAAATTTACATCTAGTTTCCCCAAACGTAGTGAATTTTTAGACACTCGAGTAAAGTTCTCAGTCGTCTAAAGACTGAATTATTTTACAAGCTTACCTCATCACACATTTACCAACACCGCCGTTTTGATCATCCTTATCATATGATAGAATCAAACCCGAAGTGTCAATTTTGACGCATAAGGCGAATTTGCACGGATATAAAAGATTATTGAAAGCATGTTAATGATTTCATTCGGCTATCAAGAATCACGAATGAATTAAATTGCCAATGAAATCGCTAAAAATGAAGATTGCCATAATTTTATACCAGGTCAAAACATCGAAAAACATAAAAAAAAATTCTGACAGAATGCCATTAGTCATCAACTGGCACCGAAATCGAATTTTGAAAATACTACACGACAACTATAAACACATTGCACAAAAATATCGGCATTTTAAAGAGATTTTTCCTAACCCGCCTTTTAAAAAGAAATAAAAACATCACATAAATTTTAACAAATGTAAGCGACCACACTCAAAACAACATTCGACTTTCGGATAGTTGTACTCCCGAAAACACTTATAGAAGAGGAAAACCCTGTTCATTGGGCAACATGAGTCAAATCAGTTCTGTCTCAATTTCAATGAGAAACATCACAATTTCTACAGAAAGTGGCAATTGTACTGATTCCTATTTAATATACGCCGCCCAATGTACCTATGACGTGATTTATGTGGGTTGCCCAACGGAAAAATTAAATAAAAGATTCAATGGCCACAGCTATGATGTCAGACACAACAATGTGATATCAACTGAGCTTGTGAAACATTTGTGAAACAAACGACTGTAATTTCAACAAGTATCTTAAGGTGAACATTCTGAAAAAATATTCGGAATCTACAGACTTTTCGATCCATAAAACGCATGAGGATGGTTACATATGGTAAATACTAACTTCCCGGCCCTGAAGAATGAACTGAATGACAGGAAAGTTCCATCAGATTTATACTAAGCTAGGGAACTCCATGAGGTTGCTAAAAGAAGAGCATAGGATGATGAAAAAGACGCCAGATTCGACGAAAACAAAATGTTATAATTAAGGTGCTCGGCTTCTCCCTATGAGCCAAGTCGAGATTACCAACTTCGCCAGTTTGCTTTGGCTTGCGCTTTTCATCTCAACAGAGTCGGATTTTTTAATTTTCTAATGCCCATAATTTTTTTTTATCCTTTCCCCTCCCTTAGAGAGAGAGAGAGAGAAAGAGAGAGAGAGAGAGAGAGAGAGAAAGAGAGAGAGAGAGAGAGAGAGATTCTTGATTTTTTTCGGAAGACATAATGCGGCGGGTGAACAGGTCTTACTAACATCTTTCTTTTTTAAGTTTGTTCTTAGGGTAATCACCCCTGCTTCACTAATTCATAACATTGATAGAATTTTCATACAATTGTACATATGGAAATTTTAAGTCATGGGGTGTTTTTCAGTAGAGGCCCTGTGTGTGTGAGGTATTTTGCTGTATTTAGGAGCGTTTGAGCAAATTGTAACGAATGAATGGGTCGTGAATCTGGTTAGCTAGGTATAGGATAGTTAGTGTCGACCAGCCTCAACTCATCTCCCTCCTTTTTTTCGGCCTTGTGCCACAATTACTGTATTCAATCAGTATTAAATCGTAGACAAGCAACACCTTGCCATGAAACACCTTGTCCTCCCAGTTTTTTCGTAATTTCTTTTGGACAAATTGTTTTGCTTTCTGTTTTACTCATTTGGCGTAGATGGTATTCGCTTCGATTTTTTTATTGGTAGGATTTCAGGTATAAGAAGCTGTTTCTTGAGGAGTGCCGCTTTTTTTTTTTTTTTGTTTTTTTTTTTTTGATGGAGTGGATTTGGTGTTTTACTATTTTTAGGAGAGGGTCATTGAATTTTGTGAGGTATGCTTCTAATCTGATTATTATTATTATTATTATTATTATTATTATTTAAATCTCATTTTTTTATAATTATTATTATTGTGTGTGGTATCATCCTGACGAAGATTAATTTTATGTGCGTAATTACCAAATCCCCACCTGGGTTTGTAAGTAAAAAAAAGGGCAGTGTAGGTGAGTTATCTATTCCCATTTGAGATGTTTCGTTTCGATGGAGACGTTTCTGCGGATGACATGTGCATTTCCGTACATAGTAATTCTTTGTAGCTCTGAGATACTGATGGGTCCAGCAATTTTTGGTACCTTTCATTATTATACTCAACAGCCGTATCACAACAGAGATAATCGTAGTTTTAAGTTTTCACATTTTTCTTACTTCGATTTGCAGGTCGTTATAATTTGACAGTTTTTAAAATTCATTTTTTAGAAACATTGGAATCCTTTGAGCAAGTCATATCAATTGGTCAATAGGTTCCTTTTTTGAAATCTTTTATAGCTATCACTGGTCGATTTGCATCAATTTTACTGTCTCTGAGGATTGTAAACAACTAATATTTACATATTCCTGATCCAAGTAAATGCTTACCTTAGAGACACATATATTATTATTATTATTATTTTCTTTGATTTCTGGCGTTTACACATTTCTTTCCGGGTCCCGCTCAGGGACCTAAGGTTAGAAATGGCGTCATGACACTTTCCACTGACAAAAAAAAAAAAAAAAAAAGAATTAAATTACATAGATAAAGCCCTTCGTAAGGTGTGGGCTGTACTTGTCAGAACAATTTTTTGTATCTCCTTGAGGCGTGGACTTCCAGGAATCCCTTCAATTAGTCTACTGCAATCTTTTCCAACCAGTCCTAAGGCTTCAACTACAACAGGGATTGTTGATGTTCCCATATGCCACATTTTTTAGATTTCTATTTCAAGGTCCTTGTACTTTGACAACTTTTTGAATATCTTTAAAGATACATTGCAGTCAGCAGGGACTGCCATATCAATAAGGAGGCACCGTTTTTGTTTGTGGTGTTTAATAACAATATCTGGCCGGTTGGCCTTGATTGTTCTGTCAGTGTGTATTGTGTAGTCCCATAGAATTGTAACAGGTCCTATCTCCGTAACCGAGTCTGGGTGGTGTTCATACCAGTTTCTTTCAGTTTCCTTCCCGTAGAAGTTGCAGATTTTCCAGTGCAGATATTGGCCCACTCTGTCATGTCGGGTTTTATATTCAGTGGGTGCCAACACCGTGCAACCTGATACAAGATTATTATTATTATTATTATTATTATTATTATTATTATTATTATTATTATCTTTGATTTCTAGTATATACTCATTTATTTCCGGGTCCCGAACAGAGGCTTAAGGTCAGAAATACCTTTATGACATTTTCCACTGAGCAACTTTGAAAAAAAATCGGAGATCTTTTTTTTTATAATTATTATTATGATGTGTGGTATCATCCTGTCGGAGAGTAATTGTATGTGCCTAATTACCAAATCCTCCCCCGGGGTCTGTGAGTGAAAAAAAGGGCAGTGTAGGTGAGTTATCTATTCCCATTTGAGACGTTTCGTTTCGATGGAGACGGTTTTGCGGATGATATGTGCATTTCCGCACAAAGTAATCCTTTGTAGCCCTGAGATACTGATGTGTTCAGGAATTTTGCAGGAGTTTTAGTTAGAATAAGTTATCTATCGCGTGAAATGCGACTAATAGAAGCCTTCTTTATTTTTCTTATATAAATACTAGTTTACTTATTCTATAAAAATTGTGGCATATTGATATCTAAAATTAGTGGGGGATCAACTTATTAATCAATATCTACAGAAAAATGATCCCCCAATTTATGTCCAGTTGCATCTTATATTAATACTACTTTCTTCTTCTTTTATGTGCATAGATCCCTTCAGGATGTAGATGATCATGTCTCTCCACTCCCCTCTATCCCTTGCAGCTCTCAATATGTTTTGTCCTTTTGCTACTTCTCTCAAACCCTGTTCCGTCATCCACTTGCTTACGCCTGCTAGGTATGTCACGCGTTGCTTCCCCTTGTCACTATTTCCCTCTATCTCTGAGTGTCCAAGCCTTCCTTTCTCATTACGTATCCCAGAAATTTCAGCTGCCTCTTCCTGATGTTAAGTATAAGCTTCCTCCTGGTTTGCATCCTCTCTAATATCTCATTGTTGCTCCCATGTTCGGTCCATATATAAAAAATAGTGGCATATTAATATCTACAAAGTCCGTGGCAGATCAACCAATTACTTAATATCTATAGAAAAGTGATCCCATTTTATGTCTATTTAATAATACTTTAATACTTGTTTCCTTTTGTGGTAAAAATAACCCGGTATATGTTATTTTGTTATGTGTTTATTTATATTAGATTTATATTAGATTTACATTAGATTTATATTAGATTTACATTAGATTTACATTAGATTTATATTAGATTTATATGTTTATTTTTTACATTAGATTTGGTATTAGTTATGTTTACATTAGTTTATTTATATTAGATTTATATTAGATTTATATTAGATTTACATTAGATTTACATTAGATTTATATTAGATTTACATTAGATTTATATTAGATTTACATTAGATTTACATTAGATTTATATTAGATTTACATTAGATTTATATTATTATATTAGATTTACATTAGATTTACATTAGATTTATATTATTTAGATTTACATTAGATTTACATTAGATTTATTTAGATTATATATTTATATTAGATTTACATTAGATTTATATTAGATTTACATTAGATTTATATTAGATTTATATTAGATTTATTATTTAGATTTATATTGATTAGATTTATATTAGATTTATTTATTTATATTAGATTTACATTAGATTTACATTAGATTTACATTAGATTTATATTAGATTATATTAGATTTATATTAGATTTACATTAGATTTATATTAGATTTATATTAGATTTACATTAGATTTACATTTATATTAGATTTATATTAGATTTTAGATTTATATTAGATTTACATTAGATTTAATTAGATTTTTTCTTGAATCAAATATATTCTTGTAATTATAAGGGTTAGTTTATTATTTAATAACAACGGAAAACGAATTCTCCATTTTATATTTAGTAGAATCTTGTATGAATACTAGTTTACCTATTCTGCCAAAAATGATGCCATATAAATGTTAATAATGCTATTATTAAAATAATATGTAAATATAGTGATTAAATATTGGTAAATAAGTAGCACTTCTATTAATAATATATAATTGATTTTAAAGTTTTCTTTTTTTTATTAGTCATTTCATCCCAAGAAAAGGCAATAAAGCCACTAACACTCATAGGGTTACTGAATGTGAAAGAATATAAGAAAAAGAAAAACATTATTAAGGTGCGAGAACAATAAAAGAACAGAAAGACAAAAGATAACGATTGACATTGCATTTAAATTTTTGAAGATCAAAGTTGACTGGGAAGCAAAAAACCAGAAGAGAGTTCCACAAGTGAGAAGTGCGAAAGAAGAAACTGTTAGCATAGAACTTTCGGTTATATCTATTTCGACCGTGAAATGATGATGTCCTCTCACCAATCTTGTACTGTGCTTAAATACATAAAGTCTAGGTACCACAGAGAAATGTTCACCAGGACAATCACCATGGAGGTATTTATAGATAAGACACAATTATAATATATAAGTAATTTTATTTTCGTATCATTAACTATCATATTTGCATTATATTTGAACCTATTTGTTATATGTAAATCTCATTGTTTTGTTCAGGGATATATTTTCAAATTTCCTATTAAGTATTAGAATATTTCAAATTGATGGCAGCATTTTCCTCGACAGGGTCGCCCCGATAGCGACCTCTCTTTAGCGTTTTCACTTGTAATTTGAAAATGATCAAAGTAGCGTCGTCGACACCCGCTCGCATCCGAGCATCTGCATCGTCATTCTCTCTTCTTATTCCCTCTTTCTCCTCTGCTGGCAGTGACGGAGATGGCTGTGAAGGCCCAGCCTACTACTAGAGTCGTGATCAGGAGTCACAGAGGAGTGTGGCTGGTGGAGTCGGGTCCTCCTGACAGCACGTCGCAGATCCTCTTCATGTTGACGGTTGAACTCGAAAGTCTCGGGCTCTCCTCGGATCGTCCTACTCCAGGAAGGCCAACTTGCAACAGCGGTTTCCCAGCTTCCAGGGCCAATGTTGGCCTATGTCAGGTATGTTTTCAACTGATTCTTGAGGTATCGTTTTGAGCCTCTGCTTAGCCTCTTGCTGCTGGCGAGTTCTTCAAACAGGATGATTCGTGGGAGTCGAGTGAGACGCATTCTGGACACGTGACTCGCCCAACGGAGACGATGATGATGGATGGTAGCCTCGATGCTGGGAAGGGGAGATGTCTGAGAGAGGACCTCGTTGTTGGTAATACGGTTCTTCCAACTGATGCGAAGGATACTTTAGGAGCTTTGTTTGTTGGAACCGTTCTAAACGTTCCGACGATACAAAACCCAGGCCTCGCAAGCGTACAGAAGGGTGGAGAGGACCACGAACCGGAAGACAATTATTTTGGTTTTTATGGTGAGGCCGTGATTACTGGAGACTCGATGTGAGAGCGTTCCGTACGCGGTATGAGCCGCTTTGATCTCATTGTCAAAGTCTCACGTGCAGGTGACATTAATCGAGATGATGCTGCCAATGTTGGGAAATTTATCCACGACTTCTACCGGTTGTCCGTCGATGTTGATACTAACGTCCGGTGTTGCTTATCTCGGGGCCGGTTGGATGAGGATCGTTGTCTTTTTGACATTGACCTTTATCCCGAAGCTTTTATAGGTTTTGTTATGCAGGTTTGCCGGTCTCTGGAGATTAATGATAGTCTGGTCCGCAGTTGCATTGTCGTCAGCTGAAATTATAGCACACGGGTGGTGGCACTCTTTGTGAGAGAACGAAATCGGGCGAGATTGAAGAGTCCGTTGTCGAATCTGTATCTACTCAAGGTAGAGGGTTAATGAATGAGGTTGTTGTATGGACGCAAGAGGAGGAGGCACGCGCTGATTATAAGGATATGTAGGATAGATAAGGGTTGTTCCGAGATTTTAGATGTTAAGATTGTAATGATTGAAGAAGCATCATTTTGGCGGTTTGTTCCACAGAACAGCGATTCTCAGTAAGAAGCCATCCGAGTGGAACTTCTTCTTTACCAATGGAATGCAAAGAGAATGAGGATGATACGAGCATAGCATGGAGAGTCAGCGGGTATCTCGTTGATCTTGATGGCGAGGTACAGGGACAAGAGTCTCGGAGCTAACATCACACGTAAATTAGAAAAATAAATATCCAATTGGATTTCTTATATTTCATTTTTACATACTTTATCGAATACTTCACACAATCCCTTCATCGTTAATACAAGTTTAGCCCTGCTATTTTTTGTTATATTTTTCGAAGTCCTTGTGATCATGAGATGTTTTTTTTTACATACATGTCTTTAAATATATTTATGTAAATTCTAAATTAATATCTATTATTCTTTGGGATCAGTTTATTACTTAATAAGAATTGACTGATTGATTTGTTTTTTACGGCTTATCAACCCTTTTCAGGTTATTTAAACCAGGAAGCATTTTTAGATTGTAAGAATATTTTTTTAAAATAATAAGGATCTACTAATGTAAAAACTCCTGATTAACCTATATCTGGGGGAAGAAGAGGTGGATTCAAACCTTTTCTTAAGGTTATTTACGTGTACACACACACACACACACACACACACACATATATATATATATATATATATATATATATATTAATTTAATGATATATATATATATATTAATTTATATATATATATATATATATATATATATATATATCCTCGTTGAAAACACAACTATACTGAAACATGAAAATAATAAACAAAAACGAAAAATTATTGAAGCTATATACATAAAACAGTTGAAACCTAACCTGAACAAAATAAACTATAAAATCTCCACAAATATTCTTAAATGCCTATAATTGATAACAGAAGTCATTGGTTTATACCAATGGCTAGCCATACTTAATACTTCTCGTTTTCACTCTCGCGTGTTCATGTGTGACGCCATGAGCTGCGGTGCGATTTTTGCTTCCAGCGTCTCGTATGCACGAGTTTGCCGTTTCTTGGAAATCTTCCATGCAAACAAAAACAGACATTATTGTTTTGTCCGTGTATTGGTTAATATATTGTAATGTAATTGTCATCTTTGATAATGGCTTATGTAAGCCGAAAGCTTCATAGAATTAAAAAAATATGTACCAATATGGTGATTTTCTTTTGTCTTTTAATGATAATGTTATGAAGCTTATCAGACGATATGAAAAGAATTTACATAAAATAAACAGACAAAACTTGTCTATATTATTTAATGAAACATGCATCAATGAAAAAATGTTTGCCTAAATACACACACACACACACACAATATATATATATATATATATATATATATATATATATATATATATCGGCTTGAAGCAATCGGGTGTCTAACCGCACTGATGAGCTGTGATACAGCGAAACAGGTCTGTATATGGATGGCCTTATTATGCTCTCGATAATTTTGGTTGAGCACTGTTGAGAGAGAGGGTAAACAGCAGCCGTTTCCGCTAACGCAACGCTCTTTATTAAATGATTAGAGCATTCAGGCTGTCTGGTGTTTGTTTACATTCGTTAAAATAATACGCTAGAATTTCCTTTCCCCTCTGCCATGCGCAGATAGCGCAGGAGAAGAAACTCCGACTGATGCCAAATCGGTCGAGCTTTGAAGCAATCGGATGTCTAGCCGCACTGATGAGCTGTTATACAGTGAAACAGGCCTGTATGTAGATGACATTATATATATATATATATATATATATATATATATGTGTGTGTGTGTGTGTGTAAAAGTGTGTGTGTGTCTATGTAGTGTTTAGAATTTGCTATATGTATGAGGAAAGACTGGTGAATGTCGGCTATAGAGCGTATATAGACATAAACAGTTTGGATATAGAAATAAATACATGATAGCTGATGGTGTGAACAGCCACTCATCACAGAGTGTTGATTACTATACATACACAATATATATCAGTGTCCGCCCCAACATGTATACACGCTGCAGGAAAGGAAAAACTTGTATAGATAATTTAATACTAAATTTACTCAGTCATTACGAGATTAATAAAAGTTACCTTTGGATTCTAAAATCGCAAGAGATGCTAAAAATAGTGCCCTTTAGCTTCTAAATCGTTATATAAAGTACGGGGAGCTACTGCGTTGGCCAATGTGCCCATTAGGATGGCTTCCCATGTATTTTCAATTTTTTGCCTAAGGACCGCCATTGTAATACCATCTGTTGAGAAAATATCGTACTACAGTAAACAATGTTATCTCAAATTGAGAAAACTAAGAAAGTTTTTCTTTTCCTGAAATGTGTATACAATTTTTTGGCAGATTTTCTTTCTTTCTTTCTTTTTCTTTCTTTCTTTCTTTCTTTCTTTCTTTCTTTCTTTCTCTCTCTCTCTCTCTCTCTCTCTCTCTATATATATATATATATATATATATATATATAGATAGATAGATAGATAGATAGATAGATAGATGAGGGGGTGTAGGAATGCTTAAAGCCTAGCCCACTTCCAAAAATAAATATTCTGATTCTAATGTTTTGCTTATTAAAATAACAATTTGAGCGCACCGCCATATATAAGTTTCTATTTCTAATTCTTCCACGCCCAATAATCCCTTGTGTCCTCATGACTTTATTGCCTTACTTGAGATGAAACCGATTTTATATATAAATGTGTGTGTGTGTGTGTGTGTAGTGGCGGGGGTGTATATGTGTGTCATATAAGTCGATGTTCCATCAAATTAGATTCAAAAAAGTAATCCGAAATTTTGATATATTACCGAGCGTCGAAAGTAATATATTTATATGACCATTATATAGGGATCAATACATTATTAAATCATTAAACCAACAATTTTATTGTTATAATGTTAACCTTTCATCAATGTTTAGACAACCTTCAAGTGATACGTCTTTGCTATTACAAGATGCTATGGACGCAACCTTTGAGGTATAAAACCACAGTTATTCGCAAGATTAGAGCAGAAACAAAAATTAGCCCGTGAGTAAAAATGAGAACGTCTTTTCTTTTTTTTCTTAAAAGAACCAATTGATCACATAACAATTTATCGTTTGAAAATAACATTTCACGGGAACAGTAAACAAATTCCATTTTGAATTAGAATGTGTTTGTGTAGTTGAATGATACATTTAAGAAAATAATTCTTGCAATTTTTTATTAAAATTATTTTCTCTTCCAAATGAAAAGCAATTTAAAACAGACGGACAATTGACACGTTATTTGCGGCGAGAAAATGAACATTTCTAATACAATATGTGCGCGTTCATGTGTGCGATATTTTTTGTTTTGTTTTATCTTCTTCTTCTTCTTCTTCTTCATCGTCGTCGTCATCCTCCTCCTCCTTCGTCTCCTCCTCCTTCTTCGTCCTCGTCCTCCTCCTTCTTCTTCGTCATCCTCCTCCTCCTTCTTCTTCGTCGTCCTCCTCCTTCTTCTTCGTCATCCTCCTCCTCCTTCTTCTTCGTCCTCCTCCTCCACCTCCGCCTCCTTCTTCTTCGTCATCCTCCTCCTCCTTCTTCTTCGTCCTCCTCCTCCACCTCCGCCTCCTTCTTCTTCGTCATCCTCCTCCTCCTTCTTCTTCGTCGTCATCCTCCTCCTTCTTCTTCGTCCTCTTCCTCCTTCTTCTTCTTCGTCCTCGTCCTCCTCCTTCTTCTTCTTCAATCATCATCATCATCATCATCATCACCATTGTAATCATTCTGCCAGGTCTCTATCTGTTCGCCATTATTGGGTATGAATTAAAAGTAAATACTCCCAAATATTACTTTTGATGATGATTTTCCGAGTAGTCTAAATTCTTCTTTTCCTTTTCGAAGCCTTATCTAATTTTCCAAAATTGATAAATCTACCCGTCCTATTTCATTAGTTTTTTTTTGATTTCTCCGTCCAAATTTCAATATTTATCCTCCTTTTATTTTTATCCTTTTTTATTTCTTATTTTCGCACGATCTTCTCAAAACATTACATACAAAACTAACAATTCTTTTCTTTTCTTTTTTGTTGTTGTTTTTTCTTTTATTTACAATGATTTAACCTTGACCTGCAGACTGATAATTTCTTTAAAATAAATTCATTTGTAATGAACCATTATATGAAGAACCCATGTAATATGTCATGTTGATTGTGAAGATTCAACGAAGAACTCCGTCTGAATTTACGTTTAACTGTGAACACTACACTCTGTTGGAAATGTGAAAGATTTCTAGCAGAGCGCAGTTCCTAAGGGGAATTATTGCTCCGACTATATTGTTGCCAAACATAATAAAATTTGCTATTATCTGTTTTGGTTTTAAAAAAAATTACAGTTTTATACTTTTCTTACTTATTCGTATCTATTATTTTCATTAAAATAATAATTGGTACATTTGATAACGAATTGGTCACTCCGATATTCAGTGTAAGATATATATGGTTGTTACTTTTCATGGTAGAAGGTTTACATGCCCCAGTGAAGCTGTCTGGAGTTCCAACTCTTGTAGAGCCAGTCATGGCGGTAAGTTTGAGGAGGAGAGACCAGACTGAACGTGACCAACTCCGCGAAGACACCAACGACGGAATAAGTAAAGATCTACACGATCTCAACGTCCAAACCGGCGGAAGATGGCAGCACCAGTCTGGCTGGGGTAACCAAGGCGGACCTTGACAGACCAAGCTTCCGACAGCCCGACGCATTGCCAGATATCGCCAGTCTCGATCCTCTTTGAGCCGCGACGGAGGCGCTTCTGGCCAAGCATGAGTGCTTCACCGTCAGGCAGAGTTGTCTACCAAAATCAAATTCACGTGTATGGCCTCGTCAAACTCCCATTGAATTCGCAACCATCTCCGCCATTGCATGTTATTTTATTTACCGGGGGTGGGTGGAGTGTTTTTCTGTGGGGAACTAGGGGGAGAGGGGAGGCGGACAACTATATATATAGTTTCGCCCTGTTCGGAGATTTCTGATGCTTTCTTTTTTTTGTCCAATTTTTCGAAGACCCCCAGTGGCGGAATAGGTAAAGATCTACACGATTCAGAAACTGAATACCAAACCGGCGGGTGAGGCAGCGCTAGTCGGGCTGGCGTAACGAAGACGGACCTTGACAGACCAAGCATACGACAGCCCGATGCAACCAGGCTTGTCAGATCTTTCCTGTCTAGGTCCTCTTTGAGCCACACTCGCCAAGTGTGACCTTCTCCGTCGCGTAGGGTTTTCGACCAAAATCAAATTCACGCGAATGGCCCCATAAATCTCTCTTTGATTCACAGTTATTTCCGCCACTGGCAGGATAGGGGTTGGGGAATAGGGAGAGAGGATGACGATGCTCAAATTCGAGTAGGTGCCGACGTCGATTATGATTTTATAATTACCTAAGCACTCATCAAAGATGAAAATACTTTAAGCAACAAAAATATGATTCTATAGAAGGATGCTGAGGATACCATGGGTCGAACATGTGAGCAACAACGAAGTTTTGGAGAGAATGGAAAGTTATACTTAACATCAGGAAGAGGCAGTCAAACTTTCTGTGACACGTAATGAGGAAGGAGGGCTTGGAAAATCTGATACTCACAGGACAGATTGAGAGAAAGAGGGACAGGGGGAAGCAAAGCGTGACATAATGATCTTGAGCAAGTGGATGGCAGAATAGGGTTTGGGTAAAATAATAAAAAGACAAAACTTATTAAGAGCTACAAGGGACAGGAAGAAGTGGAGGGCCATGATCGCCTACGTCCTGAAGAGATACAGCACGTAAGAAGAAGAAGCACTCGTCTGGCATCACTCGACGCGGTTCAACAAGTAGGTGTTAGAATCCTTGCAAAAGCAATAAATTCAAATGTTTATTTTCTTTATAGGGTTCTCCTTCTTTATGTGTCGTGTCCCCTCAGGGTGTAAGCGATCATGGCTCTCCACAAGTTCCTGTCCTGTAGGAGAAAAGATTTCTACATACGGTTTTCTATTAGGTTGGTGCAAAAATAATGAGGTAATAATGTCGTTTTGTAACGTATTTTTTAACGTCAAAAAACGACATTATTACGTCATTATTTTTGCACCAACCTAATACTATTCAACACTCGATTCTACTTTGGCTGGTTGACGCATAAATCATAGCGTGGTAATGCGTCATTATTTTCCGAACACATTATATCCTTACCTTCTTTCTCTTTCTTGAAGGCAGTCAGCTGGGCCTCCTCGGAGAACAGATTCTCGTTGCATGCTGATCGCCGACCAATCAGGTTCGATCCCAGAAGTAATCCTCGGATATTTCCATAGTATGAGGCGAACTTCTCTGTGAATGAAGTCCTAAAACATAAACAAAAAAGACTTTAAGTATTTTATGCATCAAAGAAATTAGAATATAGCAATATGAATTGGAAAATTATGAAAATTTACAAAAGAAAAGAAAAATTAGGACATTAAACAGGTTAATTTGTATAGCTTACAATATCATTGAGAATTGATTGAACCAAAATGTACACAGATATTAATGAATTCTGAAATGCGTCGGGTTTCAGATAAGATTGATCTTGAACAAAAAAAAAGGTCAACATCCTCTCCCATCTAATTACACTATTTACATTGTTCGGACTGTTGTCCTCATCTTCATTGTCATATTCACGACGTTTCGACTGTTGTACGCTCCGACATTCTTGAAGTGATATACGTTTCGAACTGAACTTTTTATTTAGTCAACGGGGGTAGATTGTTCTAGTTCCAGAAAAGGCATGGCACGTGGAACTAGAACAATTTTCCCCCGGTGGACTAAACAAAGTTTTCGGCTCGAAATTCCAACGTATAACAGCTGAAGAAAACCAAAGCGTACAACGGCAGAAACGTCGGAAACATGTCAATAACGATGAGAACAACAGTCCGAACAATATAAATAGTGTAAATAGTTACACCATCTCATCTCAGAAATATAGACAGCATATTGCCCCCCCCCGCCCTCGCTTACAATAGTGTCCAACGTATTTAGGAGGATTGGGACATACACATTAGTGTTCATAGGTATGGTATATAACTTACGATAACCAATATAAATTAAATGACCTTGTATTTGAATATAAATTTTATTAAATACTCTTTCTCACGACATTATATGGACAGTTGTCGTCATCTTTATTGTCCTATTCATGACGTTTCGGCTATTTTACGCTCCGGCCTTCTT
Organism: Acanthosepion pharaonis; assembly: GCA_903632075.3. Classification (NCBI taxonomy): domain Eukaryota; kingdom Metazoa; phylum Mollusca; class Cephalopoda; order Sepiida; family Sepiidae; genus Acanthosepion; species Acanthosepion pharaonis. The sequence goes on along the minus strand of CAHIKZ030001424.1, from coordinate 2,941,762 downwards.
CAGGTTATATATGTTGACGAATGACGGAGCGTTCAATGCTCGAAACGTGATGAATAGGACAATAAAGCTGAGGACAACAGTCCGAACAATATAAATATTGTAAATAGTTATAATACCTCATCTCAGAAATATAGACAGGTCCTCTCCCAAGTTTTCCAAGAAGTAGGGCTCAAGATAAACCTTTCCAAAACAGAAACTATGATCTGGCATTGGAATGCAAGCAGTAACAACACATACACTGAACCCATCATAAAAGTTCAGGAGGGGGAATTAGTAAATAGTAAAGACTTCAGATACCTCGGCGTATGGATCACTTGTAATAAATTTGATATAGGAGATAAGGAAATTGTTTACAGACTAGGTTGCGTTTGGTATAGTTTTGTACATTATAAGTTACTACAAAACTAAAACATTATCCTGAAAACTCGAGTCAAATAGCCACGTCAGATCGGCACTTTCATATATGTTGTAAAGTAGTTTTCACAGTGGAGGCTTGTATTTCGCTAAGTCGGTCCTAAATTAGGTCCGACATATAAAACGTTAGGAACTTGCAATAATAGTTAATGACGCAGCAATCTAGTTGTGGTCGTTGATACTTCAATGTCCGACATTGACTCATTCAATTCCACTGAGCTCTTCTGGCCACACAACTACTACTACTACTTATTATGTGAGGGAGAGTCTATTACAATAGAATAGGTAATGTTCTAGTATAACAATATGGATGTCATGTATGACGCCAAACCCGTTCAGAAATATCTAAACGTTCAGCTTTATACAACCGCTTTCTCAGATCAATGATTTAGATTGGTCTGAGCGAGTAATGCCCTTGGATCTTAGTGAATACCATCCTTCTTCGAACCTCATGGGCTGGCGCTACAGAATCACAGACGAGGAACTGTACCAAATAATAAAAATCACATCACATGAGGACTTTCAACAATAGCAAAAATTAAAATGGATAACGCATGTAACTCGAAGACAAATTAAACATAATCAAAATGTTGCCGTTCCACACTACTTCAAACAAAAGGTTAGGAAAGAAACCCCCATCGATTGTGAAAAAAGCGATGACAGTAATTGAAGTCGAGAAACCTATTTTTCTGAAAAAGTGTTCTTGTTCTTATTTTTCTAGAGAAACGGTTAATATTACCAATAAAGATGAAGAGAACAGATACAACACTTTCACCTAGGAGTGAAGAAAAAGCGTAACACGAGTAGTAATGGCTATTTGGTTAATGAATTTTTATTGTTTTCTTATAAGAAAACGACTAATATTACCATTAGAGATGAAGAGAACAGATACAACACTTTGGCTAGGGAGTGAAGAAAAGCATAACATGAGTGGTAATGGCTATTCGGTTAATGAATATTAAATGTTTGCTTATAAGGAAACGGCTAATATTACAACTACCATTACCATGAAATTTTGGAAGTATTTTTGTACTGGACATATAGTCTCTTTTTATTAGGGCCAATTTCTTCAGACATTTCGTCGTGTTGCTACAAGTTTATACCATCCTCGTTGTCTCTCTCTGTCGAACACGAAGCAGCTTAGGTTAATGCGGAACTCCGTAATAAACAGAGCAGAGAAATAGTTATTTTGAGTCGTCCAAGCGTTCGTCAGGATTCGAATGTCTTTAACCTGATCCTTTTATTGAGTAAAGTTTCTCTAAACTTCCATATAATCTGGCCGCTTAGGGCAAGATGGCGACTCTATCGATTGATGACAAAAGATGAACTTCCGACGATTAAATATGGTAGGAAATAGTTCTAGAAATCGAACGATCGATCGACTGCTACGAAGAAACGCCGATAAATGCCCTGGAATAATGTCGCCTGGTTTTTGTTGAGTAGCAATAAACTTAGTAACCACTGCATTACGAAATATCCCCGTCCAGTCATATGAATATACAAAGAAAATTATTTTTGTTTATTTAATAATACGCTGCAAGAAGTAATAGACTAAGATCGACTTGAACTTGCCCGTCATATGAAAACCCACGTGAAAAGTCAATAGAATTTACAAAACAAGTCAGGATATGTACAGAAAAAAATTAGTTTGCTGCATCTGTTATAAGCACTGCAAGTCACTCAGTTGGTTTATCTATCTATCTATCTATCTATCTATCTATCCATGTCTGGTCATATCTATCTATCTATCTATCTATCTATCTATCTATCTATGTCTGGTCATATCTATCTATCTATCCCTGTCTGGTCATATCGATCTATCTATCTATCTATCTATCTATCTATCTATCTATCTATCTATCTATCCCGGTCTGGTCATATCTATCTATCTATCTATCTATCTATCTATCTATCTATCTATCTATCTATCTATCTAGATCGTTCAATCTGGAGGAAAACAGCGCACAATGGTGGGAGAGACTTTGCCCGGAAACGTGCTAAGCATGAACAACCCAGATGTTCGTATGTGTCTTGATGTTAATTTTCCTGATAATGTTGGTACATAATGAACGTGATCGTGTCCAAAGTGTAATGAACGTGATCGTGTCTGTCTAAATATAACAGGACTAAGAATTCATCAACGTCGCCACACATTGAACGTTCAACAAAATATTACTGTAACAACTACTGCAACGTTGCCTCATCTAGCCAAATGAATGTAAGACCATAGCAGGACAAAAAAGCTACATCTTTACTGCCCATATTTGAGAAAGGAATCAAGCAAGAGCATTACTCAAAATCGATTCGCAGGAGACATCTATCTATCTATCTATCTATCTATCTATCCATCTAATCTAATCTAATCTAATTCTATTCACATCTATCTAATCTAATCTAATTCTATTCACATCTATCTATCTAATCTAATCTAATTCTATTCACATCTATCTATCTAATCTAATCTAATTCTATTCACATCTATCTAATCTAATCTAATTCTATTCATATCTATCTATCTATCTATCTATCTATCTATCTATCTATCTATCTATCTAACTGTTCTAATCTATCTATCCACACGCACGCACATACATACACAGCCCTTGCACACACGCACACATAAACCTACTGCATGTTTTGTGTCACTCCTGAATCTTTTGGTGAAGTAGCTCGTGTATAATGCATAATGCAACCCCAGCTTCTGAATAATACGAGAAGGCGTCCAATAGTCAAATCTTTAGTACTTGGCATCATCCTTGGCATATTTTATAGCAAATAAATGGCCCTTTTGTACAAATAACACCGGTAAATGTAAAGAATATAATAAATAAAATTAAATTAAATAAACAGAGAAAGGCATCAGACAAAAGAGGTCTCGTTGAAAAAGCAATACCTCAGCGATGTAAACGAAGATGAAGGCAAATTGGAGAAAGGAAAAAAACAAATCATTGTTAATTCTTCATTTATATAAGGTATTTATTTGTAAGCGGTACGCATAGTGAATGACGTTCTGCAATTAATGTAGTAACAGAAAGAAAGAATCTAGGCTACGAGAGGCCGGTTAAAGAAGTTTAAAGAAGTATCGTTAGGGTTAGACAAGGACACCGTAAGAATGTATGGTCAGTGAAAATGCATTAATTTTTACCCCTGCCCAGAAAAATAGTTCAAGCGGTCACCGAAAATGCATGATTTTTAACTTCATCAAAAAAAAAAAAAAAATGCCTGTGTATTATTTTTTTGCGTAAAAGAATGATTGGCTTACGTCCATATCCTCGGTTCTCGTACGATCACCGAAGTTAAGCAACGTCAAATACGGTCAGTATCTAGATGGGCGACCGCTTGGGAATGCCTTGGGAATACTTGGATGTGTGGGTGGTGTAATGGATAATGGCTCGGAATTGTCAATCGGTGAACCGAGTTCCAGTTGGGTTCGTTATATTCACTTACGTGCAAATGCCCTTGAGAAATATATGAATCCACTTGTTCTGTCCCCACTATGGGTTAATTAGTAAGACTTGTATTACGAATTCTTTATTATCTCCTGACCCTCTAAACAAATTCAAAATTTAAAAAACTTTCAACACAACATTATCACTGTTAAATAATAAAAATAAAATAAAAATAATAAAAAATTCTGGTCAAAAACACTAAAATTCTATATAAATCCCATTACCGGAAACATCTCACTATAAGAGAGGCCCTGTATATTAAACATCTATCTCCTATCGAAGTTTCGGAAAAAATAGAACAACGCTCACTCGATTTTCAGCCGTGCTCAACAGGCAAAGGCTCAGAATAAATAGCTGCTACTAGTATTCAAAACAACACAAAAATACACCTTAAACAGTCAAAACATGAAGAAAAATTAACAACACCTAAAACAACCGAACCACCCTTGAAAATGCCTTAAGAAGTGGCCGAAAGCGCTTGGGACAAAGGACAATTTTTGCACTCCCACTAAACGAAAAAATGTAAGAATGCTGGAAAAACAAAATAAAAAATTAATTAAACTTTCTTCGTCTGTCATATTTAACGAAAGATGTGTAAAAGAAAGGTTGCTGCCTGTCAAATATACATTAATATCTATATAATAAATACCAATCACTGTGTCACACGTTTTCAATTAAAGGGACACAACTCTCTTTCAAATTTTTGAATTTTCAAGTTTTCAGTACTGCGATTGCTTTTGGCGACTTTTACGTGATTTTTTGCGACCAATTTTTTTGTATGATAACAATTTTTATAACTTGGGAATAAATTTAATCGACATTAATTGCCAAACCCAGCGAAAGTCATACATGAAATAAAAATAATTGTTTGTACGGAAAATAAGAACCTACACACATCAAACTGTCTTTATATTAAATGGTGGCAGAAGAATTATCGCTGAACTTTTAAAACGTAAACTTAAATACTTCAATGCAGCGATCAATTTTGAGTTCTTCTGTAGTTTATCGTTGCCTATCGCATATGGCAGCAGTATGCTTCACAAAAAGAAATTTCCGCTAACAGAGGACCAGATTGCAATCAAAAGAGCCAAGGGTGCAGCGAGGAAATGAAAGCCCCGTGCAAATGAAAACCCAAATCGAACGGTAGCCAGGGGAGTTTCCAGTGCTGAGAATATGCAAAGACTTAGGGACTCTCAAACTCTTGGACCAGCCGAAGGCCCAGTCAAGAAAACTCAGATGAACTAGCTTAAATACCACCTGATAGGGCAGCATTTAAGCAAGTATATATATATATATATATATATATATATATATATATATATATATATATATATATATATATAGAATATAATATGATATATATATGATAGAAATTATTGAATTACTTAAATATATATATATATATATATATATATATATATATATATATATATATATATATGACGAAATATAGTCTTAAGGTGTGCTATATTTATGGGATAAAGTGCTCGATATCAGAGATAGAGCGTGTGTAAATATAAAAGTGAACATAGAAGTCAACACTTAGAGGCGACAGTCTGTTTCATGCTATATGCAATCGTCAGGCCACATATATCTCTCTCTCTATATATATATAAATGCACACACACACACATATATATATAGAGAGAGAGAGATGCGTTGTTTATATATTCTGATTTCTATGTAGAGATATTAAAAAGTAAAGCATTTCAAATTATTAGTATGCAAGCAAAAAGACAAATAATTGAATGATTACATTGTGATATTTCTAGCTTGTCCAAAATGCCCATTTTTTAACATTCACAATAGACATTGAAAAACTCTTTTTTCTTTCTTGCCCGAGAGTCACAACGTGCCTCATATTGCATTATACACCCTGTAACCCACGCTTCGTTGTCACTTTGTTCTTTTAAACCCGTCAGTCCACCACATGACAATAATTACGTCAATGGATCATCGAAAAAAAAATCCGCCTTCTAAAGAGAGAACAGTGTTTTTATATCAATGCTATAATAATAGAAGCGTTTAAATCAGAAACGGCAAATGCTTAAATGTTTTACGTTTTTGCGTTTTATGTTAATTTTCTGCATGTCCTCCGATTCCTAAGTTAAATTCCGTTTAAATGTCTTCTTCACAACCTACTCAGACATTACTCTCTTCTTTTTAATACAACGCGAGGCCATAACTCTGAAAATGACAAATCCAGGACCGCCCTTGCTCCGTTTATGTTGCGTAGGTATTTAGCCATCTTGATGCCTGCATAGAATGTGACACAAGGTCGAAGTTCAAAGTGGGATTCGGTGGCCTATACAAAAATTTCTCGAGCATTTCGGCTTTTCTTCTATTGGGGGTGTTGAGCAATTTCAAAGGTGAGGTAACTCCTAGGTAGAGGACGCCTCCCTCCTCCCAACCACTCCAGACTCATATTTAGCTGCCCCCTCCCCATTACCACTCTCAGATCCTCATCAGTAACAAAACCATTTCTATATTTTGCTTCTGATGATGAGCGGAGAATCGTCGAATATGATAGAAGCGTCAATAAAAATTTGGTTGTTTTTGGTTGGTAATGTTTAGCGGCATATCAACGCCTCTATGGGCTATTTAATGCCGAAACCTAAATATTTCGTACATAATTTTATACTTTCAGGGTAAATGTATGGTGATTTTTTAAGCGTAGCTTACATGTAGCCTAAGGTCAAAAGTAGATATTTACTTGACCCCCCGCCCACACTGAGTCAGGTTGTGACACAAGGTCAGTTTTTAACGTGGGGACCCGAATGTTTTCACTCGGGCCGCTGGCCCAAGCTGGTCTTAGCTGGTCATAGCTTGTCAGAGCTGGTCTAAGCTAGTCATAGCTGGTCTTGGCTTGTCCTAGCTGGTCCAGGCCGGAGTCGGTCCAAGATAGTCCTAGCCGTGATACCACCAGCCCAGGGACGAGCCTTGTGCCAGGTAGGATCGAACTCGCTATTCAGTCGTAGAGTAAATGTATGTATGTTGGTAATTTTCTTTCAAATGTATTGCTGGTAATTTTACTATGAAAATATTTAGTGTAGTATTGATTGTCATTTTGCTATAAAAATGAATTTTTGGTCATTTTATTATAAAAATGAAGTGTTGATTTTTGTTTGTGGGGTGGTCACTATTTGTCCATAGATTGAACCCGAACATGTCCTACCTCCCTGGGTCAAGGTGGACCTGGGAACAATAACAGTTAAGAGGTGGTTCCTCAAAACCTTCAATCTCCCGATTTGAGGTCTTGCTGCTGGATGTAGTTTATCATCATACCCAGGTCGGTAATAATAATTATGCACAATTCTTGCATTGTCTTGAATCAATCATTTATTTCCTTGTACGAAACCAAGAAAAACTGCATAAACAATTATAAATGTATTCCCTCTATGTCGTATTTAATAATATTTCTTTCTCTGCTTGGCATTCGCGCCGGAAGCTAGAATACGAACATTTCAGCGCGTTTGGGTGTAAATCTGAGGAGAGTGCAAAGAATTCGGAAAGAGTTGACTGTGTCTAATGGTGATTACGAAGGTACGACAGCTCGGAAAATTCACTCTGATAGTTCTGATAAGAAAAGAGCACCCAAATTTGTTGGTAAGGGCTTCAGAAGGCCTACGTCAAGTGTCTCGAAGGAGTAGTGCTTCCTGGGTGTTATACCAGAACATTACCTATTCTATTGTAATAGACTCTCCCACACATAATAAGTAGTAGTAGTAGCGGTCGCCAGTTGAGCTCAGTGGTGTTTAGCGATCTTTGACTGCGCACGCCTCCTGTCGAACTCTTTGCGTAAGCAGAGAGGAACCCGGACGAGGCTTTGCCGAAGGGCAAGGTTTCGTCCGGGGAGGGAGACAGGGCCTGAACCCGTCTAATCGGCTTCAAAGGCTATTTTTTTGGCCGAGCCTACGGGCTCGGGGATACCCACAATAAAACCGGCCTTGTGCCATATTCGTTTCCCGTGGGTGAAATGATAAATACTCAGTGGTGTTTAGCGAGTCAGTCGATATCGGACATTGAAGTATCAACCATCACAACTAGATTGCTGCGTCATTAACTCTTATTTCAAGTTCCTAACGTTTTGTACGTCGGACCCTTTTTAGGACCGACTTAGCGAAATACAAGCCTCCACTGTGAAAACTACTCTGCAACACTGGGTCAAGAGGGTGGCTGCTGGAAAACCTATATCTGGCAACAGCACTCAGCACCAAGCCACAAACGCAGGAGTACCCAGTCATGGCTGTCAAAAACTTTCTGCAACCATATCACCCCTTACATCTGGCCACCTATCTCCCAAAACTGCAACCACATTATTATGTGTGGGGCGCAATTGAGCGAGAGACCAATAAAACTCTTTGTAAAACTAAAGATGAACCGAAGGCAAGGATTATGGCAGCATTCACCAACTTAAACAATAAGAGCGCCCAGAACAGATGCAGGAGATTACGAAGTCGCGTGGAGGCTGTGGTTGAAGCCAATGGTGATTTTATTGAATAAATTTACTCTTTAATATTTCAAGATATGTTTGTGTAATTTTGGTAAAGATATCTGATAAAATGAGATTCTTTTCTTTGCGTAATCTAGACGGCAATTTATCCATCGCACCCTGTATATCCTAATTTGTAAACTATTATATATCCTATATATGTGTGTGTCTCTCTCTCTCTCTCTCTGTGTGTGTGTGCGCGCGTGTGTGTGTTTATTAGTAATGAAATACTTCATCTTGCATGAATATGTAGTCAGCATAGATTTTTATTTTCTAATCTTCAATAGATTTTTATTGAATACACACACATATATATCAATAGATTTTCATTATATATATATATATATATATATATATATATATATATATATATATATATATATATAATAAAAAAATCTATTGAGAAAATAAAAATAAAATATACAAATATTTGTGTGTGTGTGTGTGTGTGTGTGATAATTGTGTACTTGGACATCAATCACTGTCTAATAAATGTTTCATGGAAAATCATCGACGAGATATTTCTGTTAAATACTTTTTTGTTGTTCGCACACGAGAAAAATAAAATGAAACTTAACAGGGTTGTCGGCCATTTTCATGGAATCGTATATATATATATATATATATATATATATATATATATGTGTGTGTGTGTGTGTGTGTGTGTGTGTGTGTGTGTGTGTGTCCAATTGTAACATCGTCTAATTATATCAAGAACCAATAAGCAAAGTTTGTCCCGGCCATCCATTCACTAAACACAAAACTCGTTTTTTCTCCATTGTGCCACGTCGGGATGATTCTTAAAACATCTACAATAAAATAAAATTATATATATATATATATATATATATATATAGGGAGAGAGAGAGAGAGAGAGTGGGGGGAATCAGAAGATGAGTAGATTTTTTTTATCTGGAAAACAAGGAAACAGTAAGTATAAAAAACACAAACGCATCAGGAATCATTTTCAATTGAAATTCGCATTTGTTAAACCATACACACGAGGCCATAATTAATAATCATTGTGAGAATCGAACTCACCTCTACGGTGTGCAAGAGAAGACCGCGAACCACTGTTCTACATCGGTGATCTTTCAGATAAGGATTAGAAGAAGCAAGAGTGCACAGTTGGTGGCGTCCCTCAATCATCTTTTTTCCGGGGGGATCGTCCACCTTGAAAGTCATATTCCTAGTCGTTATATTTTATATAATTACCCCAATCACCATAATAGGTTACACACACACACACACACACACACACACACACACACACACACACACACACACACGTATATGCAGTTGCATCAGCAAGTCCAAAGCATTCATTTCAACATAATCACTTTCTTTGTTAATGTTAATGCACTTAATATGGAGTCTCTTCATTGATCACATACTCGAATAATATGCATAATATATTATAAATATTTACAGACATATCTGAAATACATGTTTTTAACACATACACAGACGTATATACTCTCACGCACACACACATAGATAGACATAAACAGATTACGATAGATAGATAGATAGATAAATAGATAGATAGATAGATAGATAGATAGATAGACATAAAGAGATTACGATAGATAGATAGATAGATAGATAGATAGATAGATAGATAGATAGATAGATAGATATTAACATATTACGATAGATAGATAGATAGATAGATAGATAGATAGATAGATAGATAGATAGATATGAACTGAGTGGGATTGAGACAGAGAGGCAGTTATATATAAACAGATTAACATTGAAAACAAATCATAAATGTTTATCAATCTGACATGTTTCACATTTATTAAAGCTTCATGAGAGAATGAGGTTCTGCTTTTTTTTATTTTTTGTTGTTTGATTTTCATTGGTTAATCAAGCTTCACGTGAATTTGACTTGTTAAGCCGCGTTAGTATAATTTATGGGGTTCTGAACTCCAGGAGCGATGACACGACCTTTCTAAGCTCCCCAAATAGATAGATAGATATGCATAGGCTGAGACAGATAGATAGATATGATCTAACTGATATAGATCGGTAGACCGATACACACACACACACACACACACACACACATATATATATATATATATATATATATATATATATATATATATATATATATATATAGAGAGAGAGAGAGAGAGAGATAGATAGATAGATAGATAGATAGATAGATAGATATGGACAGACGACAATAGATAGAGCGTTGTAGTAAAAGCGATAAAAGAAAAAACTTGTCAAAATTAAACATGTTTCCTCTCAGTATGCAAATAAATTAGATAGATAGATAGATAGATAGATAGATAGATAGATAGATAGATAGATAGATAGATAGATCCTAACCTAGCTAATTAGATAATATATATCCCATTCGAAAACATTGGTTTATACTATAGCCATGGTCTTATAAAACAAGAGAAACGAAACTAGTTTAAATCGTCTACGAAACAAGTTCCTTCGCTACACCATAATGACATTTTCTTTTCTTACACTTGGAATATATGGCTTTAAGCCAAATAAAACATGGCTTAATAAATATACTTTTAAGAGCTGAATGTGTGCGGGAGCATACTTATTGCATACAACATTAAAACGGACAGCATTATTCGTCTTCTGATACACATACACACGCAAAGAAAAATAAAAGGTGAATTCTCATCTATGAATATATTAAAGGAAATGATAAAGTACATCCATGCAGTAAAAAAGTATTTAAAAGCGTAATAACAAAGACACACTCAGAGAAACGTAGAAACACACGTGCACTACACAAACAGAAACACAAAAAGGAAAGAAAAAAATCACAGAACAAATATAAAAATATGGATGAAACAGCTGACAGCTTCAAGTAGAAAAAAACAACAAAATATCTGCTTCAAATATATATTTGTCCAAATGAAAATAGATTCAAACATTGAAAAAGAAAGAGAGGAGAGATAATTTCGACAAAAAATATGCAATGATTTCTTATTTTGCTTATCTTCCATTGTCTTGGTTCGAATTACTGCAACACACACAAACACATACATACATACATAGTAATATAGCTGTATTCGAGGATAGCCAATCCTTATTGCAGACTCTCGCTCAGGCACATTTGTTCAACATCCACAGAGCCCACCTGTGGTTTATACTGCAACTATGCTGAGCAGACCTTAGTTACAGTTTCTGGGAAAGGGCGTGTTATCTAGCGTGATCAACAATCTGAACAACGCCAGCACACGCAGACCATCGGTCACGATGACTTGTGACTTCGTGTCAGCACAGCTATCGACAGCCCCCAAGTCTTCTGTCTACCCAATTTCACTCACAAGGCTTGGTATAGTTTTCAGACACTTTCCAAAGTTGCTGCAAGTTGGGACCACTCCCCCCCAATCAAACGTGGTGAGATTCTCACGGTCAGAAAG